>ML675646.1:28525505-28620510 GCA_007922155.1 Mesoclemmys tuberculata
TTTCAAATCACTGGCTAACCTAGAGTAACAAATTGCAACCACTGTCCAGTTTGTTAGTGAGTATATTGAATAATGGACTTAGCACTGTATCTTACCACACTTTACTCAAAATGTAACAGTTTGACATAACACCATTATTAATGACTCCCCATTGTGGTTATTCAACCAATATGGTGGATAATACATCTACCACCTAGCACAGAGGGATATTCCATGCTATGGCAAACAAAAAGCAGGAAGTAGCTTTAAAAAAACCTAAAGCAGTTCAGAGAGTTTGCCATTGATAGTTGGCATTTTTTGCTGAGTGTCAGCTAGTGTTCTAGTAATAAGACCACAGACAGCACGAGTGAACATAGGAGGAAATAATACATCTGTAGACACTGGCAGACAGCACCGCCTGCCAAATTTGGCCACAGTTCCTTTAGATAAATAACTTCAGTGATGTGCTGAAATTACATAAACAGCAGAAATTTCTAAGATCTGGCCCCCAGAGTTTTGTGGGTTTCAAGATTTTCTGCAATCAGTATTCTGACATCTGCAAACATTTTTCTCTAACAGATGATGCCAGAAACAGTATTAGATTACCATCATTTAATGAGTCTTATTCAATTCAAGATCTTTATAAGTTTGATTATACTGAAATTGTTTTTCATCCACAGCCCTGGTTAGGGTTAGGACACTTACATTATCATAATCACCACCTTATATGGAAAGGTTTCATAAAAATGTGAGAGCAGTAACCTTTTCAAAGACTTTTACTCAACCTTTTATAGTAGCAACTCCATTAGTATTTCAAGAAATGTATATGGAAAGACATTCTATTAAACTTTCAATAGAAAGCATAAAGACTTTTTTTTGTTTAAACTGCTGAAAACTGACCAACATCACTTTGCATTACGAAACTACTGGGAGTTCTGGAACATCTATTAATTTTATGGTTTTACTCTTAACCACATTAAATACAAACTCCACATTTCTTCAGAATTCAGAGGTTGCTTAGGCCCCAATCCTGTAAGGTTTCAGTAAGTAGTATGCCTAGTATTACTCTTGACTTCAATGGGCCAACGCATGAGTGTCAGAACTTGCCTTGGTGCAAGTTTGTGTGGTCAGACCCTTAATTTATAACAAACTATATGCAATAATGAGGAAAACCCTGTATATCCAATGTAGGCACAATTGTGATTATGGCCAGATAGCCAAAATGCAATGCCAGGTGCAAAAGTTGCATCACTTTGTGAAACAGTTCTCTCAGCTTACCCAATGACTTTGTAGCCACAGAGAAAACACAGCTGACATTTATTTACAGCTTGAAAGTATTTAGATGTGTGTTGTATAAACAGACACTTTTCCCTCTTCTGCGCAGAGCCTTTTCCATAGGCCTGGATGTATATAGAGAGTGGGCCTGAGGATATTTCCTCACTATGAAACTTAATACATTTTTTTAAAGTTTAAAAAAAAAATCAGGCCACTACAGTGGCCTTTCAGAAGTTAACAGACTTTTAAAAAAATTAAATCTTAAATATAATAGTGTCCTTTCAGTGTTGAGATTCAAGTTGTCCACAGGCTTCAGCATAAACACTTCATTTAGACAGATGGGGTAGTTTACCACTCACACACACTTGTTTTGTCTCAGACAGCATTATATTTGTCTCAAACTTTGGGGACCTTGATACAAGGGTATGCGAGACAAAGATTCTAGCCAGTCACAGCAGTGTAATCTGGTTTTTTTCCAAGAGATACTGAAAGATAGATCATCTTGTCTTAACTACTACAACATCCTTCTCGGCTGTCCTGACCACTCCCATTGTCTCTTTATATCCATTCAAAATGCTGCTGCAAACGCTTTTCTGACATCAATTTAACCACATCATCACCCCTTTGCATCCCTCCACTATCCCACATTATGCCATGCACAAACTACTTGTCTTCACTTTTAAAGTTCACCCACCTACCATCTCATGCTAAATTCTGGCTCTGCCAACGCCAGCTTTTGTCGTCATTTTGTTGCATTTTTGAACAAGCACTTTTGTACTATTTCCCATGTTTTTGTTCACGCATGGGAGGAGCTCCCTGTAAACATCTGCCGCACATACTGTCAACCTTCAAATCTTTCTTTAAAGCTCTCCTGTCATGATGCCCACTCTACAGAAACTTCACCAATGATGTCACTTCTGATCATGACGACTAGTCTTGTCTAATTGTTAGTCTCTGTCTGGTGTATTTCTTTTCTTGGATTGTAAGCTCTCTGGAGCAGGGTCAACCTTTTTGTTAGGTGTTTGTACAGTGAATACAACAGTGCAGTCCTGATCCATGACTGGGTCCCCAAGAGGTTATCACGCTGCTGCTGCTGCTACTACTGTAAAGCTATAAACATCGCCTGGATCAATAAGAAATCAGGTCATTAAACTGCTTTTGAGGCAGTGGGAGCAAGAAAGCCCATTTAATAATGGTTGTCTGGGGTCACCCCCCAAGCTCACACCCTGGGAAGATCCTTTTACCATAAATGGCACAATGCTTTTTTGGAACTGTATTGAAAAGTTTTCTTGAGACTTACTTCTTAAAGGTCTAGAAAATTGTTTTCCATCATTGAGGGATTTATGCAGGAAAAGAAGAAAAAAAACTTATTTCCTGCACACAGTCAACCCGCAGGATGCCCTTTCCTTAGCAATATTTTGGCAGTTTTAAACTATTACCACTCTACAATCTTCCCAAGTTATAAAAGCATAACTTTTATTTTATGGATAGTTTGAAAATTTAAGCTTCCAAAACAGTTTTATTGATATTTATACAGGCCACACGAGCTAATCAGTGAGTTGGTGGTCGGTGTGCAGTGACATTCATGTTACTTTAGCTGACAAAGTACAGGCTGTGTATAATACAAGCAATTGTGCTAATCTCCACTACCCAAGTGGGGGAGAGGGAAAGATACACTTCTTGGAACATTTGCCCTTAGAGGTCACAAAGTCAAACAATGCCTGACCACTAAAGTAGCAGTTTATACAAACAAAGTATTCTCTGGGGATGACTTGGTAAGACTTACTATCTGTGGACAGTAGCAATGTACCCAAGCTGTGCAATACAAAAAGGGATAATCTGGAACGTACATGGCCCACAAGGAGAAAAGAAAGGGTTGTATGCATGTGGACAGAATACTAACCAACCATTGTATGTTGACCAAAAGTGTGTCTACAACATTTCCTCATAAAATACTACACTTAGAAGCACACTAATGTATTTTTTTTTGTAGGAAAAGTTTAATTTTACTAGAAGCTTTTAAAACACAAGTGAACTTAATGCTTGTAAAACATATTATTAACAGCCTTAGACTAAGACCTTCATTTCCTCACAGAACATCTGCAGCACAGATATCTTTCCCACAACACCTCACCAATTAGCTTCAGCAATAACCTGGGGTGTGTCTGTCACTTCTCATACAAATTCAATCTTTAGTATCTGAGACTATCATCAAGGAAGGGTTCTTCAGTAATGCAAACACTTGTCTTCTACAGTTGGACTACAACCATAAATTCTCTTCGCACAGGCCACTGAAAAGCCATCAGAAGATGTTTCCATCACTAATAATAAGAAATGAACTGGAAATGGTGATTTAAAATGAAATACTCCATATTCTACTTCCAAATCCAGGATGCCAACTGTCCTTCAACAGAAACATATTTCTGGCAGGATTTTTTTCCCCAGAAACCTCTTCCACACAGTACAAGAAAGAGATCAGTACATGCTATGAAGCTAAAATTCAGTGAGCATCTGTCAGCATCTGGATTTCACCAAGATTTGTAGATGATAAAAAAGCATGTGAAATTCAACTACTACTGTATACTATTTTCATACGAAGTAAATATCAAGAAAATAATGAAATCAGTGGTCTTCTCACATTCTGATATCTTTAAAAAAACGATGCAGCAAAGCCTCTTTTGCAGTTATTCTTGTAGCCGGGTTTAGATCTAGTAGCTTATCAAGTAGGTCATAAGCCTCATCAGGAACTCTATCCCATCCTTTCAAATCTGTTGCCTTTTCTGTTTTAATTTCCAAGCCATTGTCATCTTCATGACAGCTGTTGTTCAGCTGCTGGATATTTTCCCCAAGTGTTTGGGGAGCAAACTCTACCTTTTTAACTGTATCAGTTGCCAAAAAAGGTTCATGTAAAGGATTGGTGTGCATGTCGCTTGTTGATTTAGTACAGCTGCTATTTGTTCCTCTAAGCCTTTCACAGAGTGTTCTTAAATCCTGTGCTGGGACTTCCTTGGTACACAGTATTGATTTGCCTATGAGGAAAATATTGTTTATATTAAACACTGTTTTACTACACACTATATACAATTGCAAACAATTTCAAATTTGTTTGAGACATCTCAATGGTACTAAGACCATTCTTGGTTCAGGTATTTTCTTTGAAAAATGCTCTTTAAAAAAAGAGACCACCACCTCCCATGGTTTCCAGAAAGCTAAGTAAAGCTGTGATAATGAGATGGCAGCCATTTTGAAAGAGGGTAGTTCTACATGGAATTCTCTCATACATTATTCTTATCCCTGCTTAAGAAATCTTCAGTTAAGAAGAAGGGGGGGGGGGGAAAAGTACCATTAATCCTACAAAAAGTCAAATGTAACCTCTACAAAAGACCTCAGTGAATTTAACTATAAGGTAGTTTGAAATAGCTATTATTCCATTATGAAGATCTTTTTTGGGGGAAAAAAAACCTTAGTTGCAACTCTGAAAATTCTCAAAATTCATTGTGTACTCGAGTAAGTGCTGTAATTTTGGAGAGGATATGCAGTATTATTCATACATAAAGTGGGTAAATCACAAAGTGTTTTGACCTGTTTCTGCATACTCTGTTGGCTAACATACTACACTAAGTACATTTGAAGAAAAGAACTATAAATCTCTCATCTGTTTTTTGGATTAGTTATTTGTGAAGTGGCGGCAAATAATTAGCATTTCATATAATTTGAGAGAAAATAGGAACATTACACATTTTACTCTCCTCCTTTTAGCTTTTGCAATTTTCCTATGTTTAATGCCTCCCTTACAGACTTGGTAGTTATGAAAATTTTATGTTCTTTCACAGCAGGGTACACAACTACATGGCCCCCACATGGGAGGGAAAAAGGGTACACTTTACTGGAGCCCAGAGGCCTGTGGGGGCCTGGCCAAGGCTGCAACTCCCATTACCATGAGGAAAAAATTGAGACTAAATTGTAGATCATGCCTAAAGATATTTATAGAAACTTATTTCCCTGTATCTATGTATGTATTGTCTAGATCTTGTAAGATTTGCAAATCTTATGAGATTTGTAACACGGGAGGGGGCCTGCGTTACAAGTTTGTACTGGGCCTGAAAAAATTATGCTTGGGCCTTGCACAGCTACTGGCCCTGTAGAAAAAAGCAGAGGGGCATTCCAAAGTTGCAGAAGGTGATGCTGGAGTGCTCTTACTTAAACTGAGGCAGGGCAGATGGCAAAGCCACCAGTAGCAACACTACACACCATCCAGAGATGTGCTTTGTGAAAGGTGTGGCTCAGGAACTGGCCCACTGGGTAGTTGTGGAAAGTTTTTGGCTTTTTTTTTAAGTTTTATCCCAAGGGGCATAAAAATAGTTAAAACTAAAGTCTTTACCTCTTCTGGTGTGAGACACCATCAATTTTGTCTATTTTACAGCCACTATCTTAGATTAGTAGAAATAAAGGAACATTAAAAATCAATATTTTTGTTATTTATGCTTGTCCATGATTTACATCATCTGTTTGTAGAATGAAAATTAACGTCAGTTTCACTTTTGGATATTAAATGCTGCAATGTTTGATTTGTAAACAGTGAAGGGAAATGTTTACTTGTATAAACAACCCTGTTTCCACTGATATTTTTAATCCCAAATATTTCTAAAGGCTTTTAAAAAAATAAAAGCTAATGGTTACAATATCCAAATTTTGGGCTACACTGATTTAAAACTCGAGGGCATTTTCTGCAGGAATAAAGATGCTAGCTCAAACATTCTAACCAAATTCCTATAGGAGTCATTACATAGCTGCTATATTCCATTTCTGAAATTGCAGCATTTCAGTGAAGGGCAATATATAGTTTGTAAACAGTTTGAGAATTCTTTAGGATGAACAGCACTATATAAATGCAAATTATAAAGATTAAATAGAAAAGAGTGGGGTTTTTTGTTTAAGCTGTTTAATATTAATATTTTGCTACAACTTATTCCACACTAGCAAATGGGAATGTACTATTTATAAAATTCCATAGGTTTTAGTGAATTTGGGCATACAAACATGTAAATAGAACTTTATTAACTAAGTGATGTATAACAGACTAAATATACAATTTTTTTTCTGTAATTAAAAACTTGCATACCAAATGTCTTAGCAGCCTGAATAGTTTCTCTGGATCCACGAATAGTCATGATTTGTGCCAAAGCAGTTAAATCATCACTTGCTTTGTAAAATGGATATCGTCCACTGAGCAAAGAAAGGAATATGATTCCTGCAGACCACATGTCAATTGCTGCAATTGAAGGGAAGCTTTTAGTAACACAGAATCCACAATTTTATCATCTGGAGTTTAGAAAAACCTCATAACCAGCAAAGTTTCAAAAGAAATGTGATTGATTACCTATTGATTTTAGCTCTATAGATTATTACATTTCAACATACAACACGGTTGTAGGCTCCAATCCTGCAAGCACTTAAGCATGTACCTAGCTTAACCCACATGAATAGTTCCACTAACTCTTATGGAACCACTCTGTACAGTTATGAATGTACTTCGGTGTTTGCATGATCAAGGCCTTAGTCTGATGCTAGTTTTAAGCATGCACAGTATGCAGATTTAGTTCTAGCCAGCACTAAGCCTTTCAGGTAGGGTGGAAAAATTAGGCTGGTTAATTACAACACTTGCCAATCGCCATTATTAAAAGTGTTTTAATAATAACGCATACAATCATAGAAGAGTAGGGCTGGAAGGGACCTCAGGTGGTCATCTAGTCCAAGCTCCTAGTCAAAGCAGGACCGACCCCAACTAAACCATCCCAACCAGGGCTTTGTCAACCCAGGCTCTAGAGATTATCTAAAAATTTGCCTAGGGAAAAGGAAGGTTAAAATATAAAGCCAGCACAAACTTCAAATAATTAAATATCTTAAATAATTTCCTGTAATAGTGGAAGATGATCTGGCAATTCTAAATGGATTTATGCTGAAGACTGTTTACCTCTAACATAAAATGACTTGACAAGGTAAACATCTTAAGAATTGTATCAGTTAGAGGTTGTTCATCATTTTCATAGTTTTATGAAGAGTACAAAGAGTGCATTGGGTTTCTTTCCTCAAACATGATATTTTTCAATATTAGAGTTATGAGAATATCTGTCTGCCATCACTTATTTGGCTCACTAATTTGTTTGAGGGCTGGTGGGGAAGGAAAACAGAGGGGCTGAAGAGTTCTCCAGAACTGAGGGGAAAAAACAAACAGCTTTTTGTCTTTTTAAAAAAAAGGCCAATGTAATTACCTTTTTGAATTTTTTTTTTGTAGAATCACATGGATCTCAGTTTAATTATTTCACTTAAACACAGCCTCTACTGTGCTCTGAATATGTAAAGTGCTAAGTTATCTGGAATTGTCAAACTAGTAGTTCAACTTTTTAATGAAGAATGACTCAATTGCTAAACAGGTGTAATTATGGGCACACAGTTGCAAAGTGGTACTTTGAACTGCTGCAGGATCTAAGATCTCAAAATTATATTATAATCACTGATGAAGTTAGCCTTAGACCCTTGTGGGGTAGTTTAAATATTAGCCTCACTTTATGGATGGGGAAGCAGAGCTATAGACATGAGACTAGATCTACAAAGGTTTTTAGGTGCCTAATTGCCTATTTAGGCATTTATGTCCATGACTTGGGTGCCTCTGACATTCTTAAAACTGCCACTCAGCTGCTGCCTGATCCTGTAGATGACTAAATTTCCACAGCTCAGCATTTGCAAAGTCATCTAAGTGCTGATGCCACCACTAAGTTAATGAACTAACTCAAGCCAAAACCCTGAAACAGCATTCTCAAACTAGGTATTCACCCACAGGTTGGCACATTTGTCTGTTTGCTTACAGCACTCATGTGGGGGACCTAGTTCAAGTTCTTGTTCTGTCTGATTTGAAGCAGGGACTTGAACCCTTGTCTTCCACAGCCCACAGGAGTGCACTAACCACCAAGTAAGTGGGTACAGAGGGGTGGGAATATCTCCTGTTAAAGTTGTTACTCCTTGTATAAATAAATATTCAGAGAGAGCTTGACTATAAGCAAATGGTTTGGGCATTCACCTGGGATGTGGGAGATCCAAGTTCAAGTCCCTGCTCCAATGAATATTTAATTATTTAACAGAAAGTGGAACAGTTCCAATAGGGTACAGGAGAGCTTCAGAAAGACCACCCCACAATACCCGGTAACCTGGTGGTTAGGGCACTCAGCTGGGATATAGGTTCAAGTCCCTCCACTGCCTGATTTGAAGCAGGGACTTGAACCTACATCCGAGCTGAGTGCCCTAACCACCAGACAATTGGGTATTTCAGAAGATGTCTTTTTTGGAGGGGAGGCATGAAAGATCTGCTGGGGCATCAGGTAGCTTACCTGGAGAAAGTTCATGGCTAAAGATACCGGTAGAGGGAAATGCCTACCTCTGGGCCTGTCAGTCAGCTATTTAAGGCTCAGATCATGGGGGGTTAAGTGCCTAAATACCACTGAGGATCTGGGCCTAAGGCCTACCACTTATATCTGCATTTTACTCCTGGTTAGTTTAGGTGGCTCCTCACTCAGGTTGCTGGTTTCTGATGATACCTCCCTTAATTACCTAACTCCCCCCAGCTTGGCTGCCTAACTTGGGGCTGATGACTCCATGAGGCAGCAGGGCAGGAGGGGTTAGGTGTTGCAACATGGAGCACTGCAACACAATATCTTTATGGATCCAGCTGTAAATGACTTAGGCCACACACAAGTCTGGGAGAACTTGGATTAGGACACAGATCTCCAAACCATGTGTTTTAATTTTAAAACTCATTTATCTCAATAGTCTAATCCATGATTTGAGTGTTTGCATTTCTTCATATTTCTCATCTACCATAACTTTCACTGACGACTGCCTTTTATTAGTCTCTCACTTTTCACATAAATACTCCCTTCCGCAGTATTTACATCAGTTATCTGACAGACTAACCATCTTTTTCTCTTTGAACTACTAAGCTATAGGGGTCTTCATCTTCAGACATGTTTAACTCAAAAAGAGGGTGTGTTTTAACTGGGAACCTAATACAAATATACATTTGAATAAGAAAATGAAAGCTTTGATGTCTGAACCTGACTTTTCTACCCAGGGGTAAGAGTTTTGGGGCTGGGAGGAACCTGTTCAGAAGCAATCTCGATTACTTGACTACTAATTATATTAAGGCTGATCATCTCACATCCATGGATTTCTGGATGCCTGAACAGATCAAATAGTCTATCAGCTTTTTCTGTTGTCTTTTAAGAATCTGTTTGCAAACACTGTGTTAATTATGATTGCTCTTGAAAAGCATCTGAAGTATAAACAAGGCTGGGAGGAAGGCAACTCAAAACTTTAATTGAGACAAAGCCAAAAAATTGGAAAAAGCTGGAAGTTCTATCTTTTAAAAAGAAAATTCTACTGAACTGCTGCATGACACCATACCTTAAACCAGTTAAGATGTATTCAAATTTCAAACATTTTAAAAACATTCCCAACTTGTTCTTCATTCTGAGTAATGAACACTTTAACAGGAAATGCTTGAACAATGTTAGAAAAGACAATAAAATGAATCCCACATGTAAACAGAAAAGGCATTCATAGAATCAGAAATAAAGTACTATGCACAAATGGGAAAATCCAAATGTAGAAGAGTATCAGTCTGATGTATGTTACCTGTAGTCTGAGTAGGGCACTTAGTTAATACCTCTGGTGCTCTGAATCCTGGTGTTCCTGCCCTAGGAGCAACTTGCTGACGTCTTGTAATAAAAAAGAAAAACACATTTAGAGTGCAATAGGATATGTAATTCATAATGCTCCTGGTTACTACAGAAGACATTAGAAACCATTTCTAATGTGCTTCTGTGAGACATGTCCACATTATTAAAATGTTAATAAATGCAATGTGACAAAGTAATCTTAAATGTGTGGAATGCAATATTTAGAGTGAAATAACATACAAAAATAAGTAGCATGCTTCAGTCATGATGGTGTTTTCAGTGTCAATCAGCTGCAGCATGATTTCCATTAAGGGCTAGTTTACACAGGAACACTCAGAAAAGTTAAGATGAATTAACTAAAGGTGTGAAGTTAAAGCACATGGCTTAAGGCTGCTTTACTTTTGAATGAGAGCATCCACACAAGGGTGTGAAGTTAAAGCATATTAAACCTTCAGTTCATTAACCTTAACCTTTGAGTGTCTTCATGTAGCCCTACGTGTCCAGTTTGCAGGGGTCAGGTCTGTTTTCTAAATTAGTAACATCAACCCCTTCAAATTTCATACTCAGTAAAAATGGCACGTTTTGACTAACAAGTTCTGATTGTCAAAACAGTGACATCAGGCCAGAAAGTAAGGGTCCACATAGTATTCTGGAAGCCACACCCAGTAAACATAACTTTCTCATTAATACAAAGAATTGTTGGAATAACTCACATCCCTGATGGAGGAATGGCTCACATGAATGGAAGTTAACTCCACATATGGGATGGATTTGAATTGAAATGCCAAATTGTCTGACTATTAAGGCATGTACATGATGAATGTCCCTACAATTTACTTAAACATATCTAAAGAAAAAAAAAAAGAGAGCCTAACTTCCTTCCGTCTTATGCTACAAGACAAATTTATAGCTTTCCTTGTAGCGATGAACCTCCAAATATGCAGAAAACAGTATGTTAAAGGGGAACCAAAATACCTTAAATAATAGAACTGGTTGAAATTTCAGATGAAGTGACTATTTCAGATGCAGTATTGCTATTTTGAAACAGTTCACAGAGCCAAGGTTTCCAGAAACAATTTAAAAAACAAATTTAACAATGTTTCCTCTTATTTCTTTGTCAAGACCTGAGTTCATGGTTCTATATTTCTCTTGCACAGCATTTAGACTACTCAGTAGTGTTGTTATAGGTGCCTAGAAAGATCTACACTAAAATGGAAGACATGACTATGACTCCTGTAAGAGAAATATGGAATCCTGAGCTGAAGTCTTGACAGCTAAGCAGTGCATACATGTTTCAAATGTTAAGTTTTCACAAATAGAGATGTGAAATGATTCTATATTTTAATAAAATTTTTTTTTTTAAACCAGTATTTCAATTCACTTTTAAAGAAATAAAATCTCCTGGAAGAGTCAAACCATGTGGCTTGGTCTGCCCTTAAGTTTTGCTGCAATAGCTATGTCTGTTAAGGATGTGAAAAATGACAGGGCTAACAGACATAGTTATTTCAGTGAAGCCCTAGTGCAGATGCAGTTATTCTGCGCAGGTGGGGGGGGGGAAGAGGAGGAGGAATCTTCCTGGTTTATTTCATTTGGGGAACTAGTTTAAGCTACACTGCCAAAAGAACTCTTTTGCTGGTTTGATCATAGAATCATACAAACAGAGCTGGAAGGGCCTCTGAGAAGTCATCAAGTCCAGATTCCTACACTGAAGCAGGACCAAGTAAACACAGCTCATCCCTGGCAAGTGTTTATCCAACCTGTTCTTAAAACCTCCAATGATGGGGATCCACAGTCTCCCTTGGAAGTCTATTCCAGAATTTAACTATCCTTAAGTGATTGAAAGGGTTTCCTAATATCTAACCTAAATCTCCCTTGCTTTAAAGCCCATTACTTACTATTTGTCCTACTCTGATGGACATTGAGAACTATTGATCACAGGCCTCTTTACAACTGCCCTTCCCATATTTGAAGTCTTATCAGGTCTCCAACTCAGTCTTTTCTCAAGACCTTTTAATCTTTCTTCATACGTCAGGTTTTCTAAACCATTTATCATTTTTGTTGCTCTTCTTTGGACTGTCTCCAAATCATACACTTTTTCAAGACGTGGCACCCAGAATTGGACACAGTACTCCAGCAGAGGTACAGAGCAGCGTAGACAATTACCTCCCATGTCTTACAAACAATACTCCTTAATACACCCCAGAATATTAGCCTTTGAGACAACTGCATCACACTGCTGGCTCAACAGCTGGAACAATTTGTGACCTTCTATAACCAAGAGCCTTTTCAGCTGTATTACCACCTAGTCAGTTATCCCCTATTTTGATTTTTCCTTAAGTGAAGTACTTTGAATTTGCCTCTATTGAATTTCATCTTGTTGATATCAGATTAGTACCAGAACCAGGACCGACTCCTGTGGGATTCTATTAGATCCGCCCTCCCAGTATGACACTAAGCCATCGATAATTGAGTGCAGTCTTTCAATCAGTTGTGCCACCCACTTTATAGTTATTTCATCTAGACCACACTTTCTAGCTTGCATGTAAGAATGTCATGTGGGACTGTGTCAAAAGTCTTACTAAAATCAAGATATCACATCTACTGCTTCCCACACCCCCGCCCCAATCCACTAGGCCAGTAACCCACTCAAAAGGAAATTAGGTCGGTTTGGCATGATCTGTTTTTGACAAATCCATGCTGACTATTCCTTATAACCCTGTTATCCTCTAGGTGCTTACAAATTGATTGTTTAATCATTTGTTTCAATATCTTTCTAGGTATTAAAGTTAAGCTGATTGGTCTATAATTCCCTGGAACCTTTTTGTTCCCCTTTTTTAAGATCAGTATAGTGTTTGCCATTTTCTAGACCACTGGAACTACACCAATTATCCAGGAATTCTCAACAATAATTGCTAATGTTTCTGAGTCTGCTTCAGCTATTTACCGAAGTACCCTGGGATGAACTTCATCAGGCCCTGCTGACTTTAATACATCTAACTTACCTAAACGTTATTTAACTTTGTTCTTTCCTTGTTCTGGCTTGTGTTCCTTCTCCCTTTGTTATATTAATTGTGTTGAGCATCTGGTCATCATTAATCTTTTTACTGAAGACTGAAGCAAAATAGACATCAAACACCTCAGTCTTCTTGATGTCATCCGTTATTAGCTCTCCTTCCCTGCTAAGTAATGGACCTACACTTTCTTTATAAACTGTCTCATTGAGAAGGGTTACCACTATAGCAGTGTGGGTATATACACGTTGGCAAATCCATCTAGATGGAAATAAGTCCTGCCAGAAACCCATTTCAGGATTTTAATGCAGAGAATTGTTAAGCTATTTTACTATACTGAAATTAAAAAACCTCACACCTTAATTAAGCTATAAAATAAGTCTTTATACACTAACATTTGAAGTTTTTTTTATACATACAGGATATAGGGCAGGGCAACTGGTTTATCGGGAGTTGGAAGAATGGATGAAGTTAAAGTACAATAGTTATGTCAGACAACAAGTGATTTTCTGTTATGAAGAATTTTCTATAATGGAGAAAACTTTCAATGTTGAACTATTTTAATTATATATAATTGCATTTATCTGCAATGAGAAAGTTAGCTCTGGAAGTGAGTACCATATGAAATCCATGACCTTTGTCAGGTAAACAGTGTGTTCTAATGCTTGTAACTTGCATAGGTCTAATGCTATCTTTCACTTACTAAATTAACTGTCCAGTAAATCTAAGTTTCTAACCTTGCTTGACAGCACAGAAGTTGATTTTACAACATCAAAGAAAATTACCTTGAAAGGCAAATACTGCAAACTCTATCTGTTGCATAACAGTCACAGGTCAGAATAGCTGGGCAACTGTTGGCAGCTTTCCTGGCTACACCACTGTTCACTGCTTTTGTAGAAATAATCTTCTTCTTTGTTGCTAACTTTCTAGATGCAACATCCATCACCTTTGATTGCTTTATGAGCTGTAATATAGATGTTATATTTTCTAAATTTCTTAAACATTTAAACATTTGCATTTTACTTCACTATTCCCCTTCACCTACAACTAGTGTTGAAAACACTAACAAAAACATGTTGCCAGTTTTAAAAACAGGAGACCATCAGTCTTGTTTACTGATATCCCAATGGCTAATATTAGTAGCAAAGATTTAAAATTTTTGGAGTTAGTGATTTTCCTGGGAAATTAGACTCTTTTCCCCCAATGACTACCACTAATTAATATCCACAATATAAGTATTTTGAAATTACAGTAAAATTGCATTTACCATGATAATTTAATTTAATTTTTGGCTAGTTTTTTTGTTTTGCTCTTTTTAAAAAGAGACAATGCAAAACTGAAATAGAAAAATACTGGAAGTGGAGAAAGATGTTAGTATTTGGCAACATTTCAAAGCCTAAACTGCTCAGTTAAAATATCACTGTTGGCCAAACTCTCTGGTTTAGTTCAGTTAGTTTTTCTTGCTAATGTTGATTTTGCACTAGACATCATGCCCTAACAATATAGTAAAACTGTTATTACGAATTTAGTCTGTTTTCTCTGTAGCCTTATCAATTTTGGAATATAAAAGCAAGTTTTGGCATAATTTCTAAACTCCAGATTAAGATTAATTACTACATAAACAAAATCAGATGGGGCAACAGCTAGACCATAACAGTAACAGTGTCACCCAAACATTTTGAAAAATCAACAACAAGTCTTTAGGAAGCATAAGACTTCGCTAAAATGCCAATTCTGTTCAATAATTTTAGTGGCACAACCAATTACAAATAGTACTTAGGGATATCTAGCATTTAGGAAACAAATAAGTTCCACAACTACTTAAATATGCAATTGGTTGTGCTGCTGGTGAGCAGTGTTGCTTACTTTTACTGTGGGGCTGTCTGGGTACATAGAACTGTGGATATTAAAATTTCTCTCTCCAAAGACAGAGCGCTGGACAGAATGGTGCACAGACCCCTCCTACAACAAAAAAAAAGGAGAATAAGAATTCTATCTGTAATATTATCAGCTACAATCTGACAGCATTTAAAAGTGTGATGTGACATAAGGCAAAAACAGCTGCATGCAAGACATATTCAGGCACCAGCTTACTGTGGATAAGGACAACTTAAACATGCTTACAAAACATCACGTTTCATAAATACCCTTAAGACACCCTGAAGTTCACATGTACAGCAGTTGTATTTTGGTGTGAAACTAAAAAGGAGATGAGAAACTTTGTGGGGAGGGAAGCTATGGTATATATTGCTAAAATGTTAACTCCTTTTTACATAAGGCAATTGAGGGGTCACCAAATATTACCCCATTTAAGCATTCTACACAGCATGCAATAATTACTTGAAAATTCATTATTTTCATTGTTGGATATAGCAGACATTGAACATGAAGTAATATGCAAAGCCAACATGGCTATACAGAAACTAATTCCATATTTATGAACAGTTTAACTTTTAAAAAACTTTTCCAACATGTTGCGTAAGTGTGCACACAGTAAGATTTGGAATTGGAGACTGACATTTTGTTTTAGTATTACATCTCCCCCTATTGGATACATTAAACTCATGCAGCAATATTAGTGAAAAAGACTCAGAACCTTTCCTCCTTTTCCTTGTTTAATCTGCATTTGTGAAAGCGAGCAGCACCATTTATCAGATGTTTTTGAGGCTGACTGTTGAGCTGTCTGTCTAGGTGCTGTGACACTGACAGAAGCCCTGTTTCCCAAGGTTAGATGAGGCTTATTTTGTGAGCAACTTTCCTGTTGGCTTTCAGACTGGACAACTCTGAGAAGTTCTATCTTCGTATCAGGGGTTCCTTGTGCCAAACCAAAATCTACTAGGGCATACCTGAAAGACACAAATTTAAAAAGACAATTTAAGAAACATATACTATACGTTAACCAAAAAATTAGTTAGAACAGAAGCTAAGATATAAATCAGCATTCTACACACACAAGAGGCAAGGTCAGCTAAATTTTCAAACCCCTCTTACCTAGATTATTTAAAGCTATTAGCCAGGTGAAATATAATTGTTCTCCCATACCCACTGCAATTTAAAGAACAGTTATATGGTGTAACTAACACAATTTTCTATCTAATAAATGTTTTAAAAGTGTACCTCATTAGGGCTGGTCAGATATAAAAAAACTATCCAATACACTGATAATCAGTCAAAAGTGAATAATAATCAATAAGTCCTACTTACTACTATTTTGTTACATTTACTTTCTCCTTCCATTTTCTGTTCATGTCATGATGTATGGTTTCTCTGAGCTGTTTTTAGTGTCAGATTCCTTTTTAATTCCTCTATCCTTATTTCTTACATTTATCTCCTCCCCATATTTTGTCATTTCTCCCTCTGAAATCTCTCAAACATCCACATTCTCTCCCAAGTACTCATTCACATATATGCCCACAGGCTTGAAAATTTTACTAGGCACTTAACAGCCAGTAGTAAACCTAGTAGCCCCAGACTTATGAAAGATACTGGACATCACTGACTAGAAGTAATGCCCAAGCAATAAGCCAATCCCTGCCTTGTACCCCCACCAAGCTACTAGAAAAGTTAAAGGTATTGGGATTCCTACCAGGGTGCTGCCTGGGGACTCCATTTTCCTTATCAGCCTCTAGCTAATATAGGTCTGATATGTTTAAAGCCAGAATCTGTCCCACACTGAATGCTGGAAAGGAGACTAAACATTCTCTCTATTCCCCCACATTCCATTGGCTACTATGAAACGGTGTGTATCTGCTACATTAACCTTTCCCCAGCCTTCAGAATGATTTGAGTGGAGTGTCTTTACTACTTTATCCTTCCTTCGGTTTTCTGGTTGCTACCAAAGAGGCGTTTACAGCCCATCCCCCAGTCTCACTTTTAGGATCCTTTTCCCTTGTCAATGTTAAGTCCAGTGCCCACCTCCACCATGCTTCAGAACTACCTGACAACTGAAAGAATCTGACTCGATTCTTATCAATTTCACTGTTTTCCAAAGGGATCACAACAGTAGCAGTGAAAATAGACAAGACCTATCAGTTTTCACAATACTGGAGTTTGGCAAAACTCTCACTGGAGAGTGGCTGCCAACTTCGGAAGATACAACTGCACCATTTTACATTTGGCTTCACATTTGAAAGTTTTTCTTTGCAATGATGAGTACAACTTTTTTAAATTGAAAACTTTGGTTCCACAAAAGTTGGTGCCATGCACACACAAACATGCTTATTACTTGCCATGGACAAGTCATTCTGAGTCACTATTTTGTTCTATGCATGCAAAGTTGACAACTTCAGATCTAATGATACTCTTCAGAAACAATAGAAAACTTTTTCTAAAATGATCCTAGCAGAGTAAACAAGCATTATAGAAGGAATTTATCTTCCAAGAGTTGAGAGAATTACTTCTAGATGTAGCTTGATGTAAGACAGTCAGTTTTCCCTATAAAGTTTTACTGTCCTCTTGTATGGAGTATAGTGAACTATTTACCAGGCCATTAGGCTATAGCTACTCACTACTAACAGGAAGGCAAGTATTAGCTTTTCTTAACTTAGCTCCTCATGAAAGGTGGACTACCACACTAGATATCTTAATTTAGTTACTTACAGACAAAAGATCATTAAGAAAACCTGACCTAGTTTTAGGAATAGCTTTACTACAAATTAGCTATCTAATGCAAGACAACAAAAAAAAAAAAAACACAAACCTGAACTTTCTTGCTATGCACAACTGAGATGTGCTGCAAGACACACAGGTTAATACATGCATTCTTTGAAGACCTATGCACAAATAGGTCAGTAATAATTATATTAAAGTAAACAATGGATTTTATTCAGTTTAATCTCAGCATTCAACATGCAAACATTTTTACTTGTTTTATTCACTAAGCTTAAATTTAGTTATTTTAAAAAGCATTTGCCATTCTGTGATCCAAACATTTTTCATGCTTACTAGATTTTCTTCTCTCACCCTGACCAAGTCCCTTATGTCTAAATAAGAAAAATTATATATGTATTTAGTTCTCCTGTTTAAACATAAATTATACAGCTGGAAGGGGGAAAAACCCAAAACTTGATTTTCTATGTTCTGCCAAGGCACACATTCTCAAATGAGTTTGCAATATAGTCATCTGAGTAGACTTACTTTTTCAGTCGCCTGTTGTACAGGAAGTTACTGGGCTTCACATCACGGTGAACAATACCAAAGTGATGAATGCGCCTCAATGCTTTAAAAAGATTAAACATATATTCCTGTACTTCTTCAAAAGAGAGAGAGTTCAAAATGTCCTGAAAGATTATTTGAATATCGTAATTGTGCAACTGTTTGTAATTAAGTATTTTACTGCTTATAAAAAGGAGGAGGAGGAGGAGGAGGAGGCTGGGACTCACCAAAAAGGATTCATGTTCCAGATATGGCATAACGATAACTACATGATCGTTTTTTCTAAAGCAATATTTAACTCCCATAACGTTATCCTGCCCCCTAAAGGAAAAATACTATGTTGAAACAACAAATAGAAAATAGGTGTTTGTTTCCCCTTGCTCCCACAGAAAACTTCAGCAATGCTTTTTCTATTAATACACAAATGCCACATTGCCAGCAACCTAACACCAATGAACAGCCATACAAACTACCAGTATATATTCTAAACATACAGTCCCCTCATTACTTTTCTCAAAGTGTTTCATTCTGCAATTTGCAACGAAGGACTCTGCAGATCACTGGTGCTTCATGGCCCACTGTTAGGACTTGAGCCTGCTCCCATGGATTTGCATGATCCAGGATTGAGCCTTTGGAGAGCAACTGGTTTAAAATGAAGTCAGGAAAGAACTATTTGAACTATCTGTCTTGCAACCAGTTGATATCAACAATGAACCTCCCGTTCCTAAACCAATAAAGAGAATTCAGTGCCATTGGCTAGTATTTTCAGATGTACTAGAGAGGATTATATCACAGCCCTTTCCTACCTAAAACAGGTTTGTGATTGCACAGCACTGTGGAACTCTTAGAACTCTTTACTAGCAAACACAAAGTCAGCTGCAAATTGACACTAGCATAAAGTAACATGAGCATTATAGCTAACATGATCCATTCTAGTATACCCTTGAAATAAAGAGTTAGATTTCTTTTCTCTTTTTTTTTTTTTGCTGCAGTCAAAACTCCAGCAAAATGCAAAGTGCCAAAGCTAAAAAGTAACTAGACAAAATTTAGTTTTAAATGACACTTAAATTCAGTTATAACATCTTTAATTCCTTTTCCTAAAACAAAGATTGTGTGTCCTGTTTACCTACCCTGCTACTGTAAGGCACTGAAGTTCAGCAGCAATTCGTAGAGGATGACTAGTTGGAATTAAGTGTTTCAAAGCCATTTTTTCCTCACATCCTGTTTGTAGTTGGGCTGTGGCCAAGTAAACAGAACTGAAAGTACCTGTAAAAGTATGAAACCTATATTTTTAAAACCTTTGGATTAGCTACGTTAGAGTATTTATTTCATGTTACTGATCTGATTTCTGCACTTTTGGTGATAAATCTGAGTCAAGTTAAGGTTGTAACACAAAATAATAGGCTTTAAAGCTAAGTCTAAACTTCCATCATAAACTGGTATTACTATGGAGGTGGTAGGCACGTTAGAGAAAAGTAGGTATTGTTTAAGACAGTGCTTACATTTTAAATGCAACATTCATAGGCAGTCATTAAAATGCAAAATATTAGAGATTGGATATCTAATCGATTGTGTTAATATGGCACTTGGGCATGTACGTAAAGTATTAGGAAAATCTTTAAAAAGTGGTTTTAGTACAGACAATAGCCACTTAAAAATATGTATATCAATAACCCTGAAGTGCTTAATAAAATTACCCAGGCGAGTCCAGAAATTGGGAAGTATAAAGCAACTAATTTTTCTTATTAACAGACCATAAAATATAATTGAAAGTAATTACAATTGTAAATGTTAGACCAGTATGCAAACATAACAAATCTGTAGATGCATATGCAGATCTGTTGCAATTAGGGAATCAACCTCAATACCTTCAGCAACAAAATGGAACAACACTTAACTATTAATAAAGGAGCAAGACCTTTGTCTTGCTGTTGAGAGAAACTGGAGGAGGATAAGCTTGCACCCAAAGCTAGCACAAGTAGAAACATATTTATACAAGTCTTCAATAGTGCCAGTATGACAAGTGAGCCCCAAGCACCTTCAACTGAATCCCCCTGCAAAGGGCTATTGCCACTGCACCCAGAGCCCCCAATGAGACCCCGGGGTTCCGGATCCCCCCCACACCCAGAATTCTCAGAGCTGCCCCACCCAGAACCCTCTTAGCTCACACCTGGATCCCCCCGACAGAAAGTCTCTCCACATTTGGATCCTGATAGGCTGAGCCTGCCTGCCAATACCTGATGTGGCGCGGCAGAGCCCCAGGGTGTTTCAGGGTCAGGCTGAGCCCTTGTGCTGTGTCAGGCTGAGCCCATGTCCTGGAAGAGACAGTGGGGGGAGGAAGACAGGGACTGCAGGACCTCCGTACAGCCAATGTCCTGTGCTCCCTACGGCCATGCTGGAGCCTCTAATTTATTTATTGAAATAAAATTTGCAGAAATTCTTTTTTGGGTACAGAATTCCTTCAGGAGTGGTACATACAACTAAACTTTAGAACTACCATTTATTTCTAAAATACTAAAAAGCAAAATCACAAAATGTAGTCATACTAGAATTTGCAAATATTGAACTTCATTAGATGGTTTTATAATCTTGAAGTTAATTTTGATGTACCTGAGAAATACAAATTTTAAGCAAACATGTTTACCTTCTCCAATTTTTTCCTTAATTTTGAACACATTTTCAAGCTGTGGCACTGCGTCATAAATTTTTTCAATATCTTTTTTTACTCCCGCTGAGAAAATAAAGGAAAACAGTTAACCTATAGTTTGCTTGGACTTTAGTAGTTAAATTTCAGCACATGTATTATACTTTAATTCATATAAATGAGTGAAGTTACATAAAAGTAGTACAAAATAAACCAAGGCTCTTAAGGTCCTGCAAAGACACATGCAAATAGATTTGGGGAACACTCATGTGCATAAAGTTAAACATGATCATGCTTGCAGGTTTGGTGCCCAAGACCGCAACAGAGTGGTAAAGATTATTCCGACTAGCATGGTGCGAGGCATTTGAGGCCTTCTCATAAAAAATATGTACTGCAAAGGGAAGTTTGAAAGGTAATCTGCAAAGTGTTTAGCTTTTCCAGCTTGAGACTCATGATCCATGAATATCCACCTCGCTTTTTTTTTGGTTCATACCTGTTGGTTATATTTGGTGGATGTGATCAACCTTCCTGTATCACAACTAAGAGGGACATCAAACTTTGCCCCTCCTGACATAACTGCTAACTGAATGCAAACAATATTGGCCCCTCTATCATGCTCTAATTTATTTGCTGCTACAATGTTTTGTTTAAAACTATTAAATTTCTGCCATTCAGAAGAGTGGCCAACCCTCAAATTAGTAGGATTTCCAATTAAAGTTCAGAGACTAACATACACATGGAATTATTAATGTCACCATTTCATAGAAATGGATGTCTAAGAGGTAAACTTCAAAGAATAAAAGACAAATAAAAGGGTTTAAAAAGGAGTGTATGAGGAAGACAAAAACCCATGTTGTCATTGAAGGGCTGTAAAAAAAATACTCAAAAAAGGCCTTGCTGGTTATATTGCATTTTGTACTCCAATCACTAGATGGCATAGCAAGAATACTGCATTCTTCCTGGAAAATTAAGGAATTACACTCAAAGGATTGGCCCTTGTTATTTTAGGAAAGTATTTATTAGAGGACTCATGGATGCCTTTTATAAGAGCACATTTCCTTTGAAGTTTACAGAGAAATTCTAATTTGTTACATTGACTTATTAGATGTTCTAACTACTGTCATGCAACACCAAACCATTATGCTGCTGCTAAAAAAATTATAAAGCCTTAGAAAACAAAGCATATGAAAATATACACAAGGCAAGTTACATTTAAAGTTGAAACATATTTTACAGTGCTTGGGCTCAATCAGTGTCATCCTTTATCAACTTCTGTAACACTAGTGTTAGGCTCCAAAGTTCATATTTAGACACCTAGACAAATGGCCTGATATTTCAAAAGTGCTGAGAACCACAAAGTAAGTGGCCCATACTTTTATGGAGTTTGTGGCTAATTACTGTGGCAAGAGTAAGATGTTTTTACGATATTCACATAATAAAAATAATATATTTGGTAGGAGCCAAACTCACATGATTATACATACTAAAAAGGAAGGGGAAAATCATTACCAAATTAAACTAACACATACAATAAAAACGTTTGAGCTAGGATTATATATTATACAAAGACGTATAGTAAGCACTAGTGTAACAAATATTATGAACAATGAAAGTCAATTTATAAACAACTCAGTCATAATACCGGACTACAATAGGCATGTACTAATATGTATTCCCAAACCAACACATTAGCCCAAATGAACAAATTTCACTGCTGCAACATCAACAGAAGACTGAAATGTGACTCTAATCCTTTCAAGAACCTGAAAAGGAGAGGTCAGAAGTCCCTGTTACAGTTTAAAAATAAATTTAAGTTAAAAGTTGTTTGGTTTTTTTTTTTTTTTTTTAAATATACATAAACCGCTTTTAAACTGCTGAAGGCTACTGCCTCCACACTATGTATTTTGCTGTTATTCTTCCTCATCTGTGTTTCTCCCACTGCCAAGTCTATTTCCCTTCTTTTAAAATATGCTCATTAATAGTTATTACCCATCCAACCTTTCCAAGCTTGTATCCGCAGTGCAAAAACAAGATTCATGTTAAACTGAATTAATTTAAAAAAAATACTAATTCATTTAAGACACTGCCACTGGTCAGCGTCGGGCAGGTAAAGGTAAATCAGATCTATTTTAGAAGACAAAGACGTTATTTTTACCTGATAGTACTTGTTTTGAAGTATTTCAGTGACTAGACTGTAGAGTGGTGAAGGCCTAATAGCACAAGAGGCTGAGTTAAGCAGCTCAGCACCCTAGCCATTCCTGAATCCTGTGAAAGGCATTGTAAACCGGGGACTTTGTATGGTAGGTATATTTAGAACTGATGAGAAGTACCCACATCCTCCCCCATTAAGATCTTAACATTCATGTCAAAATTTCTGCTTTTACTAACAAAAAAAAAATTTCACTTGGCTACTTCAATTACATAAGTTAATGCTGCAAATATTAATAGCACAGATGCTGAACACATGGTAGAAACTGACAGTAAAAAGCGTAAGCTTTTAGTAAGCAGTTTTCCAGTGTATTAAACAATGAGAATTACACACATTTAATGTTTTCCCACTGAGTGTTTCTTTCTTAATTTTGCTTTATTTGTACAGTAATATAAAATCATGGCAAAGTGATTCATATTTTTGTCATTTTGTGAAAATAAACTTGTGTGATGAGAATCTTGGAAAGTCTTTAGAAATTTGATTTAAAAAGTAAGTTATGGCACTACACAAATATTTTCAGAGATGCTTAACAGAATAAGTGCGGATATTTTCTTAATGTATGTGGGGCTTTCTAGCTTAGTTAAAATGCACATCCACAGCTCAGTGACTGTTTTTGGCTACAAATGATAGTTGTATCATTCACCCCAATCCTTTTTTTCCCCACTTCTCTTTAACATAAAGCAAATTTTTAAGATGGTGGTTGGTGTAGGATTAAGAAATAATATCAAATGCCAAATCAGTTACATATAATCAGAGCATTTTGGCAGGCAATGACAAATTAACAACTCAGAAGACCATATGAGTGGAACAGTCTTCGAATTAATATTGTTTCTTTCCCAGATAAATACAATGATATACAGAATGAGAAAGATTTTGATGTGATGCTGTCCATCTTAAAAGGTTGTTCACTTTTCCCAGGAGTGGTCAAAAATCAGAGTGGATTGATTTAAATCACTGACTTTAATCATGAAGCATGGAACCTTGATTTAATCTTTATCTATTTTAATAGTGTTCTCCTGCATTTGTACTTTTCAGTTATTTTTCTTTAAAAAATTTGATTCTCATTGGTTGGTAACTATTAAAAGATGTTGATTTGCAACAAAACATACCCTTTTTCCTAACTTTGGTGCTTATATTTGCTGTCAGGAAGATAAGTTATATAATTACTTAAATAAATGTAGGATAGATATAGTGTAATAGACATTCATATTATTAATTTTTACATTTTTATGATGTTCAAAAACAGCAAATGATGCATTTCAGATTTATTAGATTTTTTTGCTTGTGATTCGTGTCATACCATATTGGAAAGAAAAATTTCAAATTCAAATAAAATGCATAAAAACAGCACAAGGATGCATGGGGCTGGGCACCAAGTTCAGGGTAGAGCAGCATTGGGTGGTGTTCGCTCCCTGCCCCCCGAGAGAGCTGGCACAGGGCCTGCTGCATCCTGCCCCAAACACTCTCTCCTCCTCCTCCTTCCCCCCCCTCCCCTCCCCAGTTTGGGGACCTCTGGAATAAAGAGTCAGATATTTCCTGACTTCTGAAAAATGTAAGAATGACAATTCTGGATGACAGGATACTTTCTAGCCCAGTATGGGTTAGTGGCTGGTGCCAGATGCTTCAGAGGGAATGAACAGGGCAGGGCAATTAGTGAATGATTCATCCCTTCATCCAGTCCCAGGTTCTGGCAGTCAGAAGTTTAGGGACATCCAGAGCATGGATTTGCATCCCTCACCATTTTGGCTAATAGCCACTGACCCATAGACCTACCCTCCATGCACTTACTTGTCTTTTTGAACCCAGTTATAATTTTGGCTTCACAACAGTCCCTGGCAATGAGATCCACAAAGTGACTCTGAATTGCATCTGTTTGCTTTAAACCTTCTGCCTATTAATTTCTCTGGATGACACCTTGCTCTTGTGTTGTGTGAAGGGATACATAACACTTATTTACTTTCTCCACACCATTCATGATTTTTTTTAGAGTCCCTCTATCATATTCCTTCTCAGCTGTCCCTGTCACTGATGTGGCAAATTCTATTGAAAACAAAACAGCTTTTAGTACAAGGTTGTTATGTATCCAGCTCCAGCTGAAGTCTGAAGTTTTGTTCTGAGACCTGCATCTTGTGCTGGTGAAGTATCTCCTATCTTTCAGATCTTTACTAAAAGTAGTACTGAGAGGTACTTTCCCTACAGGAAATAGGGATTGGCCACAGAATTTCTTCAGAAAAATTCATAGTTTAAAAGAAAGGTTTCCCCAACCCTGCCAGAAAGCAATCTTAGACAGCGCAGACTGGAGGCCCATGCCTTAAACAAAAAAAAAAAGTTGGTTTCAGGTGAGAGCATGTCTGTAAAGTACAAAAACAGTAGGCCTGGACCCTGCCTACAATCTCAGTCTTTGGTTTACTTTTTGCCATCATTTTAATGGTCCCAATGCAGCCCTTCTTTGGGTGCCAATGCCCTTCTAAACAAATGCTAGATTTAAAATCCACTCACCTGCCTTGATTTCATCCAGAATCTGCATCAGCTCCCACTGGCAGAAGTCTGTCCAGAGGACCTGAAGCTAGATGGCACAGACACCAAAGTCGGTGGCATTGGCCAGGGAGGCTGTCTGGCCAGAGTGCCTAGAGAATGCACCGATTCAACACAGCTTCTTCTGCTGTGGCTTCTGCAGAGCCTTGAAAACGTATGACTGCCCCAGTGGGTGTAAACACCACCTGTCCTCTTCTGAGGGTGGGATGGAACTTCCCCCATTGTTGCAATGGGATGCAAATTACATGATTCTGCTGGGGATTAACAATGCCTATTACTTCTAGTTTGTGTGTTCAAACCCTGCCCAAGACAATAATGACCCAAAGTCACCATCATTACAGGTGGGCAGCCAGTTTACAGGAAATAAATTGCAGGTTTAAGTCCCTTTTTAGTAGTCTTCACATAAAAACCTCCAAACACCCTCACAAATGACACTCAACAGAGAAGCTAAAGATTGAGAATGGGAATGAGAATTCAGCCACTCTCTCACCTCTAAAGGGATCTGAAGGACAAGGCTGAGATATCCTGAGGCACAACAGAGAAACAGCACTGTCTATGGCCTTTGGCTACAGGACTTTGTTCGCAAGGGTTATCAATACGGAAGTCTTCATAAACATTATAGTTACAAGGAAAATAGCTAGCTGAGGACATTCTCTTATAATAATATATTCTAAAATTAATAACTAACTTTTTACAATTCACTGATCCTACGGGAATAAAGCAGATGCATACTGTGCAGAAACAAGCCTGGAAATTTCAAATCAAACACTGGAACATTGAGCTTTTTTGTTAAAGGTTTCTTCTCTCTGGTATCCTGTTACATGTATTCTTTGTGTAACAGGATCTCATCCAATAATACATAGTATTATAGCTCTGGAATGAAATGTGTAGGAGAAGGGTAAGAGAAACAGTAGTGGCAACAACAAAAATTTAATCAACAGCTTCTGCTCTAAAATACATACCTGACAGCTTGTTCTTTTCATGTTTCCTACAAAAATTTTCAGCCTGCAGAGGGGGCTGTTCATCCTGATGAGCCTCCAAGGATGCTTCCATCACAAAACTAATGAAGTAAAATACAGTGACTGTGAGGGCAATGATCTAGGAGAGAATGTCCAAGGCATGTTTGCTTCCATTCTCCTTCCCCACTAACAGGATTTAGGGGGAGTACCTTAGGTTTGGAAATTCCCTTCCTGATAGTTGAAACCCCTCCAACATCCCCAGGGAGGGAAAGATTAACACAAATCAAATCCTCTTCATCAATAGCAAGTGGGGACCCCGGCTGAACATGAACACACAAGTAATTCCCTTCCATCCCCAGAATTTTTCTTCACTAACATAGGCATTATTCTTCTCCCAAATCCTTCAAGAGGGAAAAGAAAACACAAACACCCAAAAATCTATATGTACTCCATGATCTACAGAAAGGGGGAGCAACACGCACATTCATCAACAAAAATCCTATGATGGGAGACAGAACATAACAGAGCAAAAATACAGGAGGAAATGAGTGACCTAAAACACAATATTCTCCATCTCCGAAAAGAAGAAACAACAAACTGTTTTAATATACCTCCTTCTAGATTTTGGGGAGACTGAAAAGCCGTGGCCTATTATGTTACATAACTGAGAAACTGGTGGGCCTACTTAGGTAAAGTAAAACAAAACACACACAGACTACTGGATCAGAGAAAACAAATATATTCCTATTAATATTACAAATCCTGCTACCAGGCCCACCTATTAAGGTTGCCTGATGCTTCCTGTTTTCATCTTTGCCAAATTTTAGCTGTTTAGGTTAAAAATTTCCCTGCCAGGTGTTTGCCTTAGGCTGAAGTTTTCTGAAAAGTGTCAGACAGAAATGTCTGAACTGTGTTGGCTAGGAACAAAGCTAGGGGGCAGGGCTGTCGGGTGTGCGTGTGTGTGTGCATGTGCGCGCGCACGTGCGGCCCAGGGCAAATCACACGGTGTTCTGTCGGCCCAAGCCTGGACTCGCTCCGGTCCCCATGTCCCTGTGGGTCTGGCCATGGTTCCTGACCCCAAGCAGCATGGTGGCTGCCCTGACCGTGCCTCTTCCTCCCACCTCTATCTCCAGGGGGCCCAGTGCCCTGGCCAGGAGCTGCTCTTGCCCCAAGGTGTGTGCCACCCTCTCTCCCAGTCCCACCCCTCTCCCACCTGGTCCCAACCAGTGCCCCCCTCCAGGCTATCACCTGAAGGCATGGTCCCCTCCCTCCCTCCCTCGGTATGCCACTGGCAGGGCCCCCCAAAGCATGAGGCCTGAGGTGGTCACCCTGATTTGCCATACTCTAGGGACAGCTCTGCACGCGCGTGCGGTGCTGGTGGTGGGGGGGGACACACGACATTTTCTCCATGTTTAAAAACTTTGGTGACCATCTCTTTAAAAATTTCTAAATGCCCCAAGCTTTAGATCAGGACTTGAAATTTGGGAGGGAGTGGCCTTTGTATCAGTGATGTGCCTTTTGCTCTCTCAGTGAAAGTCTGCCCAAATTTGGCCAAGCATTATAAGCATTTGAAAAAAACTCACAACTTGCACATGATCAGTAAAGACATCTTAGATTACAGCACCTTACTCCCCTGAAGCTTTCATCTGCACCAGACATGCTCCAGCACCAGGGATGTGGTGGGATGGTAGGGACAGATTTGATGAGGAGCCAGAGAAGAACTGAGACAAGGTGCTGGGTGGAGCAAGAAGAGGGGAGAAGCTGAAAAAGATGGGCCAGAAGGAGTCACGTTTGGTGAGAATGGGCAAAAGAGTCTGGGCCCAGTGCTCACTCAGGTACAGTGCCCTCCAGAGCCTGGAATGGAATCCAGAATTCTTGAGTGCCATCATTCCTTTGCTGTCAACAAATATCTGTGAACTGAAATGGCAGAGTTTCCCATCCCTGTCTAGAACTACTCCATATAGAGGAAGACAACCTGTTATCACTGCTATCAGTACTCCATTAACTCAAAAGGTATTTTCCTTATTTAACTGCCTGGGGAATTACAAACAGATCTACATGTAAAGAACATTATTAAGGTTGCAAAGTTAAGCACTCAACAATTAGGAAACACCTACATTAACAGTGCAGATGCTACCTTAATACAGTTGTTGTTCAAATTCAATAGGATATTTAGTTCTTTAATTACATGATCATATTCTAAGAAATAAAATATGTGGGAACCAAAAGAATCCTTGGAGAAATGATAGCCCCTTTTGAAGGGCCAACTCATCTCTGGCACAGAACTGAGGAATAATCATTACAAGAAACAGAACTGAAATGCCACAAAATTCTATTGATACTGCTTTGCCCTATACCAAACTACAGTAAACAAGACAGGATCTTTTTAGCGCTTGGCATATCACAAACAAGATATGCACTTACAATTCTATTAATTTTTGCACAATTCTGCTAATGCATTAAGTTGATACAATTTCACATTGCTAAACAAATAACCCTTCTCCTACAGTACAAAGAGTAGAAATCAGACCTCCTTAATCAGTGTTTGAGCAAACAGTGTTAGTACTTCTAGACAGAAGAAAAACATCTGGGACTTGTCAAAGCAGGTTAACTTTACAAGGTAGCTCCCTTGTAGCAAGACTCCTGGTCAAATACATGCTTTCCACTGCATTTAAACTGCAGCCTGAATGCATAAATATTAAAAACTGAGCATAAACTACCTTAAACTTTGTCATTTGGTTTGTACATGATGTGCAAACTATTTCTCAAATGAGTGAGCAGACAGTGAGCTGCCAACAGAAAGTAAAGAGAATGTAGTATTCTACCTTTTTTCTGAAGGAATAAAGGTCATGTTTTCTGAGCTCTGTGGACGGTATTAATAAAGAGGAAGAGGCTTTTTAGGCAAAACATTTCTTAACATCCATGTACGTTTAGAACAACAAAGGAAGCGAGGTTAGTGCCAGAACGGGTATTCAAAAAGTTTCTGCTACCAAAGAAAATGATCATCGAGGGGCGGGCCACAGGGCACACAACCCCAAAATACTCATCGGTGTGGGTCGCAGGGCCACAGCAGAGACCCCGAGTGCCGCGTCAGGCGGCGGAAGGGGACACGCTGCACAGCAGTGACTTTGGGACCACGGAAGGGGCTCTGCAGAGACGCACGTGTCCGCGCCGCAGCCCGGATCCCTGAGCGCGGCGGGCGCCAACCGGCGGGGCCCAGCCCGCACCTTGCCCGCGCTCGCGCCCGCCGGGACGGCGTTGCACCCCCCGCCGCGCTACAAAGGCGCGCGTGACGCCGAGCGGGCCCGGCCTTCCCGCAGCGAGCGCGGGCTGGCCCCGGCACGGGCAGGCGGGAGCCGCGCAGGTCGGTGCTTCGAAAGCGAGCTCGGGGCCGGCCCAGCGGGCCGAGACCCGACGGGGAGCGAGCGGCCCCAGCGCCCCCCCAGGCCCCACAGCCCAGGGGACACAGCAGCCTCGCTCGCCTCCCTTCGGCGGCACGGGCGGGGACTCCCGGGCGGCCCGGCCCCAACAAAGGGAAGCCCGGCCGCTGCTGCCCTGAAGCGCTGGTCCCACCGGCCGCCGTACGTGGGGGGAGGGGAGACTCTTTCACTCACGCACAGGCAGAGCGGCGGCGGCCTGAACCGGTCCCAGGGCGCCGAGCGCGCGGCGGGTTTGCCTGCTGCCGCCTTTTGCAGACGGTCCCACGGCAGCCAATCCTAGCGTTCGTTAGAAGCGACAGGCTTGACCAATAGCAACCCTTCCAAGAAAACCGTGCTTCCATTGGCCAAGGGGCGGGGAGTGAGTCACCCCTGGCCAGCCCTTAATGCTCATTGGGGATAAACTAGGCGTCGGGTGCTCGCTTCTCCTCCAGTTCGCGTCTGTTAGCCGGGCTGCACGGAAACGAGCTGGGGGGGGGGTGACCTTGGAAACCACAACGTGTGTGTAACTAGAGCAGTTGGGACGGTAGGGCCTGGTCTGGCCTGGCCTAGGTTATCAGTACAGAAGCAGGGTTCCTGTGGGAATGCTGTTGTGTTTTAGGAAGGACAGGAGGTACCTCCAGCAGAACAGCTCCTTTGGTAGAAACTAGTACATGATACAATACCACTCAACACAGTTTTTGGTCTGGAGTTACAATGCATGATGTGGGGTGTTCAACTCGTTCTGCACTGATTGGGTTACTAAATACACTGGATGTAACTGATTACTTAAGTGCAACATGCTGAAGTGAAAATGTTTCTCGTTTTAACTCTTTGGCTCAACTTCTGTGCTCATGTACACTCCTGTAATCCCCCTGAAGCCAACAGAATTGTACTCTTGTAAGAACTTTTTTATACAAGGGAGAAACTCAAAATATCCAGTGTGGACAGTACCTCCCTGAGTCGATGCTTTTATTTTGCACATTTTGGAAGTGGATTAACCTAAACCATAAAATGGGCTCTTGGTGCAGAATAAGAGTGCACACATAGAGTATTAGTACAGAATAGCTATTGGGCTTTAAATTCATATGCTAGGTATTTCCAACTAATTTCCCTATAATTCCCCATGTAGACAAGCCCTAAGTGAAAGCAACATGTCCCTTAGATTTTTTTTATTAATAAATGTTTCCACCATAATCTTTTTCTTTCCCATACTTGTAATAAAAAACATTGGTCTTGCTGAGAACTAGCTCTCCAGCAGTTTAGTTTACATAAATTTCCTATTCCCCAGATAATGAAATAAAAGATTCTGTTTTGTAAACTTGTGCAAAGATTGAAGTGTTCAACATTCCCAAGGGAACCCTGTGGCACAGCTATTACAGTATACTAAGCTTATACTGAAATTAAGAAGGATTATGCTAGGTGAGGTCAGGGCCAAATTTTACCACCTTTATTCCTGTTGAGTAGTATTTTTCTCCATAAGTATCCCCTTGCAGTTCAGGGAGTGAGAGGATGTAAAGGTGGCTTTAAACCACTTTTGTGCTCCTCAGTTTTGGACTAGTTGCTTTAACCTGTGCAAGCTGCCAGCAGCCCCCCAGGGGCTATTACGACAGCCAGAGATCAATGTAAGAAGTACAGAGTAAAAAGCATTAAATCCCAATCTGAGTTAAGGATGAAAGTATTCAAGAGCAGATTACAGGAAAAATTAATAAAATGAGGAATAACATAGGAGAAAAATTGACTGGCCAAATTCTGTTCTTGTTAACATCCATGTGTAATCCATAGAAGTTAGTGGTGTTGAACAAGTGTGAGTGAAACTAGAGTTTGTCTTAATGTTTAAGTGCTTTAATGTTAATAGATTAAATATGACATTTAGAATCATGTTACTTATTCAGAGAATCCACTTATATTTGTTTCTGAGGGGGGTAGTATTACAAGTTTATTTTCAAAGGTAATATTTGTCAAAAACAGTACTTCCCTTATCATCTCTATCTGATGATTTGCAAATCTACCAATCTACTCCAGACTTGTCTCCTTCTGTCCAATCCAGAATTTCAGCCAGTATGACCTGTATCTCTGAGATCCTTACTTGGATGGCTTGCCAACAATTTAAATTACCATGGCCAATGTTAAGCTCCTTATTTTCTTTCATAAATCCTCTCCACTATCCATTTTTCTCTGTCATTGACATTAAGGCTATCTTTTTCCGTGTCACTCAATCTCATAATCTGAGGGTCATCTTGAATTCCTCCCTCTCACGCTACCTACCCTGTAGCCTGCATCCAAATGTTACTGTTTTTTCTTCCACCATATCTCAACGATCTGACCATTCCTCTCTGTCCCAATACCTAAAACTCTCTTCCATGTCCTGATCACCTTCCATCCTGATTACTGTAACCTGGTCCTCTCCATCGGTCCTGACACTCACATCATCCCCTCTGGGTGCCTCCTGAATTCAGTTGCTGAAATTTTCTTCCTTGCTCATTGATCTGACCCTCTTAGAATCTTTCCACTAACTTCCCCTTGACTCTTTCTCCATCACATCAAATTTAAACTTCTTGTACCCACCTGTGTCACTGGGCCAGAAAGGGTTAAGACTTAACAGGCTGGAATGATCCAAACTCAACCTTTAGGAACAGATACAAATGGTAATTAGAGCCGGTCCTTGTAGATAATTAGCCCACCCATGTTAATAGAACCAAGTGTTTGAAATGCAAGTGTGTATTGTTAGAAGTTATTCGATGTTGTTTACCTACACCTTGTTAGACGTTAACAATGTAGATAAACTGTATTCCTGTCTATTACTATTGTTCTATTGATTCAGAGATCAAAATAGAATATTAACATTTAGATGAACCTTGGGTGTAATAATATTATTGTCTGTATTTCTCTTTGAGATTTAAGTAAATTGTCTTTTAACTGTTTAATGAATAATTCCCTATATGTGCCTAGTAAATAGAGGGGCTACTTCAAAGACACAAGTGATTACCTATTGTTCACACAAGGAAATACCTGCTGACAAGAGACTGTCAACAGCGTGCAAGAATCTATAAAAGACTCTAGGACCTATAAAAGACCTCTAGGAGACCTCTAGGACTCCTTTTTATTTTAGGACAGCTTAAACCTTTTACAGGGGAGATCTGGGTCCCAAATCTAAGATCCAAATCTGGATTTGCCCTTCTAATTCTCATGGGAGAATTTGAACAGACTCGGTACATGGATTATTTGAACTATAATCTGTTAAACTGATCCTGAAAGAATCTTGGTACAGTATACCATCTATGCTATGAAACTGACCTATAGACTTTAATTCTCATTATTACCTGACCAACTGGGATCTGATATTAGTGCATTCAGGAATTGACACGACACTCTTTTGATAATGACAGAGAGGTTTTAATTATTACATTTATAAAATGAGCCCCCAAACCTAAAGTTCAGTATATATTAGCTGCAAAAGCAATTTTCTTCACCAATGCATGCAAGAGGTGGTGGTTGCAATTCTTCACAGCATCTCCTAGCACTTGGATCCGTAGTCTCAAAAGGAGGCTGGTTGAGATGACTGTTCTGTGTCTGGACTTATTTCTCAGTCTTGAAGCATACTTGCTAGTGGGATTGCTTCCCTCTTTATATTCTTAAATTCAGTGTTTTTCAAAGCATTTTTGATGATTACATGAGAGAACAGAGAAAGTCTAAACAAAAACAAGAGAGGAAAGACCTATCTATTTCTAAGGTGTTAGCCACCTGGATTTTGTTTAATCAACAATCCAGCATTTGTTTGTCACAAATCTCCACCTTTTCCTAATAAAAGGAGGTTGGGGTTTGCTGAGATGAAAATTGAATAATACCTGAGGTGGTACCCACCAAAAGATAGGATCAAAAGATGTCCTTGAAAAATACAGAGCAGCAGAGGTACATATGAGTTAATTACATAAGATAATTTCATTAGGAAGGCTGGTAAGTCAAGAGGGGCCATTAACCATAGGAAAGGCAGTTACCCTGATGAAATATGACCTGCTTAAAGAAGAAAACAGCACATGTGGTGCAATAAGAAGAAATCACTTCTTTTCAAAAAGGGTTTCTAGCCACTACCATGCTTTTGCAATATAGTTCTTATTAGTAATATTTGGTAGCTTAATTTTATAAGTAGGTCCAGCCTATCTTTAATTTCATAGTCTACACTCATTAGTATGTACAATGATCTCTTAACCAATATCCTCTTTCCTTTTTTTTAAAACAAATCCTGGTTTAGTTAATAAGTGTTGGCTATAAGCATGTATTTGAGTAAGATCGGAAATATTAATTGACCTGGTTGGTAATATGTCTGATCCTTTGGGATTGGTAGAACTTTTTTTACATATGATGTACAAAGATTTTCAGTAATCTCCATTATATTTTATTTGGCTGTCTGGGTGGAAGCCAGAGGGCTGAATGGCTTTGAAGGAACTGTGTTTTGGCTTCTGGATAATTAGTAAGGTGATTAGAAGCTGTTGGTTGCTGGCTGAGCAAGTCTAATTTTTAGCAATAACTACCAGTATGTGGGGGTTTGCCTGCCCCTTTCTTTGCAGTTTTGCCCTAATTAAGCAGTCTCTGTGTGGCTCCCGTAGAGGTCAATGACACAACACCTCCAAGTCCCTTGATAACTGCATCTCTCTCCTTTTCTGACAGTGTCTCTTATCATATTGACACCCCCTTCTTTTACTCTGCTAAGGCTGCCAAAGTTGATGTCCCCTTCGTCTCTTTCTCTACAGATGTCTACCTTTTTGCTTGTTGTCTCCTATGCATGGACCTCTCTCTGTACTTAGCCAGCACTCTCTAGTCATTTTGAATACTTCCTGAAAATGCACCTCTTCTGCAATACGTACAATAAGTGAGTAAGTTATATTCATTTATTTCTTTATCTTCCATGTAGCCAGATAGATATAGATAGACCACTCCCACCACATCTTCTCAATAGCTGCCCCAGCCTCCAGCTTTACACCTGACTTATCTGGATGGAAGCCAAGAGTTAGAGAGGGGAAGTGGAGAGAAGCACAGCTCTCCCTCCTGTGCTAAAACTAGAGGGAAATTCCCCCATTGCACAGGGCTGGGTACACAAAGAAAAAGCCACAGCTGGCCCGTGCCAGCTGACTCCAGGTCACGGGGCTCAGGCTACAGGGCTGTTTCATAGCTGTGTAGACTTCTGGACTCAGTCTGGAGCCAGAGCTCTGGGATACTCACATCTCACCTAGCACCTGGGCTCCAGCTCGAGCCAAGATGTTTACAGCAATGAAACAAGCCCGAGCCCCATGAGCCCAAGTCAGCTGGCATGGGCCAGCTGTGAGTGTCTAGTGGCTGTGTAGACACACCCTACAGGATCCCAGAGCTACCCCTTCTCCTGAGCTGATGCAGTAAGAGCTCCACTTCTGTTTCAATTGACTTTAATTACTGAGCTTCAGCCAGCTCCCTCATTCTATCTATCAATCTAATCTAATCTAGCTGGGGACTACAAATAAAAGAAATTGTACCGTTCAGATCTGACGAAGAAGGCAGCATGTTGAATGCTCTGCAGCCCAAACTGCTCTACTATCTGCTCCAGTGGCCTCACCTACATAATGAACATGAAAGATGACAAGCCAGAGCCATATGGAACCTTGCTTAAAAGAGCCCTTGAGGCAGGTGAGCAATTGCCAAAACCAACCTCTGGGATCTTTCCAAGAGGAAAGAATGAAGTTGCTGAAATGTGATTGTGTTCACCACGGCAGAATCTGCAGGTGGGTCAACAACATTTCCTACCTGCTGACAGAGCTAAAAGAATCAACACTGACAATGGACCATGCCTGGGAAGCGGTAATCTACCAGCTAAACTGGCGCACCCTCCTTTCTGTATTCAGGCCTAAAATCTTTTGAACAGATTTTCCTTGAAAAGGGAGGGTTATTGTCAGGGAGGTAACTGATGAATTTATCTTATACTGACAGGTACAAGAGTCTGTCATCCCTCTGTACTGCCAAGAGCTCCTGCCCATAAGCTAGAACTATCTTTCTGTGTGCTGTCCTTGCCATGGCAGTATATGCAAAATTACGATTTTATGTCTATAAAAATGCACAGCACTTCATTGTCTTGTAAGAGACATTGTTCAGTTTCTATCAGCCTGAAATTTAATGTAATAAGTAAAGTACCATTTGGTCTTAATTTCCCTTAAAAAAAATTGTTCTATGGCAAGGGTTGCCCCTCTTTACAATTATGTTGAGGCAAATCTCTTGATGTTTTCTCATCCATCAGCAGTACTGTCTACCCAAAGCATTCAAAACTCATGAGTCAGGCCCACTCCCAAAATCAAGAGATCTCCTTAAAAAGCATGAGACTTTTAAAAAAATAATAAATGTTGGGAGCTTTTATTTGCATTCTGATTTTTTTTTGTTTTAGAAACTTACTTTTTTATTTTAATATAAACTGAGATTTTAAGTAATCACTTGAATTTGAGTGTGTACGAAAAACACTAAATGTCACAAGACTCATGATTAAATTACCAAAGCTGGCAATACTATATCAGCCCTTGTATAACACATACCCAGATGTGGTGATGACTATGCAGGCTGGCATTTTCCATTCTAGGGGTTGCTATCCCCAGGTGGATAGTGAAATGTTAGCTATCTTCTCTCAGCAAAATTTCCAAAACCTAGCAGCCAATAGGCCCCAGGCAGAGTGAGCTTAAGGTAGACAAGGAAAGCTCTAGGGCAGTCATGCAGAGCAGTCTGGATCACTTCGTAAACTGGGTCCATTCAAACAAAATGTGTTTTAATATAGCCAAATGCAAAGCTATTCATCTAGGAACAAGGAGTGCATGCTACAGAATTGGAAACTGTCTCCTGGACTCTGAAAAAGATTTAGGGGTCATAATGCAACCCAGTGCAATGCTATGGCAAAAAGGGCTAATGCAATCCCTGGATGTAAAAACAGGGGAGTAGCAGTTCTGGCGTCCACGTTTTTAAAAATATGTTGAAAAACTGGACAGGGAGCAGAAAAGAGCTACAAAAATTATTAAAGGACTAGAGAAAATGCCTTGCAGTGAGAAATTTACAGCATTTGATTTGTTAGTGTATCAAAAAGAAAATTGAGAGGTGACTGGATTACAGTATATAAGTAACTTCATGAGAAGAAGGTACCCAGTATCGACCATCCCCTTTCCCGCTGTCATCCACTAGAACACTCCCCTCCCTCCCAACTAAAACCAGCCAGTTTATTTCAGTCTGCTCTTGCAATCTTTTGTGGCTACAGCTGATTATGGATGTCAACGCAAATGATTGTGAGACTGAAGTTGTGACAAGACTTGACCTGAAGTCATGCAGCTGGTTTGGGGAGCGGGGAAGAAAATGTTTGGGAGGAAGATGTTTGAGAAGCTTGTTGCGTCTTAGTCAACCTGGAGTCCCCAGTCAGCCCCCGGCTTCCTTTAGTCCACCAGGGGCGTCATTCGTTTTAGGTTCCTGCGGGCCCGACAAAGCACAGCGACCAATATGATTGCAAGCCAAGTCCTTTATTCCAGGGCAAAAGCCATCTTATATAATATTTCATGCACTGCTCACATCCTCTTCTTGCAGTTACTGATTGGTTAAAAGTTACAAGCATACACACAGCACAAGCACAAGCTGATTCTCATGGATAGCTTAACATTTCCCACAGCTGCCTAATTATTATTCTGTTTACCTCTTGAACACTGAGCTAAGAAAGAAGAAAGGGAGGTGTCCGCCGTCCTTGGCCGGCTTCCACCTGCCTAGGCAACCTTATCTAACTCTCACGTCCTTGGGGCCTAGCACTGCAACTTCCCATCCCAGGCCTCAGGGCCGCGTAAGGATTGTAGATCCCCACAAAGCTGTGGAGAAGGTGCAGTTAAAGCCTTCCCAGCAGGCAGCAATCCATCTTCAGTAATTTGAATACTACTTTTAAATATTGCTGCAACATTTTCTAACAGTCTTGGAAAGGTTACTGAGTGTTCTGTGCTTGAACCAAATAGGGTTGTATTCATGTAACTAAAAGCAAAAATTGGCCACTTGTGCATATTCTCTAAGTGTTTCTCCTTTTTTTCCCTAGCTGTATTTTTTCTTTCCTTGAGGCATTTGTTTGAGCCCACAGAGTTGCAATTTTCTTTATTTATTCTCCAGATTTTTCCAATACAGCTATTGCTTTTCTCATTGCCAAACTTCTGTTTCTGTTGCCCTAGTAGATTTGTGGATCGCACCTAGCTCTTGCTTCCATATCTGATATAGTACTGAATCTGGTAACCTTATTCACTTGAGTAACTTCATTATCAATGGGAATACTTGCACGTGTACAGGGAACAGGCTTTGGCTCCTCAGTTGTACTTTTGTAATAAAAGCTAAAATGAGATTTTAGGAAACTGCAATTTATGACCTTAATATTTATGACGCTTTCGGGATTGCACTGTAAAAATTCATATTATTTAATTCTCCACTCTGACACTAAAGCATCATTTCATTTATATGCAAATAAGAATATATTCTACTGCTGTTTCTGCATTGCAGAAACTGTTTGAATTATTCACATTTTATTAATAAAGCTTCATAAATACATATTTTTCCATTCAATTGGTAGTGGTCAGGGAAAGAAACTATAAATCAGACTTGTTTTTATGAGCTTCATAACAAATATGAAGATATATGGAGTACATAATTAGATGTCCTGTGATTGTAATGGAAATAGTGAATCATCTAGATGAAATACTCTTTTCTTTATGCTCTTCTCCATGGTAGAGGTATTTTTGGAAAATGGACTACAAAAATTAACAAAGTTATAAAAAATGCTTGTGAAAAATAAGACCATTTAAATGTCATTCACAACAGTATGTGATGAAATAACTTTATTTAATCTCTCAGCAGTCTGCGTAGAATAAGAAATTCAGTTCTAGGAAATAGGTATGATTGGTATAAATTATTGGTATAAAAAACAAATTCTGATTTTTAAAGTGAAATAAAGGCTTGATTCTATAAAGTGCTGAGCACTCTGGCCCTAATCCAGCAAAGCACGTAAGCATGTGCTTAACTTTAAATAAGTGAGTAACCTCGTTGAAGGCATTGAACTAGCCTGTATGCTGGTGTTAGCAGCAAGAATTAGCTGGGGCACATGCTACATCGGCTTAGAGGAGCAGCAAAAAGCACTCTAATCTATAGTGATGAACCCTGACCCCCTTTTGAAGAACCTTGCACTGGCTGAATTACTGTAGCAGAGCATGTTCTGGGAAGTGTTAGCTACACAAATGTGCTACAATTAAACACAAACACCTAATGTTGGTCAGAGCAGGATTTAGTCCTGAATATGTATAAGGTAATGCAAAAACTCATCATCAGATGTTTGGAACTATGAAGTCCTTCAAAAACAGTGACTTCTGTTTTCTTGTACAACTACTTGTTTTGAATGTAGTGGATATTTAAAATGCTAATTTTAAAGTAGGTCTAGTCACCACACTCCTTTTTGGAGAATGAAGCTTGTTTTACTAGTCTAACTTTCACTTCTAAAATGTAATTTAAAAAAAAAAAAAGAAAAGCTTGGTGATGCTAACTTGTTTCTGGAAAGATTCTCTAACCTTATGCTTGAGTTCTATTAGCTGGAATCCTCTGACAAAAGTAGAATACTGCTATCAATATTCGGAGAGTAACTATTATATGGCCTATTCATAAATTATGATCAAACGTAAAATGCAGCAACCGTAATAACACTGTTATCTAGGATGTCTTTTGACAGCACCATACTACAGAATGGCCATCTTTTAAATTCTAAAGAATGTTTAATATGACATGACATTTCTGTTTGCAAATGGACTCAAATTTTAACTCTGAGGACAAATATGATGCTTTCTTTGTGTAAATGAGACACTGTTATTATGGTATATAGGTAAAGAAGTACTTCTGTTCCACAGAATCATGAGTGAGCCAATTTTCCTCATACTTAATCTCATGGATACACCTATTCACTCTCCAAAACACTCCAGCCAAAATTAGCAAACTGTCTAAATTAAGGACCTCTACCAAAATGTAGGCAGCAGAAAATCAGACTGTTTATTTGGGTACCTAAGCATGAGTTTCCATGCCTAATTAGACAGCCAAAGTTGAAAATGTTGTTCTTCATATACTCACACATGTAGAACTCTTCTATCACCAGTAAGGCTTTTTTCAGGGAAGTACGAACTACCCATTGGCCCTAAAAATGGAGATATGTGCTGAAGCACTTCTAGTCTTCTCTTTCAGAAAGCTGGAATTATAAAGACACTTCTGAATGCAGGTCTCTTTTATGGTATCTCAGTTAAGCCAGCAGTTCTGCTTAGTCATGACCTTGTTGTAGAAATAATTCTTGAACTTGGACACGTTTGTTTACATTTGTGCATTTATGAAAAGCAGTGGATAATGTACACTGGAAAAGCACAATCTGAAGTGTTTATTAAATTCAGAGGACAACTTTCTCCTGTTAGTAGTTGTGGTGCATTTTCACAGAGGAGGTGGTTGGTTGGTGGGGTTTTTTTTTGTTTTTTTTTTGGGGGGGGGGGTTGACAAAGGAAATTGTTTGATTCTATTTCTCTACCCTCATCTTTTTGCAGGAATTAAAATGGATTCACGGATACGCTATGTTGGTAATAATATGAAATGATAGTTAAAGGAATATTCTAATTACCTAATGGTATAAAAGATAGAATATGATTTTGAATTGGTATAGGACAATACTGTAAGCGTTTATGTGCCAGATCATACCAGATTATCCTCACACAAAGTAGTGCCTGTGCAGAACGATATCACCTCAGAGGGAGTCCTGGTTGATTGTATCTCAGGACACACAATCTGTCCTGGAGTGTTGCAAGGCTTATGCTGGTGCAGAGGGATGCGGGGGCATGCTCCTGGCTCTTCCCTGCCATGCCCTGTTCTCAGTGGCACTAGAAGAAGCAATCTTTGTGCTTTGGGGAGTGTGGTGGCAGTATCTAGACCTTTCACAAGGAATACTAGGTGGTAGGCTTTTCTTTGTAGCTTCTTTCCTTTTGTGATAAGGAGCATTCTGTTTCTAGATCACTGTGACTTTTTATAAATGAAATTAGGACCATGCTTCCATTTATAGTCAAAATGTGAGTAAGTGCCACAAACCGCAGAAATCTACTACAAAAATAGGATGCACAAGTTATATTTAAGGCACCATATGCATTTTTAATCATACATTGCGTACCATGTCAGGAGTAAAAAATTGAAATAATAGCCAATATGGCTAGAAAGCAAACATTAAATAGAGCTCAAAACTTCAGATTGCCTGAGCTCAATCACTGCGTCTATAAGACAGTGGCTCTCAACCTTTTCAGACTATTGTACCTCTTTCAGGAGTCTGATTTGTGTTGCACACCTCCAAGTTTCACCTCACTTAAAATATATAATTATAAAATAAATTAATTGGAATATAACTATTGTACTTAAATTTCAGTGTACAGTATATAGAGCAGTCCAAACAAGTTGTATGTATGACATTTTAGTTTGTACTGACTTCGCTAGTGCTTTTTATGTAGCTTGTAGTAAAACTAGGCCTGTAAGCAACTTCAGGTTTACCTGGCATTGTTTCGTTCCTTCCCATTCTCCCCTGAAGAGGATTAGAGTTTTCAACCTCAGTCTGTTGCAGAGAGACTAGAAATCAGGCTGCAAACACACTGATCCCAAGTAACTAGTGTGGACAGTTGACTCCTCCCCTCATTACTTGCCTTGCCAACCCACAGAGGTCAATCACAAAGTATGCCAGCAAAGGGGCTGCCAGGACTTGGCTAGGAGGGGAGAGCGTAAGTAGAGATACTGCACCTCTTGCTTCCATGCTGCCCTTCCCAATTCTGCTAGCTTTAGCTCCCTACTACTTGCACTGGCAGACAGGAACATCTGCCCTCTTACTCAGGTGTGGTCTATATTCCCATCAACTTCGTACCTTTGGTTTAGTGCGCCAACTCCACTATGCTGCACTGATGGGAAATGTGTACCCGTCAACGCAATGCTACACTTCTTTTGGAGGTGGTTTTAATAGATTGACTTCACGTCTTCACGTCCTCTCAATCGATCCAGATAAATCAATCTGACAGCAGCTTCAGTGTACACATACCCTCAGGCACATGAGGAGCATCTAGAGTAAAGGGTAAGGGCATTTATAAATGTGAAGAGAATGTTGAGCCCTCAATCACCATCATTTAATGTCCCTCTAGGAATCACTGAGATGCCAATTTCTGCTCTGAGCTCTAGGAACTTGCTATCTATTTGCTATAGTAATTTATGGGTGGTTTTTTTTTTTCAGGATAGCATATATTATATTGGCTTTTGCCTGATTTCTCCCACATTGCTTCAGACCGCAAGCCCATTTTTTGAATTTGTGGATCTCTTTCATATCCTCTGTGGAAAACCATTTTAATGCTGTGATTTGGTATGGCAGCATTCCAAATAGGAAGTTTTGGCTTGCACATGGGTTTTTCAGGCAGGATTTGTATTAAGTTCTGATGCTTTCTTCACTCCATGGTTTACAAACCATGGAAGCATATGGTCCAAACTATATAAATGTGTGAACTGTTTTACAACTGCTTCTCATTATACATATAAAATATAAACCTGGTAAGTAAACTGAGACGATAGAGGCTGGGGTCAGGAATATTGTAGCTGTTCAAGAAAGCAACAAACATCAGGCAATTATCTGTGAAAATGTAAATGTTTCCGTCCAATATATTTCCAAGCTATCTCATTTTAAAAAGGCAATGATAAAGGAAATTAATATCTTTCATAAATAATATGGGGAAGGTACTCTTATTCTGCCTGATTGGAAATGGATTTTCACCAGTGTAACTGAGAGCTGAATAAATCTGGTTCTTGGACTTGGCTTGTATTTAGTTCATGAGGGTAGTAGGCCATCTAGTGGTAAGTAGATAGATTTTCTTAAACAGAGACTAAAATTTTTACTACTTATTTTGGATGTGAAATTGATACACATATAGGGCAGTGTTAGTCCATGGCACCTTTATTACATGGTGACCTATTACAACCATTCCTCCCTCCCTTCCTCTCTCTCTATTTACTGTATTTTGTAAGATAAAGTAAGAGATATTTTATCATGAGATTTGGAAGCAGATAGGGAGGTACAGGAAGGCAATTTCAGATGGCAGGAGCAGCAGAGAAGAAGGTTCTTACCCTCTGATGGAATGTTCATTCCACACAAAGTAGAATGGATTATATTAAGTTAATTAACCTGACAGACTGACATGCAGAGGAGCCTCTGGTTTGAAAGGTTGATGAATGATGGAGCCCAGCTGAGAAAGGACAGAAGGGGCTGGTATAAAGCCAGGAAGTTGGCAGTAGAAAGGGGCTACAGAGGAAGTAGTCTACAGTTATTACCTGTGAGGAGGAAGTTGTGGTACGCACATGGGAGGGGGAGCCAGAAGCAGTAGGAAGGAGTCCAGGGAAAGAGCAACAGGATCTGAGAGGAAGGAGACCACAGTTCTCAGATATACAGTCCCTGGACTGGAACCCAGAGTAGTGGGTGGGCCTGGGTTCTTCTACCAGCCCATAGGAAAGTGGCACAGAGCAGGCAGTGGAGTGCAGACAGTTGTCCAGTGCAACTTTGGTACCCTGAAAGGGGAGGACAACAGTGACCTGGCCAGAGGGCAAAATCATCAAGAAAAGGAGCACTCCGAGTCCCAGAGAAAGACAAACCACAGAGAAGCGAAAGTGGTGTTGGACCAGCATGGAGCAAATCCCCAGATGTGGCCACAAGAAGGCACCCTAGTGGTGAATGTAGCCTGCGACAAGCCCCAACAATAGTGAAACTGTGTTGAGAAGGGGTGGGGGGACTGGTGCTAGACAAAGCAGCAGAGACAGACAAGGGACCAGATTCAGCACCAGGAAAAGGACAGAAGGGAGACAGCTTGTACTTCCCTAATGCTGGAGCTGCTGACAAAAGTTACGGAAGCCTTCTGGACTACCTTAAATTATGACCCTGATGCAAGGGCCCCTGTGGGCCACTGCAGGTGTGCCAGGACAGAACACCTCAGTCATTTCCTGTTCACCCTGACATGCCCCCTGCTTCCCATTGGCCCAATCCACAATGCCCCCTGGGCCCAGAGAGCCCAGGGGCATTCCCTAGTGTGTGGGGCTATGCCTTCCCTGTGACTGTTTTCCCTCAGAACAGCCAAGGGGCCAAATTCTCCACTGTCTTGACCTTGTGCAATCATTTACACCCATGCACAGTGTAAAATGCACTCTCATTAAATTGCATTTTACACCCATTCTGCACTGTTGTAAATGACTACAAAAGGTGCAAAGCAATGGAAACTCAGATCCTGGAACTACAAAGAATGATTGAGAAAATCCATGAAGGTTTTTAAAAGGAAGGAGGGCCATTTTGAACTGTATCCTGAAATAAATAGAGAGCTAGCAGGGATGTCTGAAGATGAAGTTAATATGGCCACTTTTGTATATACCTAACTGCAGATTAAACAAAAATATTAGTTAACTTTAAGTTAAGTTTGCTGTTGCATATTCATATTAAGGAACATTGAAGTCAGAAAATCTCTAGGTATTTTAAAATTTGGAAGTGTGGTGTTGAAGGAAGGTAGATAAATAAATATTCAAAAACAATCACAGTTCAAACAATCTCTTAAACAAACGTCCATGTGTAAAATATCATATTACTTATGCTGGGTGGAGTCAAGCTTGTATCATACATGGGCAAAGCTATGGAGGTAGTGATAGGTAGATTTCTAGTCACAGGAATATGGGATGAGAAGGAAGTTCAGAGTCAATGATGAAATCAAGGCTACGGACAATGGAGGCATATGATAGATCTGAGTTGAGCAGAGACATGGAGCTATGTTAATAATCAGTAGGACACATATAATAAATTATATAATATGGACCAAATTCTGCATCCTCATTTCTACCAATGCAACCTCATTGACTTTATCCATTTGACATAACACCACTGTCAATTTTTTATTGAAAGGCACAGGGCCTGATTCTCCATTCTGTTAACACCATTTCTAGGCAATTGTAATTCTATTGTTTGTTACTGTTAATCCTCCTTGACCCTTAACCTTTCTTCTCTTATATACATATATATATATATCTTCTTATGTCTGCTTTTTTTACCTATTTTCATTTCTACAATATTGTTCAGTTAAATACATTCCATGCTCCAAGTTAGTTATTCTCCAAGTTAAAGTTATGGAATGTGATATTTTACACAATATTATTTGAACATTGTGATATTTTACAAATATATTTGTACAAGGGATTGTATAAACTGACTTCTTTAAATATTTACTACCTTCCTTTCACTACTCATTTTAAATGCCTAGGTGTTTTTCAACATAATGTTTCTGTATTTCCATATTTTGACTTCAATGGCATCAAAAGTAACAAAGTAGAGAATCAGGCCAGTGATTCAATAAGCAGCAAAACTGACTTTGCTTGAAATCTGTCTCTGAAAGTATCTCCTAAACTTTCAGGTTCCACATTGTTTTCTTTAAAATTGATCATTGCAATGATTAAATGATTTTTTAAAATCTGAATTACTGTATAGCAGGTTCTACACATAAGCAAAGCTGTGCACACGTTACTATCACGTGTATCACTATTACTACACGTTACACTATTGTAAGTGAAAAGCTATGATTTAAACATCTAGCTGTTTTTCCTTGTCATCTGGCACATAACACCAAGATGAAAAATTACGCACAAACCATTTTATAAATAATTACTATAATAATAAATGTTTCTTAACATATTGTTCATTCTATAAAACATTAATGCTCACTGTAATGACTGGGATGTTTACACTATGTTCTTCCCTGAGACTATACTCTTCAATTATGATCAGTTTAAAAAAAAAAAAAGTGGTATTCCACTTAAACTTTTTGTAGAAACACTGGGTTTGATTCACCTCTCATTAACATTAATTTTACATTGGTTTAACTGCACTGACATCAATTAAGTTATTCCTGATTTATACCAGTGTAACTGAAAGCAGAATCAGGCCCTCCGTTCAATGAACAGACAGACACAGCAGAGAGCAACACTGACATGATGTCTGTTTTCAGTTTGTCTACCATACTTTCACTTCTAAAGAGCTACCAACAAAAGAACAAAGATTGCAGTTCATAAGAAAACTGTTTCATACCCCTGTACAAAAGAACAAAGAAATATATACAAAGAAAACTGTGTCTTACCCCCAACTCCAACAGGCCCGACTGAGGTGCGCTGATGTCCCAGCAGGCAGAGTGGAGCGGTTATGGTGCCCCCAGCAGACAGCAGTGTTGGGGCCCTGAGACAAAAGCAGTCCATCAAAGAGAGAAATTTTGTATTGAAAAGAAAGTAATACATATATCACTTAAGGCATCTGGCTTAAAATATTAAAAAAGAGGACAGCACCACAGAACGGGGGTTTCTTTTATAAAATTGCCTGTGGACTATATTTTAGTGTTCAGAAGCTGCTTCCTGAAGCTATTTTGTACAATACTCAGTTTTCTCCAGTTTCAGAAGTACTAATAATTCAGTGGCTGAAGAATCACAGAAAGCTCCTGGACTCTGCTTATGCCTCCTACACTCTCCTGAAGTCCTATTTTCAGCAAATGTTTCAGAACTATAAAGCATCGCACACAAACACAAAAAAGCAGCCTCTGAAGTATTAATGGTTCCCTGCTTTGAAATAGTTTCATTTTAAACTAGAGAAATTGGACACGTTTGATTAAAATATATTGCCCTTTTTTGCTAAAAACTGGTAGATTATTAAACTAAATATCTGTCTGACTGTAATTATTATATTACTTTATTTTTTCTCTTCCTACATAGTATCTATTTTCTGCTGGCCTGGTTCTCATTTGTTATACTGATATGTGTTGTATATGGTTTTTGTTGTTTAAAATAGCTATAACTAGGGATGTGATGAATACCTGATACAGATTTGATGTGAACAAAAGAACCTAATTTCAATAAAGGTTTATAAATTTACTTGCCCTCTTGATGCCTTCCAAAAAATATGGCTAATGAGTCCTGATATAATTTTCTTAATGTAGTATGCAGATACAAGCTAGGGCAAATTTCAAATACATATGACTCTATGAATATATGCTATATACTATCTATATAACAAAATCACCATGGAAAAATTGTTAATTTTTATTACAGAAATAAATAGTATTGCCAAAAATATCTATTAATAAAAATAAAACTTTAGAAAAAATGTAGGTAATGGAAAAACACAATTGAAATTACAAAAAGAATTGCAGCACTTGAGAGGCTGGTTGAAAATTTTTTGATGGAAGAGTTTTCTGTCAAAAAATGCAGTTTTTGTCAAACTTGAAACTTTTCATGGGAAAGTGTTGATTTCAATGACTTTTGACAAAAAACAAAAACCCTTGAAATTAATATTTTTACTTGCTTGTTTTGTTTTGATAATGTCAAAATATTTCCTTTCAACAAAGTAAAAATGTTTCATTTAGACTTTCTCATTTTGTTTAATTTTGTTTTTACTTGTTATATTTAAAATTTGTATATATCTTATATTTTAAATTATTTTATATTTTGATATTTCTAAAACCATTTTTTAAAAAACATTCTGTTCTGCAAGTCATTTAGAAATTTCGACTTTCCTATTTCAAAAAACTAGTTTTGAAATGTCTGAATTTCTATGGGATGGAAATTCTGTTATCTGACAAGATATAACTGAAAGTAAATCTAAACTTCCTCCCTCTAACAATCATTTTTATTTTTTACAATCCCCAGTTTTCTCCAGTTTCAAAAGTACCAGTGTTTGAATGTAGAGCGTTGATGGTGGTCTTGGTGTGTCACCAGCTTCTGTTTTGCACTCATCCCCAAACAATGAAAGAGTTTTTATATTGGGATGGAGGCTAAGCCTTGTTCTGTCGTTTGTTCTCCCTCTCCATCATTTAAAATGCTTTTTTCAGAGTGAGGGAAGATGACAGTATCACTAAATTAATGCACAATGTCATCAATGTGAAATTCAAGTTTCTATCCTCATTGGCAGCTGGGCCAAGATATGCAAAAATATAATCCTAAAATGGGTTCTTGTGGTCCTAGTTAGCCACCTGTCTGATTTTAAAAAATGCTGAACGTTCAACATCTCACAATGAGGTGCATAAGAACTGTGTTTGGTCCTCAGCACTTGAAAATCCAAGAGATGCCTAAATATGGATTTAGGAAACTAAATAATGAGGTTCATAAGGACTGTATTTGATTCTCAGTACTTTTGGAAAACCAAGAGATGCCTAAATATGGACTTAGGAACCTACTTTAGGATCTACTTGTAGAGGAATAGCCAGTCCAGCTGGTGCAGGTACACGGGGCCCACAGAACTTTGAGGCGTCCGGGTGGCTTGAAAGCATGTATCATTATTAAGGCTGCAGATTTGTCACTGCATGAAAAAAGTCACAGATAGCGTGTTGTTTTTTTTCCCCCTTTTTTCCATGACTTTTTTCAGTGTCAGTGACTCACCCTGCAGCAATGGCTCCAGCAGCTCCTGCGTCCTGCAGGCTGAACCCAGAGACTTACACTGGGCATTCCAACCTGGCACACATGGTCACAGCACCACCCTGATTTAGCCCACCTGACTCTCCATCATGACACAAGCAAATTTCAGCAGGTGGTTTTTCAACCTGGGGCACTGGGTCACAACACTGCTCAGGTTTGGCCTGATTGACCATCATGATGAAGGGTTGGGCAATCCAGATCTCAACTCCATGGGACACTGGAGCTGATGGACCTCTCCATCCCCAGCCCTATCTCTTACCCCAGCCTTCTCTCTACTCTATGTCAGGATTAGGGTTGCAGTGCTGGTGGGAGGGTGCTGTTGCTATGGGAGAGGGCCCACACTAAAAACTGCACTGGTGCACGTTTCTGTTCCTCTACCATGTTAGGCTCCTTTTATTTTTAATCTTGGCCCTTTGGAAACTCTGATGTCTCTGGGCCTGTTGGCAAAACAGCAATACAACTATTATCTATAATTCCTTTTCACATTGAATACGTGTACAGAAAATTATCTATAAAACAAGTACATTAGCAGAGAACTGAGTAACCAATCATCAAGAAATTAGCCTGGGCCTTGAAGTTCCTTGCATTTCTATGACATACTGTACAGCTGTTTATTTTAATGACTACTTATTTAATGAAAAAGTGGGTGGCTACATATTTGCATTAAATTAATGTCATGCTTCCATTTTGTTTCTGTAGCTGTGTTGACACTTCCCTATTCCTAAAAATAACCACTGCAAATTAATTTTGAGTAACTTTCTAAATCTGTTCATGCAGAAAGAAATATTATTTACATTTCCATGTCTCCACTCTATAGTCCGCTGTGCTTTTGTGTCTGTATTGCCCGGGGCATGTCTCCTGATCTCTCTGTCAGATAGGAAGAGTCAGAGGGTATGTTTGCTAGACCTTCAACTTGCAAGTAAGGTCACAGAAAACTGCTGCATAAGTTAGTGCTAATATAATGCTCTATCAAATAGCATTGCGGCTTCCCCATAAACCTTTGTGGAACATGTTAGCTAATGTACTAATTCCGCCCCCACCCTCAACAGTAGTGAGCCAGTCTGGGGAATGGTATATTTTCCACTTTTGACATCTGTAACATGACCCAACATGGGTCTTGGCGTCGGGATCCATCAGTGTTGATATATGTGGGTATTGTTTCAAGAAGGGCAGGCAGAGTTGTCTGGCATGACCATTTCTGGATTGTGCTCCCTGAGGGCCTGTGCAACTGTGCTGATAATTTCTACCTTCCTTTGATGTTTCTGCTCTTTTTCTGGTGAATCTCCCCCTCCCCAAACTGATAACCATTGTTGAATAGCATAGTCACAGCTGTGATGATAGGTCACACAGCTTCATCTCACCTATTGCCATGCCTCTTTTTGTTCTTTATTTAAAAATGGTATTGTAGGTCCCAAGCTGAAGAGCAAAGCTGCCAGATGAAGTGCACAGATTGGGAGAAGCATAAATAAGTGCTATAAAAGTGCATGAACATTGGGTTTGTAGCTTGACATTTATTTCCTGAATTTCTCTTGCTCACTCCCTTATCCATTACAATGTCAAAACCTCATCTACAACGTTGCTGCTCAAGTTGTAATATGAACTTTATGCTGTAGCTCATTCACCAATTAATAAATATTTTCTATATTAATGTAGAAGCTAGGAGGAACAATTTGGCATCGTGATTTCTCCAAAGAGATTTCTCCAAATCCTGTGTTTTCCCTGATGTCCCCACTTCTGTTACCCAAGGAGATGTTGCTGTCTTAAATCCCTCTGCTACTGAAGTCTCTTCACATACTTAGAATACAAGCTAAAGGTCACTCTGTGACTCTATGAAGGGAAAAAATAATATAAAGCAGGAGGGGGAAATAGATGACAGGAGACAGAGAAAAAATGTATTGAGATTTATATATCCACAGAAAAATGTCTCAATAGCAGAGCTAATGCAGAGAATGTTGTTTATCCATCAGCAAGCACCTCCAACAGAGCAATCATCAATCAATTATTTTTGCAGGTTATATATTTTGTTGTCACTTCAAGAGGAGCAGAGGTGGAGCCACTGGACTAGACACTGAAATTCTAGGATTAGAAAGTTATTTATGTGAACATGTAGAAAACCATTTAAATTAATTGGAATAACTATTAAAGAATTCTAATAAACACATTCAATCCATATAAATGTTTATAAATAAATGCATTTTCTGTGTAACACATAGTGCTTGCAGTGATGCTATAATTAAGGTGGAGCTGACAATTCTTTTTTAACTTCCTATTTTAAATTTTTAATACTATTCACAGAAACATTAATTTACAGCAGTAATTTTTCATGGTTAGTTTCATGTCAAAGGTGAATATTTTTTGAAAGTTAATAAAGTCCAAATTTGAGTTGTTTGAGCATGAATAAAATATGTTTTTCATTTTTAAACATTGTTTTGACCTTTTTGGCTCTCAATCAGGGTCTAATCCAAATCTCACTGAAGTCAAGGGAAAGACTTCTATTGACCATAGTGAGAGTATAATTGGACCCATAGACCAAACTGACTTAGTTGTCCCTGCGCATAGCAGCTCTGATTTTGCCTGCTGACTTCAATGGGATTGCTTATCTAAGTGAGGGATGGAGGATCGGGCCCTTTTACATTAAATATAAAAAGAATATTTTATTACGTAAGCAGCAACAAAGAAAAAATCATATATATAAAATAATACAGTTAATCTGTACTAGTATAGTCTATGGATTACAATAAACTACTACTGATACTATAAAAGTTACCTCAATTATTTGTCTTCTACTTTTTTCAATCTAAAAAAGACACTAGGTGTCTCAATTTTTCTTATTTATTTTTCTTATTATTTTCAAACACATTTCTATAGAAGGTATTTATTTTTGTTGCCAAACCACTAGATCCTGCTCTCATTGGTATTAATAGTACAACTTTCATTGAGTTGCTTGGGTCCTGAATTGGGACCCACGTTGACTGAATACATTTATTGGCTGCAGTCACAAGGATTTAAAAAAGGCAAGACATTTTGCTAACATGATCACAATAGGCATTTGGGATGTATATCCCTGTATAACAAAGGATACATTTTCTGATATCAGACCAGAAGTCTTTCAATTTGGCACATATTCCGAAGTGGCATTGATCAATTGCATATTATTCATAGTGTCCTAATTTACATAAAATATATATTTACATAAATGGTATGTTCTTTTCACATTTGGGATGTGCAGTTTTCAAATCTGAGGTACTATTTATATAGTGGATTTAATAATAATAATAATCAATATTTGTACAGCATTTACATTTTCAAAGTGCTATACAAACATTACCCAGAACATCCCTGAAATGTGTGCATATATTGAATGTAAAATTATGCCCATTTAACATATAATAGAGATGATAGTGAATACAGACATGGAGACGCGTAGTGAAATCCTGGCTTCATTGAAGTAAATAGGAGTTTTGCCATTGTCTTCTGTTGTGCCTGGATTTAATCCAGATGAATTAAGTGATCTGGCCAAGACTACATAGTCAGCTGCACGATTAGAATTCCAGAAGTTACTCAGTCCACTGGACCACATAGTCTCTCTCAATATATTTGGAAAATATTATATAAAGGCTTCTATTTAGTATCCTTATTTACTAAGCAATACAGACTGATGTAACAGTCAATGCTCACTGAGTGAAGGAGTTGAAGAGTTGATTAGTGAATAGCTGTACGGGATTGAGTATGCAGATTACAAAGTTTTTCTTCATGGTTTCATACAAGAAAATGTTTTCATAATTTTATCAACGTCAAAGGTGTCAGCCAGCATTTCTCTGTGAAATCTTGAAACTGCTCTTTCATCTGTGTTGTAAACAGATCAACAAGTATGTAGAATGTCTTGACTTTGAAATGCTGTCACCTACTTTCTGTAGGGTTGTCAGTAGTCAGCTTGTTATAAAAGTGCTTCGTTTCCAACTCTGTTTCTTTTGGTAGTATGTCGACGTACCACATTCTTTAGCTGTGTTTCTTGCTGCTTCTTCCATTTTTATCAAAAATTTAGTATGACAGAAGTTTCTCTCTTTCCTTGCAATATGTTGATATCTCAGGTTCTTTGCTGTCACCAAGACAGTTGTGTTACTTTGAGGATAAGTTGAGTATGTGTAAACTATCTTCAGCATTTTGTGTTTAAAAACATAGCTGGAATTTGAACTCAGATGTTTCTGTATAACGAGAAGTCCCGAAGCCTCAGTTACTGCCTTTGTCTTTTAATCTAGAATTTTCCAGAACATATTCAGAATGAATTCACTATTTGCTTGGAACTTGCCCATTTGGTGACAGATGATTTCTTAAATGTACGAGTTTTAACGTCATTTTTTTCTGCTACTCTTTATGTAGTTCTCTGTATTCATTTGTAGAAGTCTACATGTCAGGAATCTGTATAGTGCCCAAGTGTCCTATCTAACATCTGAACAACCATCTGTACAAATTGCTGCATCAGCCAATGTAAGATGCAACAAATGACTATTTTCAGTTACACTCATTTCATAAGGGTTTTCAGGCCTGAAATACAAGCAGACATTAAATGTACACTGATGTAGGCTTGGCTAAGGCAGAAAGAAATATTTTGCACAACTGCTTCTGTGATTTGCACAATAGAATTGCTTAACTTTGGGCATGCTGATATGGGCAATTTATCAAATCTGATGAAGTGTAACATTTATTAGTCAATCTCATTCTTGTCCATTTTACAATGTAAACAGCTTGTTTCAACTGAAAGAGAACTTATGTAAAGTCACTTGCTGGCCACATAGTAGCTGGCTAGCTTGGAACATTGTATTACGGAGTCAAATATCACAAATTTTTTTTGTTTTATTCAGAACAGTTCTAGGTTACAGTGGCTCTGGCTTTAGCACTTCACAAATTCAGAGTTTTCCATAACATCATGAGCTAGGTCAATCCCCAGTGGTGCAGAGGGGCAAATTGCATCCACATGTTATTGGCAACCACTAAAAGGGCTTCATCTCTGTGAAAGAGCAGATAGTGTTTATGCTGCCACCCTCCCTCTACACTTTGATACAGGATAGCTTTAGCTTACAGTTGTAGCACCATAGAAGCTCTGCTAGTGGAGGCTGTCTGGAAGATACAATGATTTGATTAATCCCCCAGGCCCTGACTGCACCCAGGCCCCAGCTAGCGGTACACAGCTTTGGGGCTTGTACTTGCTAGCAAGGGGCCTCCAGGAACATGGGAATTATGGATTCCTTGTGTTAGTGCAGCCCTCTTTTGAACAGACTTTATGCCATTGGTGGCCCTAGGGGCAAATTAGATCTCATGTTCAGATGCCCACTCAGACGAAGCACATCCACTTTCCCAGTTAGAACTTTCCCTCTCTCCAGCTGGATGAAGAACAGTCTAAATTCACACAGTAACCAGAAGGCGTTGAAGTCCAGTTTCCTAGCTCTTTTAAAGGGCTCACATCGTGATAGATTGCTGAATCAGGACAGTCTAACTAAACTATTTATTATATACAAATAATTAGTTGATTCTTCTGATATCTGGTGTAGAATCATGAGATTTGTATATTATAATATTCAGCAGCCTTCCCCTCACCCACAAGGATATGTACTAATTTCTTCTTCATCATCATCATTTGTATTGTGTTAGTACTCAAAGGCCACAATCAGGACCAGTCTGTATTGTACTGGGTTCTATACACAAGAAGATATAGTATCTGCCCTAAATACCTTACATTCTACTTTAAAAATTAAATCTATTATAGTAGTAAGAGTCAAATATTTAATTAGAAAATATTATATTTGGAAATATGTTAGTTAAGAGACAGTTTCTATTAACACCAAGAACAATCATTCTTAAATAAGTTTTAAAAAATGTAAACTCCAAATATGCATATTCTTTCTATTATAGCAAAAGGAGAAGGAACTTCATCTCTATTGAAGTACCACCAAGAGAAATCTTCTTCCTGTATCAATATGGATTACATTTCTGATAATTTATAGCATATCATAAAGAAATATTCTCTAGTTACAGAATGTTTCAAAAGTAGGCTGACATAAGACAGAGATCAAACAAAGTCGGTATACATAGGCCCACTTTGAAAAAAGCTAAGGATTTCTAGGATATTCTGATCATACAACCTAAAAAAATTTAATTGGCATGATGTTTCTGTTTATCTCACAAGTTACAGTACAGCTCCGCTGCACAAGACTAGTAACAACAGAATAAGACTGTCTTCATAAATAGGCGAGTCAAAAAATTATCTGAAATAACTCTAGAATAAATGTGGGTCTTGGGGCTAGCTACATTAGGCCTTTAGTCATGTTAGTTGGACTCTTCTAAAATTCAGTTTAAACATGGATCAGGCTGACTCACTTCAAACACCATTTGTATAGCCCATGTAGACCGGTTCTATCATGTTTCAACTGTGTTTAGAAACCGTATTCTAGCCTATCAAACCTATACTACTAGGTAGCCAAACCATGTCTGAAACTGTTTTAATACAGGTTAGTTAACATCTACCTTTATGATGTGACCTTAGGAGGAAGAGGGTCATTAGATAAATGTTTCTCTAGAAGTTATTAGATTGGTATTCATTTCCAGAATAAATTGAGGATTGATAGATATCTGAAGGAGAATAAGGATTAAAAGGTTTGCTTTAGTCTTCTCCGGAAGAAAATGGAGGGCTCCAGAGAACCAAAAAAAAGACGTTCAAGTGAGGGAACTGATGCACAAAGAGGCTAAACAGTTTGCCTGAGGTTGCACAGTGTCATGAACACAAGCCAGGCTTCCTGACTCACTGTCTGCTGTAACCATTAGACAACATTGCCTCCCAAAGTATTAAAAGGAAGATTTCAATATTGCTCATGAATTTAGGTGGCGAGTGAATTAAACTACATGCAGGGTAAAATCTATTGTAAAAGTTAATCTTATATGAAGACTGTAATGTCAGAACTTGAGAAATGTTCTTCTGTCATCTGAATACAGCAAAATCCATCAGAGATTTAAGGTTTCTATAATCATATCTCTTTCATGTAGCTTCCAGCTTCCCCAGTACCAGAAAAATTTCCTTTCTTGAAGATTCCATTTCCCATCCTGTTTTATTGATCTTTTCCACTTTTCAAAATGGTACTTCCTTTATGCTGTAATGAATGGAAGTAGGAGCCATATCTTTCAAGCCTTACTCAAACTCTGGACTACAGACATGATAAAGGAATGTTCACGTAAATGAAAGATCAGGCCCTATGGCCTTGTGTGACAATATCACAGTCCCCATAGACTCAAAGTGATCTTTGAAAGCTAGGACTGAATGAAGGAGTTAGTTAAACCTGAATATGGCACAGAGAAATAATTTGGAAGAAAACTATAAATAGATGCACATTGTAACAGGATGGTATAACAATTTATGTCCCCAGCACCTTCACAGAGCTCATTGTAGAATTAGGGCCTTTAAAAGTACTTAATGTTCATTATTACTGTAGGAATTCTTCATAACTTAAAAAATTATAGAGAAAAATTCTGCATAAATCTATTAGAATTCTGCATATTTTGTAATACATTTACAAATAAGACTTGAAATAAAAATATATTCACTTTTTAAAAAATGTTGAAGGTTTAAAAATAATTCCAATGCTTCAATAACTATTTTATTCAATGCTATTTTACTTGCCAGTCTAAAACAGAAACTTATATTTACAATAAAAGCTTTGTTAGGGTGAATGAGTCTTCATAGCATTTGGAATCTAGGTATTAGCCATGAACACCATTATATGATGTAGATGAGAATCTAGCAGAGAAAATTGTTTAATAAAATAGAAGAACTCTTTGTTGCACTGGAATCTTTCAAAGGCTTCCACTGAGATCTGACCTCAATGAAATATCCTCAGCTTAAAAAAATATGTGGGGGGGAAATTTAAAAAAAAAAATGTATTTAGATAACTTGACTGGATAAATTTTCCAATATAGTGGATGTAAATTTAGCTATACAAATTCATTTACTGCTAATTAATGGAATGACGTGCACGGCTTGCACCTTATGCTGAAAATATACCCCTAAGGAACAAATACTGCATTCACATATACTTCATGAAGTCACATTTTGCATATACCTCATTTTGTCAAAAGGGCTTCTGATTGCTATGTACAAAACTAAATAAATTTAATGTTAAGGATAAACATCTAATATTGATATGCCCCCATATAGTCTAGGTACAAAATTACAGATATCTCTAAATACTAGTGTTTCACAATACTTAGGCATGATGATGTATGGTAAGGATGGAGTTTTATCTTGAACATAGAATGTTATTGCTTTGTGAGTTTCAGGTAGAATGTTAATATTATTAAACATTATTACATAATTATTGTATTGTTTTTGTTTTATGGAAATCATTGCATAATTAACAGAGCTTACTTGGAGATTATTATGTGGTTGAAGAGCTCAAAGGCAACAGACAGAGGATAGATTAGAAACTGAAAAAGAAACAAAATAGGTACAGATATAGAATTATAGAAAAGAGGAATCCTTACCTCTGGCATGAAAAAGAGAACATAAATTAACTCAAATATTTATTTTGGTCCAGTCACATAGAAATGAGAGTTCAGGCTCTGAGCTTCCTGGCTAAGCATGGGTTAGGAACACTGCAGAAACAGCTCCTGGAGGAGAATACCTAGCATCACTCCTGAAAGATTTCTTTAGCTGATACAGAGCTGAATTAATGGGCTCCAGAGGTGGGTGTGTAGCCCACAAACTGCAAACATGCATGTGAATAACTTCATTGGGACTACCTGCATGAATAAAGTTACTGAGGTATTTAAGTGTGTACAAAACGGGGCCCTTAAACTGGGGGATGGTTGGTAGAACATTAGGTCCAGGGCTCAACATGCTAGCCCAAATGATAAAATAGGAAGAACTCTCACAGCTCCTTTTCCCAAAATCTATTATCAGATGTTCATATGACATTTTTATTTCTCTAAAAATCTGATTTAAAAATTACAGATCATTTCAAACATTTTTTGGAAGTGCTTGAGCCTATTGTTTCTGCAAATGATTGAATCAGTAATCAGTCTCAATCATACAGTACATATCACATTGTTTTAAATATTTGACAGGTTTAAATCCTTCCAATGATATATGGTAATTTTGCACCACATGTAAGAAGACAGTAACAATTCATTTGTCAGAGGTCAATGATTTTCTTATTATTTCACTGAAATCATGGAAAACAGTGAGCAAAACAGACGGAGGGAGCAGAATCATACCTGTATCTCTTGGCCTCGTTCAGTCTTGAGGTTTTTCTGCATCTAAGAATTGCCTGCGATGTTTTGCTCAATTTGTAACTTTCACAGAACTTCTGAAGTTTTCATAGATTTGTTTTTGTTACAGACATGTATTATTCTATTGTTATATAGATCACTGACCCATGATGTTTTGATGTTTATGAGTTTCTAGTCACATTTCTCTACAACATGCAGGTTTATGACTTAGTATGTGATCTCTATGAGCTGGAAAGACGCAAAGCATATGGCAGATCAGATGTTAGGCTTGGGGGAAATCAAAAATTAAACTGTCTCAGAGCTGTTGAGAGGCTGCTTTGCTATATATTTTATGTGATTTGTGCGTTTGTGTTGGGGGAGATGCCACCTAGGGAAGAGAATCTAAAAAAAAAGCTTTAAAAAATGAGCTGTTTGTATTGTTGCTTTAAACTTTAAAAGTCTGGTCAGCTAAAAGCAGATGTTGCAAACTAAGATGGAAACTTGCCTGAGGCCAGAAGAATTGGAGAAGGCGCTTTCTAATAGTAAGGGAAGAAAAAATGCTTTCCGGAATCAAAATGCATTATATGCATAAAATGGACACGAACTTTTTTCCTCCTTTATATTTAGACAGATTAGTGCATAATGGTTATAGTTTCCTAATTTGATTTCAGGCAAATTGTTAATTATAAATTCTAACTGGATTCTAAGTGGTTTACCATGAAGTCTTTTATTCTGCACTGGTAAGGATTCTAACTCTCATATTCGAATAGGAAATATGACTGAGCTTACACACCTTACCTCTGGCTGCCTGCCCAGTACTTAGAAGGAGGTGGACTAGAGACTGTGAACACGAGGTGTGGATTTTGGCATAATTTCACACAACATGGTTTTGATGTTCTGAGTCTGCTCAGGACAGAACTTTCTGTGAAGGTGATAACTGAGAAACATATACACATAACTGGAAGTGTGACTGTAATCTTTACTATATGTTTTTATAATGACCTGATCCTGTACAGTATCTAAGGATATACTTAAACATATAAAAACGCTTTTATTTAAGTCTTTGAAATAGAAAGTAAAACATTAAACAATATTTTCAAGAAAGGAGAGCCAAAAAGTTGGTTTATATATAAAAAAGAAATAATGGAAAAATTTTAAATCAATATTTGAGAATCTCCTTTTTCATCTATTTATGTATGAGAAAATACATATTTACAATAGCTCCCTCTATAATATATTATTTGTTGGATGTCATAAAGCTTTGAACCAGTTTAAAATTTAGTCTCCCTGAGACAGTATAGCAATTAATTAATTTAAAATGTACTATTTCGGAAGCAAGGCTTTAATGGTAAGGCAACAACTGCAATCTACAGTATTTAAAAATATGTAAAAGATGGGAAAACTGGAGTTTATCATTTAAAAATATTTTACCTGATATCACTTCAATTTTAATAAAAGATGCAGAGGTTGATTTGTTGTTCAAGCTTAGCAGCACAGTAAGTAAATAAATCCATTCTAGGATTAAATGAACATATTGTAGATCTTTGCACACACTTCCCAAAAATATCACAGAGAATCAACCTAATAAATCTAATGTCTTTTTCCAGCACAGCTATTACAGTAGTAACAAGAGAATTCCTAGATAATGCAAACATTCGGTATGAAAATCACTGGACTAAATTCTGCTCTCATGAACACTACTGTAAAAAGGGCTTCTCTACACATGGAGTTATTCAAGAATAAACTGTTTCTGAATAACTCCATATGTAGACAGCAGACAAGCCCTAGATCTGACACTACTGGAGTTACTCCAAATTTACACCTGTGTAACATTAAGCAGAATTTGGCCTTCCATTGCTTCTCCCTGTTATTCCACTGTTAGCATGATTTGTGTGTGTATCTTTCTGGTGTTTCTCTTCAGTGACATACTTAAGGAGAATTTTTCAGCTATTGGACTTGTGGAAAGGCTGTTGCAAAGAGATTAATTTATCATTTTGCCCTTAAAGTGGTCTGGTCAATGGCTATTCTGATTTCTGTTAGAAGGGAATGCCATAACTGAGGGCCTGCTGTTGAGACAAAAAGCCCTCTCCTTCCCATACTGGAGATCCTCTGAGATGCCCCTGAAACCCACTCAAGTTCTGCAGTCCCCAAGTCTGCCTGCCTATTTATCCTCACCCCCCAGTAGATCCCAGCAAGGAGAACACAACAAGCCCCCATTTCTCTCTGCCCCTTCATAAAGTGGGTCATCAGAGAAGGAAACAGCTCCTGGCATCCCCCTTCCAGCAGGGCCAGAGAGGAGGCACCTGACAGGAGTAACGGGGTGAGAGCTCCTCAATCGATCATTCGGTCGGTCAGCTTAGCTGGTCTGAGAGTCTCCGAGAAGCGCCATGCCATCGATCAATCGATCAGCGCTCTACAGGAGCCGCCTTCTGGGTGTTCGCGTGCCGGGCTCCTGCCTTGGTCCCCGCCCCCCAGCAGACGCCATTTTGTGCAGTGGCGGGAGAAGCGGCCGGGCGAGGTGTGATTCGTCCCCTCTCATGGCGGGACTCGGGGTCTGTGAGGCGAGGCCTGAGAGCAGCTTCACGCAAAGGCTCCTTGCCTTCGTGGGCCTCGGGGGGGCTGCGCCTGTTGCCATGGAGCCCGGCAGGTCTGGAGCCTGAGGGCTCAAGTGGCCGATCCGTTAAGGCCCCGGAGTGCCCAGACCCCGCTGGCGGACGAAGCTCTCGCGCTCGCAGGCGCGTCGTTGCTTGTGTGGGGGGCGTGCTGCGGCGGCGTGTGAGGGTTGGGCGCAGGGGGAGGGGTGAAGCGAGCGCCCTCCCTATGCCGCAGCTGCGCGGGTGTTTACATGGGATGCCGCCACGTTCCCGGGAAACCGCGTGGCGTGTGTTGCAGAGGCTGCCGTGGTCTGACACGGCTTGCTCGTAAATAGGGAGGGGAGGCGGGGGCTAACTCAGCTGTGCTATGCGGCAGCGTGGGCAGAGCCACAATGAGCGCCTCTGGCCTTGGCTCCTGCAAACTGACGGCAAAAGTAGTGATTACTCCCAAATTCCTGTTCTTCCTGATTAGGGAAACCGTTAGCACCTCTCAGACGAACTGGGACTAAGCCATGTTCCTGGAGAGGCCGTAGGAAGTTTCCTTGGCCAATGTAGACTAAGCCTAACAGAAACAAGAAAAAAAAAGTTCCAAGAGGAAAGCTTACAGCAATTCATAGTTTTAATGTTTTTTAAAAGCCTTGGTGATCTGCTTTAGCAGAAATAGTACTTAAAATGAAACAAGGTAGGTGAGGTAATATCTTTTATTGGCCCTATTTCAGTTGGTGAGAGACAAACTTTTGAGCTACACAGAGCTCTTCAGGTCTGGGAGTCCACTGGAAATATAGTACTGTTATTTTCTGAAATAAAACATTTTAAAACAAAACATTTGTGAGAACTTTTAAGTGGACCTAAAGATCTTGCAGTATATTTACAGTTGAATTGTAAGCTTAACAGAAGCATACATCTTAAATGTAAACCTGAACTCATATTAGCTGAATCCGAGTTGAAAAATCAAATTGTAAAACAGCCCTGAAACATGATTTTGCTTATATTTATGTATAGTTTTGAGCCCCAATTCTGCAAACACTTCTGCTTAATTTTGCTACCCTCAGTCAGAGTGGGAATCCTTGTGCCATCAAGTGTTACTTTGGGTATGAAAAAGGCATGTCAATCCCTCTGTCCTGGGTTGCTCTTTGGATGTTTTCCATGTTAAGTTCCATAATTTTCCCCTCTCTGCATAGTGTTCCAACAGAGGGATTCTTTTGGCTTTCACATTTTGTGTGTTCCTTCAGCTGCCCGAAGGCACACCTGCCTTATTATACATTCTGCTGTGGTTCTTAATCTGAGTCCCAAATACTGCAGTGGGCCTACTTATAGTAGTTAAGTTAAAATACCAAAATGGTAAAATCCTGGCTCTGTTCAAGTCATTGGGGCTGGGATTTTGAATGGTGAAAGCACTTGCATATATAAAACTTTATTGTTTTTGTAACAGAACTTAAGTTTTGTGTCTAAGCTAATTAATGTCCTTCAAAGGGCATTTCAAGTTCAGGTCTAGTAAATACTTTTAAATTTAGATTTATTATAATGTATGGAGTCTTAAATGAGGCAAAGAACTGAAGAAAAACCATTCTTATTTAGTATTTAAATTTTCAAAGATAGAATGTATGTCAAATAACATACAATTCACCTTATGAACCTGATCCTGCAGGCAAAATCTGTTAAGGACCTGTAGGAGTGGGCCCACAATCCAGTTGACAGCTAAGTAATATGCACCTATGTAGAAAGATTTCTGACCTGTTTGTAAATTAAAATCATTACCTTCTTTAGATAACTGTGAATAGTCTATTTGGTTTTTTTTTAACGTGGCAGAATCAGGTCCCACAAAGGAAAGAGCTCTTTGTAGTCAAAATGAAAAAAGTATTCAGAGAAGAAATAGAAAAAAAAAAAACCAACCCTGCAATCCACTGAAGATATATTCACATTATTTTCTGAAATAAAACATTTTAACACAAACTTTACCTTCATACTCAGCTTCATATTTTTCCCAAAGGTGACATTGTGGTTATGTAAAAGTGTTCCAACTTTACATCATTTTTCTCTTTCATTGGAAAAGATGATCTAAAAACAGTTGTTTGTTTTTGAAAATCAAATGTTTGTCTGAAATAAACTTCATTGGGTATCTGTTGAAAAGTTAGTTTATTTTTATCACTACATACAGAGACAAATTGAGGTCTTGATCCTGCAAACATTTAGTACATGCTTAACTTTAAGAAAATGCATGAGCGTTTAGAGGATTGGGCACGTAGCATTTCTAATAATAATCTTGAAATTTTGTCAAGAAATAGATTATTTTCTGGTCATACAAAGAATAAACCTATTTTTGAAGGAAGGATAATAATCCAGAGGTGTAAAAATGTGTGTGTGCGCATGTATAATACATATACACACACATTTTATTTGGTTAAAAAGCTTTCTGTGTTCTTTGCATGTGTATCTTTCTATATGGTACAACTTTGTGCTGTGTTTTACAGTGTAATGAGAATTCAGGTGTGATCTTGAACAATGCTGAAACCTACATCCAATGTCTTTTCCTTGGATAATTTATTTTTTGAAAGACCAGATACAAATCAAGAGTAAGTTTGGTTGAATGATGTAGTTTGTTGGTTTGCAACCTTTTCCATATCTTGACTTCATGTTACAAAATAAAACGGTTTTGGGATTCCCTTTCCTATTTAGCTGTAAAAAAAGACTGGGTGTGACACCAATGATGATTGTTACTGCCAAGTTGGGAACCCATGATATTTTGTAATACTGGTTAAAGTACACCAAACAATGTTTCTTTGCGCTTATGTTTATATTGTATATAGTATGCACTTCTAAGATATGGACTCACAGAAGTTTTGCATCTTTTTAAAATGCAACTTTTTTAAAAAAGGATAATTTATAGGGGAAGGAGCAATCAATCAGTTATAATTAGTAACTCTGACATACATTTGGTGGAAAATGGTTAAGGAATACTTTTTCCTCATGTACCTATGTTACAAACAGATATTTAGAAAACGAAGAGCCAAAAAATTGGTATCTTGCACCTGTTCCATCTGTTACTGGAATTCCAGCCACTCAGGAGTTACAGAAGGAATTGGAAAAAAATAACTGCCTAGGTAAAATGTTCAACATTCATTTTTATATATATATTTTATATTTTTATATCATAGGCTGAATGGGGATATGAAACTCCACAAGATCCCAATCCTGGCATTTCCTCCAAATAGTTCTGCAAGAGGGAACAGGTTGACAGAAATAGGTCCTTTCTTCTGAATTACTGGTGATCAAATCTGCAAACATTTTGGGATATTCAGTAAAGCCTAGGCTTTCTGTGTAGAAGCCCTGTGCATTCACACTGGTTCCCACTGTGACTCATGCCAATCACATTACAGTTTGCATAGTTCCTGCAATAGCCTGGCATCTTTCAGATGTCTGTTCAGGCAATTTGGTTTTACAGTGAGACGTAAGGTCTGTTCTGTCTAGATGGAGAAGATTCTTAAGTATGAGGCTTGAAAGGTCTTTGTGACCAGGGGAAATCTGTTGGGAGCAATGCTTTCCACCTGCTTTGTAGTTGTGAGTTTTCTACTCCATTTTGTTCCCCTCTCCTTCATGTAGCAGAAGGTAGCAAGTATCTCAGAGTTTTTTTGGTAAGTTTTTGGGTGACAGCATGATTCATGAGATGTATCTGCATGAAAGACAGCATATACAATAGAGCACTTAAAAGAAAATAGGACTGTCCATCCAGACAATATATGTGAACTTCGTCCTATTTTGTGCACAGATTTAATGAACTAACTTAATATTATATAGGGAATAATTTGTTGGCTTTTATAGATGAGATGCAGGTAGAAGTTTATACTGCATTTTAAGAGATCTGTTGAAGAACCACATGGTAAAATCAGCACCTGTCCATTTTGACTTAACCTCTGACAAGCAAGAAGTACTTAGGTTAAGTTTAGGAGAGGGAGATGAGAATCATTTGCAACATGAAAGTCTGGAATTGGTTTTCTCTTTTCCCTGTTCTGACCACGATAAAGATAAAAAATGAAATCAGGACTTGTCAACAACCTGGTAGAAATATTTCAGAAAATAAAATATTAATTAACTTTCAAGAAGATGGTGATGATGAAAGTACTAGCTCAACATTGAAAAGAAGTGTGTGTTTCTAGTCAATTATCATAATTCATCAACTATCAGAATCGTATTATTATTTTAGATACATTTGTCAAAGACTGAGTTTTTGATCCTTGAAATGAAAGTACTTAATAGAGCTCCAGGCACTAATGCTATTACTCTTTTGCATATAATTAAAAACAGAAATTTCCTTCTGGCAGTATTTTAGTACCTTAATTAAATTTGCCTTGAGCTCAACCCCTTCTACAAGAAAATTAAGCATGGAGTTGCTTTTGTTATTTTAAGGAAATTACTGATTAACACAAACAGCCCTAGATGAATGTAGCACTAACTTGTTTAATGCTTTATGAAAAAGAAAGCCAACTGGAAGACTAGGAGAAATAACCCTCCATGCAGCTTTGTTGCTGCCTAAGATGAGAGGTCATATATAACAATTCTTCTTTCATGTCCATTTATTCCCAATCCTCAAGGTCTTTAAACTTTACTCTTTCATCTATACAGTAAGTGGCAATCTAGCATTAGGATCCAGGATTTCTTCTGCATGAAAGGATAGGTGGGTTTAGTAGTGTGTCCATAGTGATAGAGTATACAATATATGATATGAAATAAAAATGCTATTTTAGAAAATATTAGGAAAACTGTTATAAAACATATAACATGAAAATCTATTGAGACTTTTGCAGCTTATTTATAACAATGGAGTATACATTTGCAAATACAGATTACAAAAACAGTTCCACTGTTATGAAGGAAGTTTATTGTAACACAATTAAAAATATAAAAGAGATGAAAAGGAGTTATGGAAAAATAATCATAGTATGCAGATACCTCAGTATTCAGATTTTAGTGTAAATGATGTTTTTTCCGCTTCTGAAGATGGAAAAGAAGTTAAAGTACAGTCATTTCGTGATGCTTCAAAGACTTTTGGTGTGGAAGGTAATTATAATTATTCTTTGTAATATTTCAGAAAAAATATTTACAGTACTACACTTTTGATGTGATATATGTATTAATAATGTATATTCATGCTCTCAGATGAAGATGAATTCAGGATATGTACAATAAATGTTAAAAATATTTGGATAAGATAAAGTAATGAGCAGATGATGAAGGTTAGGTGTGGACCACTAAATCAGGAAGAAGATTAACAAGGTACCCCTGAACCACAAAAGACCCAAAGGCTTATAATAATGAGGAACTCTTATTTTTACAGTGTCAGTAGCATACTAGGTACTTAACAGTCAAATATATGAAGACAAGATGTGAGGATTTTAAAAAGCTCCTTAATGTAGTCCATGGAACCTTTGCTCTTAAGTCACTTACACACTTTCGAAAATCACCCAAAGTCTTTGCCCCAAAGAGTTTGCAATCTAAAGGCGTGATCCTTTTGAGGTGGTAAATATTTTAATCTTCCATTGATATCAACTGGAATTGAAAGGATAGGCATGGACAGGAATAGGGATAAGGGAGCAGGAGAAAGCGTGTGATGAAGCATTTTCATAAAATAATAAAATATGAGCCTTGAAAATTTTATGATTTTTGTTGATTTTTAAAAAAAAATCAATAAACTAATATCTTTTTAAAATACTTCCAGTTTTAGATTGAGCTTTTCAGGGACAGGACAGTCTTTGTGTGTGGACAGGGCTTGGCACATTGGGTTGTAGTTGGTTCTGGAATATAAGTAATAAAAATAATATATTGATAGCAGAGAATCATAGGCTTTTCTGGAAAAGTGGAATTTAAGGACGTACTTGGAGAAGATGTTGGAAGCATGAATGGGGGTGCTAGCTGAAGTGGAAGAAGCTGGAGAGACAAGAATGGCTGAAGGAAATAATGGGGCTATTGGTTATGCAGTTTGGTTAGAATTAAGTGAAGAACAGGTTAGACCAAAAATACATGTTAGTAACTGTATAGGTAGGAAACAGAAGACAGGTAGGTAGAAGCTAAGCTATGCAGGGCCTTGAAGTTAAAGGCAAAACACTTTAGGACCTGTCTTCATTACAAGTCTAACCATGGATAGCTATCTGACACTATTAGGGATTTCTATGTTCTAATAATTTTTGTTTTGTTTGACAATTCAGAAAAGGGCTAAGAAAAAATGTGTGAAGAGTCAGGTTGAATGAGAAATACCGAATCTACTATAATGGAAAAACAACATAATATAGTACACCAGTGTTAAGTTAATGCTATTTTTAGAAACGTTGAGTTGAAAAATCCACGCTTTACTATGGCAAAATATAAATGTTTCAGTTATTGTCTGTACCTATTAAATAAGCCTATTGAAAATAGTAGATGAGTGTAGATTTCATGTTGTCTGTAAGAGATTAGAAAATTTAATTGGATGCTTCTGTATGTCATGGCCCCTTACTACAGGCTCTGCCATTTTTATAGTACCTACGTTTTTAATCTTTCTACAGTTACAAAAGCATATTCACATGACAAGATGGCATAATACAACTTAATGCATGGCTCTGTTTTGTAGTAATTTATGTGGCTCCTAAGTCTTTTCTACACCTTGATACTATGAAAGAAAATATAGTTTAAAGACAATGTTGTCTTAATCCTGTAGCCATTCTATGCACATAACCCCCAATTAAATTATGAGGAGTTTTGCATGAAAGAATAAAGGACTGGGTTAGTGTGTGAGGGACCATGAACAGGGACCCTTGTGGGGAAAGCGTCGGAAGGGCATAATACTCAAGACACAGTAAGAAGTTAAATCCTTATATAAAGGAAACCTAGGAAAAAGAAATAAATGACCTATTGTGGTTGCATCAGGGACATTTTTAAAGGCCTGTAAATGAAAAAGAAATAAATAACATGGTTGAGTATAATGTGATAGGAACCACTAAGTAACAAGGCAAAATGAGATAATCAATAAAGGATGTTAAAGGGAATGCATATTCAAATACCCCCTATAGTAACAAGTGCCTACCTAACCTGTCTCCCTACAGCTAAACCCTCCATGACAAGTTTGTGACCCTCTCGTTGCTCCTAAGCTGTGGAAACCCATACAGATCCCTCCCAGTTACAAGCCCATGACCTCCCCATAGCTGTCAAATCCTCCCCATATCACCCTGTGCCCAATTATAAGTCTGCAACTCTCCACGGGATGCATATATAAGATTTAGGAAAATATTTTATAAAGGTAATTGGTAGAAAACAATGTCAGTTTTTCTAAATCTGTTTTTGTTTCTTTAGGAACTATAGAAAAAGATTTAGTGGTTTTGAAGGCTGTTACAGAAATCCGTATCCTTTTACTTACTGTAACTGGTTTACATTTAAAACATAATTTAAAGCATCCTATTCATTATAGTTGGTTATACTTGGTACCTCTAAAACATAGTGAACATAGGACAATGGAATGATAATTATTCATTGCCTGAGTAAATTTATTCTTAGATCATGTACTCAAACTTGTTTCTAAAAAAGATATATTAAAATATCAATATAAAAATACCTAATTCAAATAAAAAACTTCAAATAAAGCTGAAGCAAATTAGTATATAGATGTGTTCTACTTTTGCCATACTTTGGCTCTTTAATATTTGTTTTCTAATCCCCTAACAAACTACCAGGCCAAAATTTTTCAAAAATGGGTGCCTAAAGTTAGGCTCCTCAAATCCATGTTTAGCAACTAAGTGACCAGACTTAAAAAGCACTGAGCTCTCAGCGGCTCTAGTGATGTAAGTGAAAGCTGCTGGACGCTCACACTTTTGAGAGCAGGTTGTTACATAACCTTAGATACCCATTTTTTAAAATCTTGGCCCTTATTTTCCTAAACACTCAATCAGCATTACATACTCTTCTTTACTCAATCTTTCATTACTGTTACATATTGATTGATGTTTCCTTTTCTTTGTTATTTTCCTTCCACTTCCTTCAGTATAAAAATAATATTGAAAAAACTAAACTTGTTTCTGTTGTTTGAAAATACACAATAACAATACCAGTGCTTTATATACTAATCAGAGTTGAGCAAAAATATTTTAAAAATTGCTGTTAGTTTTAAGAGACTATAATTGAACCCCACTACATCTGTATTTTTTTAATTGAACAGTACCTATAAGTCTTCATGCTTTTGCCTCCCTTGGCTTTTCTGGGCAATTCCCCTCTTTTTGTGTGTGTTTGGCATATCTGTTTTGTGGGGAAAAGTAAAGAAGCATAAAGTTACATATACAGAATGAAGAAAACAACAAGACATTCATTTGGGTTTATGTGAAGTAAGAGGTTTTAAAAGCTATTTTTTTTTAAATGTTAATTAATGCTTTTGAATCTGAAGTGCACTCTCTCTCTTCACAGAGCAGACATGCACAGGCAAGGGAATGCTCTACTTCATCCTGCTATACCTGTTTTATGGAGTAAAAGACGGTTTCAGTTACTCTTCAGAGGGACCACTTCTAAGGATTCTTCATTTTCCATTTCTAGGTCTTAGTTTCTCCTAAGACTGCCAGTACATTTCTAAAAGTTACTTATGTGGTGTTTTTGTAAAGTGGACTCCTGTCCACAAGGAATTTAATTGAAACCGCCAAATCATTTGAGTTACATGTTGGGAACATGTTTGCATCTGTGCAAGTTCTTTATTTAGGTCTTAATAAAGCAACTATTATTTTCAGTTAAAAGAAAAAGATGTGTTACATTCTTAACTGAATGGTTTGAATATGATCTTAAGCGGGTCAGTTTAGAAATATTTTCAAGGAATTCCCATATTTTAACTACATACAGTCCAAGGCTTTGGATGATGTAAGTAAGGAATATTTCTTAATAATGTTTGCAGATAGTATTTAATGTATTAAATACCTTAAATGCACTAAAGTACCATTTTGTTATTTACAAGTGTTACTGATAAATCGTTAGTGAGATACAGAGTATTGAAGCAGTACACATTTCAGGAACAAGTCAGCAGAATAGTAATGCAGCTCATTTAGAAAATGGCCCAGGATTAAATTTCTTTACCCATTTTGAATATATTCGTGTAAATTGTGATTTGCACAGCAGTGTCACGTGGGATTAATAATAATGCTTTTTCCAGAACAAATACAATCAAATTTTGAATAATAATTTTGGGAAATCAATAGCACAGTTATGTTGCAGAGAAGACAGACTTTTAGAAAAGGCTTTCTTATTCTATATCTAGGGTTCTTAATCATCTAGGGAGTCTTGAGGATTTTCCAATTTTTCCTTGCTTTTATTCTCCAATCTTCAAGGCCCCATATTGAAGCAACCATCCTTCCAGCAGAGGAGGACACTATTATGAGTGTTGCAGCCTTGCGGTTAGAATGAGCAGAGGGGTATGGATTGGAGATTTAGGCCCCAATTCAGCAAGCATTTAAGCATGTACTTTAAGATGGATTGGGCCCTTAGGGAATGGATATGAAGACATCATACCCATTAGTTAACGTTTTCTACAGAGAAGCTGATAAGATTAGTGTTTGCACGGGAAAAACAATCTTACATTTAAACTCCCGGGGGCCATAAAGTGTGAACCTTTAAAATCGTATGAATTGGTATTATTTGTATGTTTGCAATGTCTTTCCCCTGTTTTTTCTCTCTTTTTGAAATACATTTCTATTTTCTCCATATCAGTTAGATGTCCCATTGCTCATAAGAAACCATTGTTGAGTAATAGTGAATCTATCTAATGAGTACCTTCTAACTAAAGAGTACTTTCTATCTAATGATTAGGTACAGGATATATTGCACAATTTTTTCTTATAACTTTAATGAAAATTAACTTTGCTTATGGCTGTACTCTGCCATTCTGCATACAATACTCCCATTGAAGCCAGTGGAAGGTTGCATAAAAAACATTAGTCTTTATGATTTAAATAGCTCGTGAATTTGGCTTAGTGCTTTTAATCATACAGTTGTTTGTAAAGTACCTGAAGGACTTAATTATACAATAATATAGTTCACTTAGCCTCTTATATTCATGCCAATAGTTATTGCAATTATCTGTAAATTATAGAAATATTATGTTCAATCAAAGAAAATAGATTTTTTTTTAATCACTTGGCCGAGTTTGTGAGGCCTTATACTCACCTTGATAACATTTCTGTTTTGAATGTTTGGATGTAACTTGATAACTTCTGATCATGCAGTGTTCAATTCCAATTTTTCAGGGCATCATTACATAATAGTTCTAGGTATATGGTAGTTCTTTAATAAATGTTTCAATGGCAGGTAGGCATAGAAAAAGACATTCTTTACTCTTTTGCCATTATTTAAAATTAAAGTTCACATCTAATATAGAGTATCTAAACTTTAGAAAAAACATAGTGTCATACAAGGAGTCACTCACGTACATATATCAATTTATTAATACGCCATCCTGTGTATTTTTTTTCCTTCACAGTTCTGTCAGAATGTATGAATAGGTACATTTGAATAACTTCATTGTACTTACTACTTTCTAATTCTTTCCTAGATTCTATACACAGATAGGAATTTTGTGATTTGTGCTCCGACTGGTTCTGGAAAAACCGTTATGTTCGAACTAGCTATTATTAGATTACTGATGGAAGTGCCGATGCCTTGGTTAAATATTAAAATTGTCTATAGTGAGTATTACGCTAACGTCAACCAGTTAATTATTGGCTGGTAGCAATGATAGAAAATTATTTCAACTTTCACAATTTTTTATGTGCCTTTTTGGTCCCTTTTAATAAGCTTTAACTTAAATACATGATGACAACATATTAAAACCTACTTCATAAAACTTATATATATCAGTGGTTGTTGTTATAATCATATATTTGTATTACTATGACAGCTATTTTTATTAATCATTATATTACATGAGTGAGATGGGGACTGTTGTATTAGGCTCTGTACAAATGAGTAGTAAGAGAATGTCCCTGCCCCAAAGAGCATATAGTCTGAACAGACAAAGGCTGTAAGAAAACAGAGGCTCAGGGAATGCCTTGTTCAGTGCTACAGAGATAGATCCAGGAATAGAACCAAGGTGTTCTAAGTCCTAGTCCAGTGGTCTGTCCACCGGACCACAAAACTGCATTCCCATTAGCCATTTCTTCCTATCTAATCTACAAAGCAGACAAGGCTAAGAGCTGTTTGCATTGATTTAATTGTAACTAAAATAAAATATAATTAGTATATTTGTAGATAGTGACATCTCTAGATCTGTCATTCTGTTTTTCTTTCTGGGGAAAGGAACTTGTATCTTCATGTAGAGCAAATATGTTGGTGATTTTTTTCCTAACCTTGATTTGTCCACATTGTAAAGCCATCACACAGTTTGGCACAATTCAACATATCTTAAATGGTCAGCTTTGCATTTACAAATTTACTACCTTAGTTGCATTAGGTAATATCTTGTATTGGATCAATGTCAGTGAGAGAGGCAAGCTTTTGAGATACACATTCTGTTTCTCACCAACAAACGTTGATCCAATACAAGATATTACCTCAGCCACCTCATCTTTCTAATATCCAGGGACCAACATGGGTGCAACAATATTGCATACCACATATTTAGTACTTTTTAGATGTGTATTATAGTTACTCTCTGACAGCAGATGAAGACAGAACACTTGAAGTTTAGAGTTATGATACTGTTCTGTATCAAAGGATCTTTCCCTGTCACAATCAGTGCAAAGTGGACTTAAACTGATTGAAACAGCCAGTGAAGAAAGATGTTCTCTGCTGGTGGAGATAATTCTGCTGCATTCTATACCCTGACATAAGGAGACATAGTGGACATGTCAAGGGCATAAGATCTGTGAGGGATTTGTTCCCCTCTAGCTTTCACTGATGATGCACCTAGGTTTGGGTGACTGAGGAACAGGGAGTCACTGGTGGCTCCTTGCCACCTATTTCCTGGACCCTACACTTGCGAAGGGTAGAGAAATTGCCCCTCAAAATTGCTCCTGATAACACAAGATTTTCCTGGGTTTATTTGCTTATGACTTAACCAGAATTCTGTGGTAGCTGTTTCCTATTAAGACAGATTATTGACATGCTGATCATGATTCTTAGTTTTTTTTCCAATTGGACTCTGACTACATAGCCTAGAATGCAGTCTCAAAAGGACAAACTTTATTCCTCCTGCTTCAGTATCATTGGTGGATGATTTTTTTCACACGTTAAAGGTCCTGAGGCACTGCATTTTCACTATGGGCTACCCATTCCCATATTCTGGTGTCTGTTGTTACTTGTGTATGAGTGTGGGGAATCAGGGGCATCCCTTTTTTGATATTTTTGAAAGAAGACATCACTTATGGAAGCTATGGTTTGTGTTGGCATCCTCAGGAAAAATCGTGTTGCAGAAGCCTCATCATTGTATGAATCTGTGCCTGATGATGAATTCTAGGCTTGCTTCCTGCACCCCAGTGATTACAAATAGCTCTGTACTGAAGCTAGATAGGATCCTACAGGAAATTGACTCTAATTCTGCAGTTTATGGATCATGTTTTCTATTATGAAGATTCTTCCTATGTGTGTATGGAAGAGTGCCCCAGAAAAATCAAGCTTTAATTTGGAGTGAGATTGGCCTTTATGTATTAACTTGTGTTTTTTTGTGGTTGTGTGAGAGAACCTTTGTCTGGCCTTGTCATCTGGATGTTTGTTCTCCTGTGGGAGTCAGAAAGGGGCACAGGGCACTTTGATATAGAGAGATGTCTTCCAGAGGAACATTCAAGTCTTGTTTCTCTCTTTGCTGGCAAGAGAGAACTATAGCCCAGAGATCAGAATTGGTGTAGCAGAAGGAAGTAATGCCATTATTAACTCAAGGGGTAAATTTTAATATAAACTTTGATTAATTAAATTTTTCAGGTTTTAGCTTTGCTCAAATTTTTTCCAAAACATATGCATTTATCAACTTAAGCAATCCAGTTGACATTTTTTTTAAATCCTTTTTTCTCAGTATAATTCCTCAATTTTATATCATTCTTAGTGGCTCCAATAAAAGCTCTGTGCAGTCAGCGTTTTGATGATTGGAAAGATAAATTTGGACCTATAGGGCTCAGCTGTAAAGAGCTGACAGGAGATACAGTGATGGATGATTTATTTGAAATACAACATGCTCACATTATTACGACCACGCCAGTAGGTTTAATATGTAATTTTCTATTTTATTGATTTTTTTAAACCAAAATTCTAAAGAAAAATGTATTGTAGAAATAATTAGTTGCAAATAGTCTACTAGCTGTGTGAAGGCTTCCAGGACTTTCTCTTGTTTTAAAGAGATTGGAAACTTTCAGGATAATTTTAAGGTCTTTTTACTTGCCTGTAAACTGCCATACATATTTATAGTGCTATATAAATAGTAATTAGTAATAAAATAATAATGTGTCAAATGCAAAATATAGCTCATAAAAACTTTACTGATTTTTTTTATCATAAGAATTTTGTCATGTTTAAGGTCTGTCTATGCAACTACTTCTGATATCTGTTTTTATAATTTCTTCTGCCCACCTCCATCAGGAAAAATGGGATAGCATGACCAGAAAATGGAGAGACAACTCTTTAGTCCAACTGGTACGACTGTTCCTCATTGATGAGGTAGTGGTTTTTTATAGTTTGTTTATACTTGAAGATAAAAAGAAAACTTTTAGAAAGTATAACACTGTTACATACTTATTCTCACATATCTGGGTTAGAATGCAAGAATTAGGCAGTGTTATTTCACAGATTTTTTAAATTATTTTAATAGGTACATGTTGTGAAAGATGAAAGTCGTGGTGCAACACTTGAGGTTGTGGTCAGTCGGATGAAGACTGTACAGACTTCCCTTTCACGTATCTCAGAGAATCCTGACACAGTTCCTCCCATGAGATTTGTGGCTGTTTCTGCAACTATCCCAAATGCTGAGGATGTAAGATTTAATTTAATGACTTTTTTAAAAAATATTTGTTTAATATTTTTTTCTTTGAGGTCAGCTGTAAAAGCAGAGGTTCTTTGGACTATTCAGCTTATTTGAGAATCCTGAGGAACTTCATTTTAGAAACCTAAATAAGGAAAAGTGATGTAAAGATGTAAAATCAGGTCGACATGAGTTTTAAAATAAAGTTGTCATTTCTGAGCTGTCAGCTGAAGTCTGCTGTCTTGGTGAACATAGATACAACTTTTGGTCCCAGCCATATGGAAATATCAATCAAAAATTGATAAAGTACTGTAGTTTTATATTTTAATCAAAATGTTAAGGATGCAAAACACAAGTCACAAAAGCCAGAGGGCAGATTTTGATCTCAATAGTACTGGTCTAATTTGGAGCAGAATTTCGTTTGCTCATTTAGGGAAGAAATTATTTTCAAGTGAATTAATAGTTTACAGTCTAGACACGGCAAGAAGGGCTTAACATGTAAATTCTCTTTGTCAATATCATAGGGCATGTGAGACAGTAAAAATAATTGTTTACTCAGTTTATTATTATGCATGTGCTGTCGTTTAAATAGAGCAAGCATAATAGCAGAGCCATTATTTTCAAGCCTCATTTTAACATGCTTTCTTGTTCTTTAAAGATTGCAGAATGGCTTTCAGATGGTCAGAGACCTGCTGTATGTCTGAAAATAGATGAAAGTCATCGACCTGTGAAGCTTCGCAAAATAGTTCTTGGATTTCCCTGCAGTAGCAACCAAACAGAATTCAAATTTGACTTAACTCTTAACTACAAAATAGCTAGTGTTATACAAACATACTCTGAGCAAAAACCCACCCTTGTGGTATGATATCTATTTCTCTTAACACTTTTAAAATTCTTGGTTTTTTTCTTAGTACAATTAATACAAAAAAGTATTTTCTTATTTATAGTTTTGTGCCACAAGGAGAGGAGTACAGCAAGCTGCTTCAGTTCTTGTAAAAGATGCTAAATTTATTATGACTATGGAACAGAAACAAAGGTAGCTTTTTATTTGTTGTAGTTACTAACCATAGAAATGTAGGGAAAGGACTTTGATAGGTTGTCTAGTCCAGTCCCCAGCATTGCAGCAGGAATAAATGTGACCTAGACCATCCTTGACAGGTGCTTATCAAACCTGTTCCTAAAAACCTAGTGACAGAAATTCCACAACCTCCCTAAATAATTCAGGCCAGTGCTAAATCATTCTTAAAGTTAAGAAGTCCAACTTAAATCTTCCTTGCTGCAATTTAAGCCTATTATTTCTTGTCTTGTCCTCTGTGGATAAAGGGAACACTATATCACCCCCTTCTTCATAATGACCTTTTACATACATGAAGACTGTTAGGTTCCTTGTCGGTCTTCTATACTCCAGACTAATTAAACACAATTCTTAGAGTGGTGGTCCTTATATATATTCCATATGTGGGTGCACATGCACTGAAGCTGGAACTGTTTGTAGTAGTGTTCATCAACCCGCATGTGCGTTGGCCATGTGGTGCGTCCAAGATTTTATAAGACTGCATGGGTGATGCTCCTCCAGTTCCATTAACTGCTGAATGACCAGAGTCGGAACCCTCCTCCTTCCTTGCTACATAACCTTTTTGTCCGAATAAGGTAGTTTTCTTACTTCATTGTATATAGTTCTTCAAAGTTTTTAGCTAGTTGGTTAGCTTTCTGTTACTTTACCCTGTGTGGGGCCTCCCACCCACTACAGGGGACTATGCCCCAGCAAGCCGACTTTAAAAGCGGTGCTTCCTGCCCGCACTCTTCAATGGGTGACAAGCACCATTGCTGTCTTTACTGCTTCAGTGGTGCCCACGTCGTTGCCTGTTGCTCTGTCTGCCTCTCCTTTCCACCGCACACCCATGAGGCTCAAGAGCTTTGCCTCCAGAAGCACCTAATGGAGGAGGCAATGAGCCTGTGTGCGCAAGTGGATGTGGCACCAGCAGAGTCCTGCCTCACCATCAGTGAGTGCTTCTCTGGCTCCTTCCCATGAGGCACTAGGGGTACAGCACCACGGGCTAAGCCACACCATGCTCATAAAAAGCACAGCCATGGGCACAAAGGCAGCTCCTGCCCCTAAACGTAGCATTGCTGTCTGAGCCAGGTCAGGTGAGAAGTTGCTCGTTGATCCGGCTGCTCACGTCCCAAGAAGTCTTGAATGGAGCATAAGAGTAAACATCAAGTGAGACCAGCTGCATTGTCTTCAGCCTCAGTCACCGGGCCACTGCCTTTGCCCCTGGCTCCGTCCACAATGCTGGGACCATCCGGCCTTTCGTACCTGGCTCTGTGCATACCTGGCTGCTTGTCTCCACTTAGTCCACAGCCGAGCTGCTTTTGCCCAAAGCTGGCTCCCTGTCACATCTTGGATTGCCGATGCCCTTGCAGCTTTTGTCACTGGCAGACGAGCTGCTACTGCTCTGTCAACATCCCACTTTGCTCCTGTTTGCACCATCATTCTCACAGTCTGGGACCTTGTCACAAACTTGTTCCAGACTGCCAGCATTGCCCATCTTGACGGCACTGCCCCTCCCGGACTAGCCCTTCAACTCCAAGTGATCCTCGGAGCCAGACTCTATTTTTTAACCGACATGATTTTACGTTCTGGAATCATGGTGCCTGCCCTATGCACCAGTGTATGGACCTCCCACTGAGGCATGGTTCAGGTACACTGGTACGCTGTACCTGTACACCTGGTCCTATTGGCATGCTTGGGACTCCTCCTGAGGCCATGGGGAACTGCCACCACTTCATCATCGGCCTTCGCTCACTCATAGCACTCCTCCATCTGTCTATGAGGAACTCCAGGACACCACCACAAAACCAGAACTGTCAATCCCAACTGGGGCCTCCTTGTCCCTGGATGATGCACTCATCCCACCTTCTTTTTCTCTTCTGAATGACCACAGACAGTGTCAAAACTTGCTTTGCCACATTACTGGACATTCAACTCCTGGTTGAAGATGTGCAGGATCCACAGGACCAATTTCTGGACTATCTTCATCTGGCTGGGATCTGTCATACTGCCATACCCATCAATACTGTACCACCCTTCTCCAACTTGCTCAGGCCATCTATTTTATGCCCCAGCTCCCTGTGCTTCCACTTCTAAGCGAGTGGAACGCTGCTTCTTTGTCACTGCCAAGGACAAGATTTTCTTTTTACCTACCCCCGTCTTAGCTCTCTCATGGTTCAAGCAGCAACTGAGCGCACCAGACACCAGCATCTTAAGACCAGCCCTTTGGATAGGGCGTCTAAGAAACTCGTCATGCTCAGGCTCAAAGTGTACTCATCGGCTGGACTATAATCCTGTATTGCCAGTTACCAAGCTATCCTGGCAGTGTATGACTTTTTGTGCTGGTGGAGTTCAGGCCTCCCTTCTGGAGGAAAAACAAATCAAGTTTAAGTCCTTCATTGACGAGGGCCAACCTGGTCACCAAGGTAGCCCTCCAACCTGCTGTCGATGCAGCAGACACCGTGTCCTGCTCCCTGGTTTTGGGCATGGTATTTCACCAAGATTCCTGGCTCCACTCTTCTGGTTTCCCTAAGGAGGTCCAGACTACCCTTGAGGACATCCCTTTTGACAAACATAAACTATTCAGTGAGAAAAGTGATGAGTTCCACCATTCCCCAAAGGACTCTCATGCCACACTCCGGTCCTTGGGTTTCTACATTCTAGCCCCAACCCGCCAACAACACTGATGGTCCTTTTGCCCCACTACTGTGCCTGCCTTGCCTACCGACCTTAGAGCTGCCCCGCCGCCACCAGCGGTCCCAACAACCCCGCCATCCCACTGCTACAGCCTCCGCCAGCTTTGTTTTCCTGCAGCGCCCTTCCAAACACCACTTTTGATCAGTGGCGGCAGCTGATGTAACAATTGGCCAAACCTTTCTACGGATTCTCGCTTCTGGCAGGTCCTCACTTCCACATCCATGCTGATCACTGCTTTAGATGCTACCCATATATGGAATCCACATAGGGACTATCAGTCAAAGAAGTGGAGGTTACGTACTATAACTGGAGGTTCTTTGAGATGTGTCATCCCTATCTGGATTCCATTTCTGCTCCCTCATCCCCTGTGCTGTGGGCTCTGTGCTTGTTGGTAAGAGGGACCTGGAGGGACATTGACCCTGCAGTCTCATAATATCTTAGATGTACCATGTGGCTGATGCGCAACACACACACGGGTTGACAGACCCTACTACAAACAGTTCTGGCTCTGGTGCATGGTGTGCATGTGCATCCACATAAACAATCCAGATAGGGACCACACATCCTGAAGAACCTCCGGTTATGGTAACCTTCATTTTTTCCATCTGTTCTCATAGGTTATATTTTCTAGACCTTTAATCATTCTTGTTGCTTTCCTCTGGATTTTCTCCAATTTATCCACACCTTTCCTGAAGTCTGGTGCCCAGAGGTGGACAGAGCATTCCAGCAGAGGCCTTATCAGTGCTGAGTAGAGTGGAAGAATTACTTCTAATGTCTTGCTTACACCACTCCTGCTAGTATATCTGTGTCAAAGTGCTGGGCAACAGCAACTGTACCAGCACTCTGATCACTGGGTCACCAATTAAATCACCCTGGAGGGGCAAATATTTCCTTAATTGATAGCCTGGGATGGGCTGCGGAGAGCCCCAAAGGCTAATTAGCCTATTAGCCCAGTAAGTAGAAAAGGTACAGGAAGGAATTGCTCAGGGAAGAAAAGAGAAACAGGCTTTTGAGAGTCAGCACCAGGAGAGCTCTCTCAGGGGGAAGATACCTTATGTCTCCCCTCTCCTTGACTGAGTGAGTTAAGAACTGCATTCTTGTAAATGCAGAACTGCACAAGTTTGTAAAGGTGGTGGGTAAAACACTGTAAATGAACTTCACAAGTCATTTGAACAGAAGTCTCCAAGCAGTTTGTATCTACATAAGAGAAAGGAGCAGGATGCTACCTGTCACAAAATTCCAGAATTATGTTTGCTTTTTTTGCAACAATATTACATTGTTGACTCATATTGGCTTTATGGTCCATTATAATCTCCAGATCCTTTTCTGCAGTTTTCCTTCCTGGGCAGTCATTTCCCATTTTGTATTTGTGCAACTAATTATTCCTTCCTAATGGAATACTTTGGATTTGTCTTTATTGAATTTCATCCTGTTTATTTCACATTATGAAAAGATTATTTTGAATTCTAATCTTGTTCTCCAAAGTGTTTGCAACCCCTCCCATCTTGGTATCATCTGCAAGCTTTACAGGTGGACACTCCATTATCCAAATAATTTATGAAGCTATTGAATAGAATGGGACTCAGGACAGATCCCATTAGGACCCCACTCGATATGCACTTCCAGCTTAACAGTGAACCATTGATGACTACTCTCTCAGTTCGGTTTTCTAACCAGCTGTGCACCTATTTTATAGTAGGTTATAATTCCTTAGTTTGCTTATGAGAAGATCATGTGAAATGGTATCAAAAGCCTTACTAAAAGCTATCACATGTACTGCTTTCACCCCATCCGCAAGGCTTGTTACCCTGTCTAAGAAGGATATTAGGTTGGTTTGACCTGATTTTTTTCTTGATAAATCCATGCTGACTGTTGCTTATCACCTTGTCATCTTCTAGGTGCTTACAGACTGATTGTTTGATTAGTTGCTTCATTATGTTTCTGGGTACCAAAGTTAAGCTAACTGGTCTATAGTTTCCTGTTTGTCCTTTTCCCCTTTTTATAGATAGGTACTATATTTTACATTTTCCAGCCCTCTGGGATCTCTCCCATCCTCCCCTAGTTCTCAACGGTTGCTAACAGCTCAGAGATCTCTTCAGAGAGTTCCTTAAGTATTCTAGGATGTATTTCATCAGGCCTTGCCAACTTGAAGACATCTAACTTGTCCAAGTAATTCTTAATTTTTCCTATTGTAGCTTCATATCCTATCCTATTTAAACTGATGTTTACTATGGCTATGTCTACACTAATGGCGGCAAAGTCGCCGCCGTGAGATCGGCTTACCTGGATCGACTAAGCAGTCAGTGAAGACCTGCTCAATCCAGAAGTCGATGCTATTAATCCACACTTGCAAGTGGCATAGCGCTGCCTCGACGGGAACTGCAGTGCAGTGAAGTGAAGATGGCGCTCAGAAGAGAAGCACAGCAGTCGACAGGAGTTATGCGTAACTCCCGTCGACTGCCGCCGAATTGCTGGGGTAAGTGTAGACCAGGCCTATGTTTGTTGTCGGATCTCTGCTAAGCTTTTTGGTGAAAACTGAAACAAGACATTTAGCACTTAGGACATTGCTGCATTTTCTGTTACTGTCTTTCCCTCCTTGGTGAGTAATGCACTACCCTGTCCTTGGTCTTCCTCTTGCTTTTCATATATTTCTAAAATATTTTCTTGGTACTCTGTGTCCCTAGCTAATTGGATCTCTTTTTGTGCTTTGACCTTTCTAATTTTTTCTTCCATGCTTGTGTTGTTTTTTATATTCATCCTTTGTAATTTGACCTAGTTTCTACTTTTTGAGTTTCAGGTCATTGAAGATCTTGTGGTTAAGCCACAGTGGTGTCTTATCTTATACTTCTGTGTTTCCTGTGCATTTGGATAGTTTGCTCTTGTGCCCTGAGTAATGTCTCTTTAAAAAAACTGTCAACTCTACTGAATGTTTTTTCCCTTAGACTTGCTTCCCGTGAGATCTTACCTACCAGTTATCTGAGTTTGCTAAAGTCTGACTTCTGGAATTCCATTATCTTTATTCTGCTGTTTTCCCGCCTACCCTTTTTTAGAATCATGAACTAATTTCTTGATCACTTTCACCTAAGCTGCCTTCCACTTTCAAATTCTCAACCAGTTCCTCCCTTTTTCAGCATCAAATTTAGAATAGCCTCTCTCCTAGCCACTTTCGCCACCTTCTTTAGTAAAAAGTTGTCTCCAGTGCATTCCAAGAACTTGCTGGCTAATCTGTGTCCTGCTGTATTATTTACGCAGTAGCTGTCTAGATAGTTGAAGTCTCCCATCACCACCAAGTCCTGTGCTTTGGATGACTTTGTTAGTTGTTTAAAAAAAAAAAAAAAGCCTCATCCAACTCTTCTTTTTGGCAGATGATCTACTGTAGACCCTACCATGACACCACTCTTGTTTTTACCCCTTTTTCCTTATAGAGACTTGCAACGGGTCTTCCTTCCATTTCTATTTCAACCTCAGTGCAAGCGTATACATCTTTGATATACATGTACTACCTCCTCCCTTTTTCCCTGCCTGTGCTTCCTGAACAAGCAATAAGCTTGTATATCAATATTCCAGTCGTGTGAATTATCCCACCAAGTCTTTGTGATGCCAATTATGTCATAATTGTTGTTCACTAGTATTTCTGATTCTTCCTGTTTATTCCACATACTTTTTGTGTTAGTATACAGATGTGTAAGATGTTTGTTAGATTTCCCCTCTATATGCGTTCTTGTCTGTCCTTCGTCCTTGTTACGATAATAAAAGCATCCATGTATTCTATCCATTTTATGGGCCATGTGAAGAGAGTTTGTGGGCTCAGTGCAGTTCCTAGTAGAGAGGTGTCTGTATCACAAAACCATTATCGCAATTGGCACCCTTGCTGGGAAATTTCACTAATGGCTATGGACTCAATGGACCATGCAGACTTGGATAAGGAATTTCTCACCACTAGAGTGATCTCTCCAGAAGAGGGTTGAGATACATTTATAGGGCTGTGTAATCCAACTTGCGTTTCTGTTGACTGATCTATACTTACTTCCTCTAAATAAAGGAATTTATTCTCGAAGGATGTCTTTTGGGTACCTTTTGTGAATATTAAATGATTAATGTTAATTAAATTTTTTTTTAAATTACCTGCTTTTTGAAGAATACAAACATTAATTCCAATGAGCTTGCAATGACTTACACATATGAGTTGTCCCATTGGATGTGATTCCATTGAACTACTCACACATGCATGTACTTAATTTGAGGTACTGTAAGTCTTTGCAGGATCAAATTCTTAGTAAACACTGTCCTGACTTCTGTTAGTGATTATTTATTTCACCAGGTAGTTATATCAAAGCTAAATTTTCAGTTTAGTGTACAGCTCCTGTTAGGAATAATAGAAGCTTTGAGTCTAGTGCAATCCCAAATGTGTTCATTAGATGCCAATTCAGGAAGGATGCTTAAGAATACGTTTAATTTCCATTTTAAATCAATGGGATTTAAGCACATGCTTACGTGTTTGTCTTAAAAATGAAGGCATGTGCACATACTTAAGCATTTTCCTGAATTGAGGCCTACATTTATATTTTAATACATACATTAGAGTTTATTTGAAGGCTGTGCTTTTTTAAACAGATTTCAAGTGGATCTTGAGATACAATTCTGTGTTCAGAATTTCAGACACTGTAAAACAAACCATTTGTAGCCCTAATCTATATTATTAATATCTGTTTGAAAAACTGTTGAAACTTTTTGAGCCCAATCATTATTATTACTATTTATTATAATTAATCAGACAAAACTTTCATTGAAATCAGAGTGGTTTGAAGACGTGAATAGAAACTTTGCTTGAGAAAGTACTGCAGGATTGTACCCACAAATGTTTCTTCCCAAGTCCAAATTCTTTTGTGCCCTTTTTATATTTAAAAAAATATTGAGATGAATAGTCCAACATTCATGAACAGGCTTATAGGAAAAATACTGTGTGGATTGTGGGAAAATAATCAGATCCAAATTCTTCAATATTTATTCAGGGCCAGATGCTCCTCTTCTCTTGCACTGATGTAGTGGAGAGAAGCCTGCACAAAGTAAGAGAGGTGCAAAAGAAGAGCCACTCTTTAGCATTCTCTTCCTCTCCCCAAACCTGTGGAAGCCACTTTAGACAACTATCATGAGGCTTGTCAAGAGTGGGTCTGATCTGATGGAACATATGGGCAGCTACTCATTGTGGCATGCCCTCCTCCCAGATTGGTGGAAACATTCCTTACAAATCTTAAGTTGCTTTAATGCCACCCATTAGAAGTCTCATAAACTCATGTTGCTACTGAGGGTAATTGTGGTATAAAAGCAGAAGGATCAGTAAATAAGGGAAAGTGGCCCCCAAAGAACTGTGTGAGTATCCCTTGGATCTTTGGGAAATATGCAATTTGAAAGTTACACTCTCTGCTTTCTCCATGGCTCTCTTCATAGAGTTTCTGGTATTCACTGTCATCCTCCTGTAGATTTTACCATGGGAGAGTACAATAATGAAATTTAGGTTTTGCCTATAAGGAGGGTTAATGTGTAGCAAGCTGAGGTGTAAATGTACAGTGCATTAGTGTGCTATGTACTAAATTGCTATATGGATCTGTTGCTGTGCACTAGAAATTTCATAGTGCACTTCGACTTTTTGCTGTTCGAAGCAACAGTAGGTCAGAGTGCTTTGCAGAATTTTCAGTATGTGGTAGCAAGTTCCACTTGGTCAGTCAGTGCACAAAATGCTAGAATATTGTAGATTTACAACCCAGGTTTCTGGGTATTACTACAGACGTGCAGACATTACTCATACAATGGGAGATTTACCTGAGTTTGGATTAGAGGATTTAGTCCTCTGAAAACAAACAGATTTTAGTTTCAAGTATCCAAAAGGTAATTTATACATGAGAAAAATTATTTTAAAATTTGACAATATACTTTGACAATGACCTTTTAGTATTCTGAAATGTAGATATGAAATAAGAATTGAAAAACACGATGTGACAGAACTATGGACAAATGAATTTAAACAAAAAAGAATAAATCTTACTGTCTCTTAACGTGTAACTGGTGGAATCAAAGTTTAATGTCATTGTGAAGAGTTCTTCATGAGATGTCAATTATATTTTTTAAAACACATTGGTATGTCTTTATATTGTATATAAATTAGTGAAAATCATTTATAATTTTTGGTTTTAAAAAGAACTTAACTGTTTTTGTTTCTTTTGTAGATTACAAAAGTGTGCAAATTCAACAAAAGATGCCAAAGTAAGAGGTAGGCACAACAATGATAATTTTTGGCAATGTGAATTAATAATATTTGCGTGATGAAGATTGGTAAAGGCAATGGAGATAATTATTTCATTTTCAGATCTTTTAATGCGCGGTGTGGCTTATCATCATGCTGGTATGGACATATCTGATAGAAAAATAATTGAAGGAGCTTTTACCGTTGGAGACTTACCAGTACTTTGTAAGTCAAAACATTGTTACTATATTTTCTCTTTTTATAATACAGTGAGGAGATCTGTGTTTAGAGAAAGTAAACATGATTCTCTCATTAATTTGTACGTTATTAAATCCAGGATGATAGAGGATATGGTTCTGCAGCTGTGTATGGGTAGGTCAATTTGCTTAAAAATGTATACAGGACATTTTAAGTGCTACTATAGTACTAATTATACTAATACTCACGTGAGGCTGCATGATTAGGACTGTAATTTAGGGTTTGAGCCTGCATTCCTCATGCATTCATAACTTCCATTAACTTCAGTGTTTGTTTTCCCTTCAATAATAAGTTCTAATCAGTGTATTACTTCTCCATTGAGTAAGAATAATACTAGTTGAACTAAAGAGTTGGCTTTCCATTTTCTAATCATGTTATCCTATTCTTAGGGAAAATGAATAAAACAAGTGAAAAATATTATCTAAATATGACCAAATTCTTCAGGTAAATCAATACACTTGTGGTTTACTAATATGTCTTTTGTATTTGATGCTATTGTGGCTGGGTAATGGGTAGCCAGATCTAGTAGTCGGACCCTGAAGTCTGCAGTCACGAGTTAGGGGTCAAGTGAATTGATTGGGTTGGGATACTGGGAGGTCAGAATCAGGAGACAAACTAGAGATCAGAACCACAAGTTGGAAAGTCAGACTGGGTCAGGATACCAGGTGTAAGGATCCGTGGACTAGAACCTAGGACTGCAGACTCTGGAATGGCTGACGTTCCTACATTGCCACCAGGAGGGGATGTAGAGCTGCATCCAGGAAGCACTGAGGAAAGGTGATGTTGAAGGAAGTACCACCCAAAGGACCCAGAGTGACATGACAGTACCATGCAGCCAAGCACACTACAGGAAGTTGTCTGGGTAACCACACAAGACTTTTGGCCTGCTGCAACTCCAGTATCACCTCATTTTCTGGTCTCTGACTCCAGTCTGACTCTGACTCTTGCTTATTGAACCCAGCTCTAGCAATTCCTCTGATCCCTGTTCACTGACTTTCATCCTTGATGTGTAGACCCCAGTCCAGCTGTGACTGCTACGCCAGACAGCCTATGCCCTAGATCCTTACATCAGGGAGTTAGGAGCAGGAGACAAACTGTAGGTCAGTAACCACCAGTCAGGCACCAGGAGGCAAGCCAGGTCGGAATGCCAGGAGATCAAGCTGGGGAAGCAGGAGCAGATAATAGGTAGTGGGAATTACAAGGCAAGAGCCCTGTTGTTCAGATGGCTTCCTGTTCCTGCTGCTGACTTAAGTAGGGCCAGTGTGCCCAACTGCCATTTTGGGGACTGTGCCAATCAGAATATAGGGGCAGTGTGTCACCACTGGGGCTGGACTTTGTGGTTCTCATGTAAGCTATTGCCAGAAGGCTGCCCTGGGAGGATTGGAGCCTGATTGCTCCTATGAACCTTGTGAGTCCGGAATTTGAGACTGGTGGGTCATGAAAAATACATTATTATGAGAGTCATTATTTTAGTACTGTAAGTATGCATGTCACTTTACAGGCAAATTAAAAGACCTGAAAACTGTCCTTACGTGTACTAGTCACAACAAAACAGGATGAAGTCATGGCTGTATTCAAAGCATTGTTGAACTACTTCCATTGAATGAATAACAATTACTTCAATGTGAGTTTTGGTATGTGAGGAATGAAGGATTGAACTCCGAATTACCTGTAAATGTTAACAAATATTTAAATATAAATATGTTGGATCTATTTAGTTTTAAGCATCTGACAATATAGACTCATGATCAGATACATTGAAATACTGTATATGAATGTGGATAAAGATTATGGACCCAATTCTATGAGCTGCTGAGTGCCCTTAACTCCCATTGACTTCATTAGAGTTGAGAGTACTTAGCAACCCACAGGATTGGGCCATATATTTGTTGCTTTATTTAAAATCTTGCTAATATATAGAATATTGTCTATTATTAAATTAATATGCTTTAATCTAATGCAGTTACTACTAGTACCTTAGCTATGGGAGTAAATTTACCTGCACACCTGGTAGTTATAAAATCTACAATGCACTATGTTGGAGGAATGTTTCAAGAGTACAGTGAAACTGATATTCTGCAAATGATTGGGAGAGCAGGGAGGCCTCAAGTAAGTTAACTGTGTATTTTATATTAATGCTTTCTACATTTGGATTAGTAAAAGCTATAATATACACTTGACAAATGAATAAAAAAACCACAATTAAAGGGATAGCATTTGTATTTTAAAGTTTTGTTATTTGTAAGTGAATTATTGAGTTTAAATAATACTAAAGGAAGAGACCTGGGTGAAATTGTAGATAGATCAATGGAGATCTCTGAGCAATGTGCAACTGTAGTATAAAAAGCAAATGAGATGTTAGATCACATAAGGCAGAGGTGGCCAAAACATGGCTCTTGAGCTGCATGCAGTTCTTTCACAGTTAAAGTGCGGCTCGCGGGGCCCCTTGTAGGGCCTCCCCATTCTCCGCCTACCAGATTGGGATGGGGAGCTTGGAGCTTCTGCCCTGCAGCAGGGTGGTAGGACTAGAGGATTCTGCCCAGTGGAGAGTGAGGGGGGTCAGTAAGTTTGGCTGGTCCTACAGATATTGCTAAGGCAAAAAATCTCAGGCAGCCATGCACATGAGCATACACATACACCTGACATGGAATGGACATGAACAACACATCCTGAAGAACAACAGTTACAAAAGGTTAGTAACCATTTTTTTCAGCTTGTGGTCCGTGGAGCCCTGTGGGTCTACAGACTATTAAGATTTCCAAAGGGGTCCACATCTCCATTTGAAATTTTTAAGGGGTTCACAAATGAAAAAACATTGAAAACCCTGCCCCAGACTGCTTCTTGATGGATTAAATAATGTATTATTGAATGTTACACATCAGCAGAAATTCCTGTACCTATGATGGTATGATCTCATTCTACCGGAGCTGTGGCAGCTTCTTTTGCTTGCCTTAAGCAAGCCCCTGTTTACTGAAATTTGCAGGGCTGCAACCTGGAGTTCTGTACACATATTTAGTAAACATTATTCTCTCGATTTGCCTTCAAGGGCAGATGGTAGGTGGTAAAGTGGTGCTTCAGTCTCTATTAAGTTAGGACTCTGTTCCCTCCTCTATGCTATTTTTGCACTGCTTATTAAACTATCCATGACTGGGAATAGGCATAGCCATTTGAAGAAGAAATGAAGATTACTTACTTGTTATAGGAGTTCTTTGAGATGGCTCTGCATGGTCACACTTCCCACCTGCCTTCTGCTCTTTCTCAGAGTCCTTTTGTTCTGTATTTCTGGTCTGGTGGTGAAAGGAACACAGGTGGTACAGGGTGCTGTGCCCTGTTATATAACCTCACCCTCAGAATATTGAGAAACTCTGAGGAGTAGAAGGGGTTGCGCGAGTGTTCTAACACCCAGTTTCTCAGCCTGTGGTATGCCTACCCCCAGGGGTATGTGAGACACAGGCAGGGCGTGCACAGCAAAAAACGCAGTGAAAGGAGCTGGGTGGTAGCCACTGACTTCCAGGGAAGCCGCGGCATTTTGGGAAGCCAGGTAGCAGCCGTCTGCATCCTGCCCAGTCCCAGTTCCTAGATGGGAGTCCGGCAGCAGAGACAGCCTTCCACACCATGGCTGGAAGATGGGCAGCAGCTGCCTGCCACCTGCCCACATCCCCGGGTCCCAGTCTGCACAGAAGCCTCCTCCACCCCAGCTCAGAGCAGGTGGCAGTCGCCCATCTCCCAGGCTGGCAGCCAGGCAGCAGCTGCCTGCAGCTTGCCCAGGTGGCAGCTCCCCTCCCTGGCTCAAAGCCCAGTGCCCAGAAAGCCAGGCGGAAAGCCCAGGAACTTGCCCAGTCCTGGGGCCAGACTCTACCTGCAGGCTTATTTGTCAATTTTACTGCTCTAGCTGAGCAGTGAAATTGACAACTATGACAACCCAAGATTTTACCAGTATAAAAATCTTAAGAGGCCCGCACCCACCTAGGGACAGCCATGGGGAGCACCGCTATCCACTCAGGTGGACTGCTAGTGTTTGCTCATACCTCACAAGTTCCCACCTGTGTGAGGAGAACACCATGTGACCCTGCCATCATGCCATAGTGATTGGCCGGCATTGACCTTTACTCTTATATGGAGGAAGGGGAGAAGGAAGGAGGGGAGAAAAAGCAGGGGGTTTGTTATCTGCCACAGCCACACAGCGTTGCAGAACTCTCCTGCTTTACGAGAAATACAGTTGTCCAGCGGTAAAGGGGAAAAAGATTGTATTTCTCAGAGTGGAAAATTGAGTGTTTATTAAAATTTTAATAAGATAGGGGTAATTGCTACTTAAAAGGTTGAGAAACACTATTCTAACAGACACCGCTTGGAGAAGGTTCTACCGCTAGGTACCATTAGGAAGCACAATACCCATAAATGTGGATAAGCAAAACCATCTCAAAGACTTCTGGTTACACGTAAGTAACCTTCGTTTCTTTGAGACGTTGGCCATGATATAGTCCACAATCCAGCCTTCTTCCCCCTGCTATGAAGTCCTGTACCTTTGGAATTCTGTGGTGGAGAAGGATGGTTGTCCCGATGTGCCCTGTATGCTGGTGGTAAGGGCATGAGAACACTTTGTGCTCATGTGCATCCCAATGGACACAGCTGGACAAAAAACTCTGATCTCAAGCTCCTGGAACACATATGCGCCATAATATATATGTGCCGGAATATATATGTGGACAACACATCTTTAAGAACTCCGATTACTGTACCTATAAATAACTTCTTTCTTATCTTTGTCCATTAGAAAAAACTATACATGATTTTGCTGCTAGAGGTCCTGATTCAGCAAGATACTTAAATATATGCGTAACTTTAAGCATGCACTTAAGTTCTTTACTGAATCAGGAAGTTATTTGAGTAAGAGCTGTTTTCATATGTACCGCATAGCTCAATCCAAATTAAAATATTAGGAAAATTCTGATACAAAAATAAATAATGTACATCTAGCTCCGTATTTCCAATTCAAAACAAAGCAAGAGGGAAAGTTAAGGTTGGTTGCTGACACATGAGGTACGGTGATAGTGAGTAATGAAGTCAATGAGGAATTGGGTGTATCTCTTAACAGTTCATTTCCAGGCTTTATTACATTTGGCAATAATTAATGAAATTATCAGTATCAAGAATTGGTTTTCTGACCTTATGTTTAACAATCATTCATTTAAGAGTTGATATCATCTTGAAGGAGGAATTGACAATCTTGTTAATCATAAGACTAGTGTCCAGCACTGCAGAATGCATTAAAAGACTTCGAAGTGAATATTCTCTCTAGTCCTTCTCATTTAGAAGGGTTGTGGTTGTGACATGCAGTTCGGATGAGGTGGGGTATAGAAATCACTTGACTGATGTTAATGGATTTTTCCAAATACGTATTTGTCCACTCAGTAAGTGGGATTCTCTTTTGTGTATTCAAAGTATTGTTTAACAATTGTGCAAAATTGTGTTGCTCCTCGTACTGTCTATAGTATGTGCGTGTTAGAGCAAATAGGTGAGTAGCAACTAGTTTGACTGCAAACAAACTTTTTTTAAAAAAATTCAGGTACAGTTCAATGTGTAAATGGATTTCTCAGGATTTGTGTTTCAGGTGTTGATGACTTTGCATTCTTCAACAGGTTAAACATAACATTTTAAAAATCTGTTTTGAATTGTTACCAAAGATTTGAAACATACACTTTAGGTGTCCTGTGGTAAATCTTAAAAGTACATTTGTTTTTTTTCAGTTTGACTCTGCAGCTACAGCAGTTATCATGACTAGGTTAAGTACGAGAGAGAAATATGTACAGCTGTTAAATGGTGCAGATACAATAGAAAGCAGGTAACTAAGTAATTTTGCCATAAGCAGACTGATAGATAGAACCAACGGAATATATTGATTTATTCTTTTGGCTTATTCAGGCAAAATTGATTCCACAGATTATAAAAGAGGTTTGTGGGGAAATCATACAGAGGCTCATCAGAGATGGAAACTTCATTTTATCTATTCAGTCTGGGAGAATACTAATCAACGAGAAAAGCATAATAATATTTAGATAGTGCAACAATGTAATCACAGAAGCTTTCTTTTCTTGTTAAATAATCAATTTTAATTGAAAATAATTAACTACAGCATGTAGAAAAAGCAAAATATTTTAAATTAAGAGCTTTTATACCTACCAGTAATATTATATGGTAAAGAGAGGTGTGTTGGTGATGGTGGGGAGGCAGAAATTTGCTCATGACTAGAGGTATGGAGTTCTCAGTGCAAATTGTACTTCGCTCTATTTAATGTTGAGAGTGCTAAACCTAAAGTTAGACTTGCAGTTCTTTTGATGGAAGATTGGGAGGAGAGGGCAGCTTGATGGACACTGAAGCTGGGAATGTGGTGGGAAATACAACTTCATGGCTTTGGTGCGGTGATGGGAAGGAGAAGATAGTGTCTGAGTTCTGAAGCTTTACAGTGTGACTGATCACTGAAGGTGCGATTAAAAAGGAAATCAGTTACCATATGAGTGATACTCTTGCTAATAAAGTGATATGCATATTGAGTAATGGTGTGGGATGGTGATCAGCAATACTCAACTGCTGTCCATTTATTTATTTAATAGGTGTTCCATTTCATAAAAATAAATCCTGTAATTTGGGTATCTATCCCATGAACACCATAGATATCTGTCAAGAATCCCAATCTTGAGCCCATTCCCTTTCCAGTAGTCCAAGAAAAAAAGATGAACTTTGCACTGTATGTGTGAGTGGCTTCACAGTTATTTCAGTTACTGTCAGTAGCTTAATATTAGAGGTGAGCTCCTCTCACCAGTTCATTTTGGTGTATAAATTCTGTTACTTTTAAGTGATCGGTCTAGTTTTAATACCTATTGTGTTCCTATTCTAGCATCCTGGTTTTGTGCTGGGGTACGGGGGTTCTTAAGTTATCCCTGTTTTGGAATGTCTGCCTGTAGATATGTAGATCCTGGCTAAAGCACAGATCATGTTCCTTGAAAACAGCAGTCTGACACTGTTTCTGGAATTGGAGATTGAGCTCCATGTATTTTTCATTGGCTCGAATATTATCCATACTTGATAAAAAGGAGAATTAAGTCTATAGTTCTGTTTTAAATATACCAAAGGAAGTTGGTTGCAGGTATGTGGTAGAAGTATTCCAAAAACAAAGAATAGAACATAGAAAGCTCCCAGGACACGTCTTTGAAGTTTGACACAAGAGGGATTCAGGAAACACTAGTTTATAGAGTTCAATTGATAGAAGGCCTTTGAGGAGTGAGAGACATGAGAAAATTAGGACATTCAGAATTACAGTGGAATTTAAATGCTAAAATTGTAATTTTATATGCTAAATCTAGTTAAGGCTTAAACTCTTTGATATTTCCCAAAATATCAAAAATATAATGCAACATGTAAATATAGATAGTTTTGTTTCCTGAATGGTAGTGGTATCCAACAGCCAAAACCACAGATCTGTTTCTTTTGCTGAATGGAGTCCATTCCATAACTAACAATTTGAATTGTTGATCATTTAAATTTTTTTTTTTACTTTTTTATACTGGGTACAGTAAAAAAGCAGCAGCAATAAGTGGACTATTTGCTGTAAAATGTAATTTATTATTGTTTCTAAAAATAAAGTTTAGATGTTTTTATACTGTTGATTTATACTTACTGTAATTAAATTAAATTATGTTTATATTGGTTTACCTTTTGTTCCTTACTAGTTTGCACAAGCATCTTGTTGAGCATTTAAATGCAGAAATAGTGCTGCACACTATCACGGATGTGAAAATAGCTTTGGAATGGATACGATCAACTTTCCTGTACATCAGAGTTTTGAAAAATCCAGTTCATTATGGTTTGTTGCTTTTAAATTGACTAGACTGTGATACTGGATATATGTCGTGTCTAAGATAAAGTAGGTTACAATGAACTACCTGCGTTTTTGGCAAGTAATTTTCTGTTAGTGAGAAATGATAAAAAAAAAAAAAAAGATTAGTGTTACTTGTTTTCTCTTGTCTTTCATGGACTGTCATTTCAGTAGGGATTGAAGACAATGAAGTTGTTAAAGGTGACCTGGAACATTTTTAGGAAAAAGCATTTCAACCGTGTTAACATAATTAGCAGGCATTTCAACATATTTTAAAATTGTTCTACTTTTTCATTAACAGGTCTGCAAAATTTCAGTCTATGATTACCAATTTCCCACTGTGTTGAGGCATCACAGCACACACAAAGCTGGTGGCATATTACCGTTATTTTTCAGCTATGAGTATTGAGTGTGCCTCCAAGGAAAAGGTAAATCAACTTTTATTTAATATTGAGTAGTTTTTCTTTTTAATATCCTTATTTTATAGAAGATAAAATGAGCATATTAAAATTCAGAAAACTGCTTCATATTGAATAAAAACAGATCTATCGTTTTCCCCCAAAGGCAGATTTTCTGCTTCACCACTGATCATATGGGCTATTGACCCAACCAGCATAAGGCATTCTAGGGTGCTTTGCAGAGTGGGATGTCTATGATTGTGATTGTGGAACAGTTGCTTTGTGGCACTGAAAAAGAAAATAAATAATTGGTAAATTTAAATCTTTTTGGTTGACGTATTCTCACGTGATAAATGTTTGGACATTGAGCAGCTGTTAGTAAGGTACTCTTGCCTTTTTTTTTTAATATATGTCTGTTTAACTTTAGGATAGTCTTAAAACCATTGTACTATTAAGTGAAAAGCTGTATAAAAATAATACAAATATTACAATGCCCTGCAAAACCAAGGCCATTATTAAGACTGTTATAGTAGAGGCCTCTGGTGTTGGCACTATCAGAATCCAAATAAATTAACTTCACCCAGATTTCAGTCTTTTGCTTCCTGTTTTGGTAGGAAATGGAAACATCACATAAGAGATGCTCTTAACTTGTTGGGAGGAGGGAGATGAGGAAAGCTGTATATTGTCAGAGACCTGCTAGCTACCAAATTTTTGCTAGAAAGCTGTGCTTTAATGAACCCTTGTCCTTGTCTGTGGCTAGATGCTGATATTGTATGGGCTATCTAACAAAGAAGCGATAAGGATATTCCTGCAACAGTGCTAAGAAATTCTCAGTGTGTGGCTGGAAAAAAACAACATTACATGAAATATTGAGGTCAAAGTCCCAGATCTCTGTTGACTATTCCTGAAAGAGGCCAGGATTCTGAAGGGCTTGGATTGATAAACAATGGATGGCAAATAAAAACTCTATATAGCCACCCCATCCTTAATTCAGATTTGAGTCTACCATTTTAGTACTAAGGATCCCATGGTATAAAAAAAGAGGCCTAAAAGACTTCAGTAATAATAGCTTTGAATTTGGTAGTGCTGTGTGGGATGAATGTACATGACGTGGGCATGGGCGGTCAGGCCAAGTGGTCTGAGCTAGTGGTTGGAGCCAAAGCTCAGAACAGAAGATTGTGTCAGATACCAAGCCAAAGGTTAGAGCCAGAGTCAGGTGCCAAACCAAGGGTCAGAGCTGGAGACAGTGAGGCATAGGAGCAGGGACCTGGAGTAAGGAGGACAGGAGCAGGCGGGAAGGTAGGAACCAGGAGTGAATATGAATACAGGCTCAGGAGTCAGGTAAGCAGGAGGAGTCTATAGTAACAGCCAGCCAGAGATTCCTGTAGGTGCTCAGACAAGTGCCTGTGCTACTTCCTGGTTTATGAACAGCTCCTCAGTCAGTCAGTGGTGCCAGATGTTTTCCCCAGTAGTTGTTAGAGCATTTGATACACTGGATCGATATGTGATACCATATGTTGTGGATCACGAAAGGTGTCCGATCATTGTAGCAGTGGAGATGCATCTGCAGGTTTTACATCTGTCTGGTGGGGTCTGGTACGCCTTTGAGTTCATGTCTCCTCATCTGTGCGGAGCTTTCTTCTGAGGCTGCGAGGCTGGGGTGTTGTTTGAAGGCTAGAAGAGGGCGTTCAGGAAAGATTTCTTTCGGGATGTGGTCCTCATTAATATGTGCTGTAATTGTTTAATAATACCCCATGTGGGTTCCAGTGTGGTGTGGTAGATGACAACTGGGTGTGTGGTCGGTTGGTTTTTTTTTTTTCTTTATAGAAGCAGGTTTCCTCAGGGTTTTTGAGTGGCCATGGTGTGATCTACTTCTGGTGGAGTGCTCGTTTGGTAAAAGCAGTTGCAAATGTGTTAAGATGTGCATCCTGGATTTTCTGTTGAGTGCATATTCTGTGGAATCTAACTGCCAGCTGTAGGAAACAGATTTCTTGATGTTTCAGACATGATTACTGTGAAGGTAAGTGTGGTGATATGTGGGTTTCTTGTATATAGTTATCTGTAGGATTCAATTTTTGAAGCTGATGCTGGTGTCTAGGAAGTGGAGACTGATGTGGCAGTGTTCTAGAGAGAGTTTGGTAGGTGGGTGGTAGTTGTTAAAGTTGTGGTGAAAATCTGCGAGAGAGTTTAAGATGTCTGTCCACAGGAGTGGTTCTCAACCTACTTACTCTTGTGGGCCTCATATGCAGCTCTG
>ML675646.1:28620520-28726760 GCA_007922155.1 Mesoclemmys tuberculata
GAAAGTGTGGAAGAAAGGCGGGGAACCGAGCAGTGGGGAGGAAAGTGGCGCCAAGTGGGAGCGGGGGGGACCTGGAGAGCAGCATGGGCCTATGGCAGACTGTGGGTGGGGCTGCGAGTGGAAGAGGCAGGGGCATGACTGTTTTGCCCTGGGGGCCGGAATTCCTGTCGGTGGGTTTGGACCCATCATATCAGGCCACAGCACTCTCACAGAAGGAATATCAGGACTCATAGAAACAATTGTAAACACTCTCACCACACAAAGGGCCAGTTTCCTCCAGGAGACAACTGTCTTTCTCCAGAAATTCCACATCATTAACAGCCTCCCTCAGAACACCATCCTTGCCACCTTGGATGTCACCAACATCCCTCACAATGACAATATTGCTGCCTGCCTCAGATCTCTACAGAACAATTCCTCCTTTGGCATCCTTCAGTCTTGACGTATGTGCCCTTGAGAGGTAGAAAATTTACCCAGTTGGTTTTATGGCAGCCATAGCTGTGGCTGAAAAGATCCATTTGAGAGAGACAATCTCTGCTGCATTTGTCACATTTAAAAGTGGTGTTTTGACCCTTTTGGGCCCTGCCTTCTGTGAACTCTTTTCTCCTCTCCTAAGCTGGACTGCTTCCTCTCGTAGCTTTGGAGACCTTTATTGAGCTTTTTGTCCATTTCTTTGAGGTCTGACTTGCACACATCCTTGAAATACAGTTTTGGGTGCCCTTTAGATCTTCTCACAGATGCCAATTTGCTGTAAAGGCTATCCTTTGGGATGTGCCCATCATTCATTTGGCACACATGCCCAAGTCAGCAGAGGAGTCTCTGTTTAAGGAGTGTTTGCATGTTGGGTATACTGGCCTGCTTGAGCACCTTAGTGTTGGTGACTCTGGACAATGCTCACATATCCACCCCGACACATTGCCAAACTAATCCATTTCATTCTCACCCATATCAACTTTAAATTTAACAACACACATTGTCCAAACCTTGGGAACAGCTATGTGTACTAAAATGTAGCTCCCCAATTTGCCGAAGTCTTTATGGGCCACCACAATGAAGAAGTTCTGGACAAGTGCACCACTAAACCAATGAAATATTTGAGATACATTGATGATATTTTCATTCCCTCGACAGATAACCTAAATTCCCTCATAGATTTTCACCACAACTTCAACAACCACCACCCATCCACCAAATTCTCGAGCACACTCCTACACACTATGATCAGCTTAAGAAATAGAACACCAAATACTTGATGGGACTACATCCTGAAGGAAATCTTTCCCAAACCCCCTCTTCTGGCCTTCAAACACCAATCCAATCTCACCAAGCTCATCGTCAGAAGCAAGCTCCCCACAGACCAGGAAACACCAACTGAAAGTGGTGCCAGACCCTGACAGAACCTGCAGATGCATTTCCACTTTTATGATGATCAGTACCCTTCACATCACACTCTTCAAGATCCATTGGTCCTATGCATGTCTCTCACAACATGTGCTGTACTTGATCGAGTGTATCAAATGCCCCAACAGCTATGTGAGTGAAACCAGACCATCACTCTCAAATGAACTCTTTCAGAAAAATGATAGACCAAACCACCCTATTACTTCTGAGCAAACACTCTTCACAAAGGGATCACTCTATATCTGACCCCTCAGTCTTCATCATCAAAGGAAACCTGCACAACACCTTCAAAAGATGAGCCTGAAACTTTAATTCATAACTCTGCAGGACACTAAAAATCATGAGCTTAACAAAGGCACGGGTTTTATGGGTCATTACAACAGTTTGTAATGCAGTCAGCTGCTGCTAACCCTCCTTTTTCCTAAGACTGCTGAGGTGTTAAGTGCCCTCTTCATTTTAAGTGGTTTCCTACAACGTTATGCTTAACAATCTGTCTCACATTGTATTTAGCTGTGACTCTCTGGTTACCTTTTCCAGACCTGAGTGATGAAGACCTCTGTGAAGCTCAAAAGCTTGTCCCCGCTAGTAGGAGAAGTTGGTCCAATAAAAGATACTAACTCATCTACTTTGTCTCTTTCATTTCTTGGGACCAACACAGCTACAATAACACTGCAAACTTAAAATGGATAATATTGAAGTATATATACAGAAGTTAGTCCAATAAAACATATTACCTCACCCGTCTTTGATCTCCATTTTGAATGTCAATTTGTAGGAAAGATATAACCATTGTGCTTAAACTGACATTTGTTACAATCAGTAAATTGATTGTTTTGGTAGACAGTAATGTTGAAAATTAAATGCATTATTGCATGCAATTTAAAATGCTATTTTGTCTTTTCCTGAAGGTTTTTCATCTGGATTAGACAGAGTTAGAATTGAAGCAAAATTACAAGGTCAGTATCTTTTTTCCTTTCTTAGTATAACATGACATTTTGGGCCAGATTCTTCCACCATATCTGAGTAGCTCTGTTCATTTAAGTAGAGCTACTCGCGGAGCAAAATACTATCCAGTGTGGTTAAAGTTGGCTTAATCTAGCCTTTTGTGAATTAGTAAAGCAACACAATTTTCATATAACTTACTTACTGTTCTATATTGTAACTATTGGACTTTCCTAATACGTTTTTTTTACAAAAAAAATTCCATAACATGAAGAAACAATAAATACTTTTCCCAAGTTCATACTCACATGCACAATATACGGCTTCTTGAATACCCTACTGTGATGGGGTGTGCCTACCCCGCACTAGAGACAAGGGAGCTGACCCTACATTATGGGTGGAGGAAGTCCCACCCCTTAGACCGTGCTGGGCATGCTCCAACTCCTGTCTCAGTATAAAAGGGAGCAGCCTAGCTCATTTGGGGCTGGTTGCCATGGAGGAAGGAGACCTGCTGGAGGCTCCCAAAAAGGAACCAACACACCCAGGAACCGGGAGGATTAGAGACTCAGTGGACTCAGAAGGAGTCCTGGATCCCTCAACCACTCGCCCAAAGGCTGGACACGTTGAAGGATCCAGAGGCCCAACCAACTGATGAACTGCCATCGGGGGAGATGGGGTAGGAAGTAGTCTAAGGAAGAGGGATAGTCCCAACCCCCAGGAAGAGTTAGTGTGTTGTGGGAGAATCCCCACTGACTTGGTGGGAAGTACCCCTGCCACTGTTAGGACCCTGGCCTGTGGCTCAGGAGAGCCTGAGTCCCCCCTGTCCCAGGAGCCACATGCTCCTAGGTGGTGCTCCATTTTTCCAAAGACCAACTACCCCTACTATACTCCAGAATTAGGCAATATGATGACTCAGGCCACTAGACCACACAGCCCTGACCCAGGAGCACCTTTTGCTGACTCTGGCCATTGGGCCACACTGCCTCACAACCCCAGGGCAGTAATACTGACTCTGGCCATTGGGACTTACTGTCTTGTTTTCCCTAAGCAATTAGACCTCCCCAAATGGGGCCTAACCCCCCCAACACTTGCTCAGAAATCAACTTTGCATAAAGTTAAATTCATTTCATTTCATTTCAATTTGAATGCTTCCTTTCCCTCCATTGATTTATGTTATTTGATTTAATTAATTTATTTTCACATTCTTTCAAAATTTGCTGTACAGATATTTAATATCAAATATCCTCTTTCCATCCTATCTTTAATCCAGAATACAAATTGGGGTAATTTAAATACTTGCAGCTTGCCCAAAAGCAATTTAAAAACTGTATGCTTGCTGCACATAGGGCAGCAGTAATAGTGACTATCTACTGTGGGACTTCATACTGCCTCTGTATTATAGAGAACTTTGCATCAGGCCTCATATCTCCCTGAGGATGGTGGGAGCAGAATTTTATACAGGTCAAGGACATGGTATTTTATGGCCAGTGGGAGTGTATTCACTGAGTTGTAGGAGGGGAGCAGTGGGCCTTCTATACTACTGTTCCACATTACCTATATTGGTGGCTGTGATTTGGCTATGCATACAGGTGTAGATGGTTTTGGCTGGTTTAAATTGAGGATTCCATTCCCCACGACCAAGAGATTTTTCACATGGAGCAAAGCCCTTTAATGCATAATGCTCTGTTAGAGATTTAGCATTTATTGCTTTATTCATTCTGTTAGATATGCCTGGAAAAATATTAGACTCCTTGCAAGATTTGTATGCATAAAGCACCCCGTACCTTACCCAGTTAATCTCCAATCTATTTGATTTATCAGGTCTCGTAAGAATTATTCTCCTATGCTAAAATTTTTTCAAGGTTGGTTATACATTTATACATATAGCAAATAAATAAAGCAATGCCAAGATGTAAGATAATTCAATCAAGCAATTAAGAGACTTTATATGCTGTGTTGTTAAAGTGGCTGTATAGCATCTGACTTTGAGAATTCAAAAAGATCAATCATACTCCTCAGTTCCCAGGTTTTTATAGAATAGTCTTTAACAATTGTCTTAAGAATTTTTAAGGTGATTTGTCAAGCTTGAATGTAAAATAATTATTTACTTTAGGGCTCTTTAAATATTAAAATTACTTCTTAATTTCTGACTATCATATTACCCAAATGAAACTCAGCAGTTTAGGGTCAGTCCCTCCCATTTTTAAATGATAAAAACAAACATGTTATACTTTTCTTTCATACTGTCTTCAACATAAAAGTTATATCAAATGCAAACAGGTATATTAATAGAACATTACATGCTAACATTTTAACCACACAAGTACAGAAATTTAATTTAGTTGTTCTTACAGATATTGTAACTCAGTCCCCTGGCACATATGCAGTATTTTGTAGTAATGCATATTCTATTAATTATAATTATCTTCATATATTGTGTGTATATGTGTATGCAATATGGATGATTTGTGGTTGCTATGGGAACTGAAACTTTTAGTTTCTTGACATTTGCATTAAAAAAATCTCAACATTGTATTAATGTCATTTTTGCACTTAATTTTCTTGGTTTTGAAAGAGATAAGAATAAAAGAAACACTTTGATCATCATCATTCAAATATCCGTTGCTAGTGACTATGTAGGTTTATTTGAATTTATAACCATTGTAATAAATGCAGGCACAGTTACTATAATGTGCAGACACTGTTAAACACTCACTCACGTGTGCATTTGAATAGCCATGCCTTGATACATGCTTAAAAATGAATGAAAATATTGTATTGTGTTGAAGGATTGATTATTAGTGGACACTCAACCCTCTCATTCAGAGCTTAAGTTGACATTTTAAACTTCTTGTATGTAGTTTCTGTCACACGTTGCTACAATTTTAAAATTAGATTGTTCGGTTGGTTTTTGTTGAGTATATAGTAGAGTCTGAGCCTCTTTGAGTGAATTTAGTTAGAATTTTTACCACTGGGGAACGTATAATGTCATTAGGCCTTCAGTGAGTTGAGTGGAGTTACTCTGGTTTACACTGGTGTAATTTAGATCATAATCTTTTCCTTAATATGTGCAAAATATAGTATTCTTTTCCTGCATATTCTAAAGATAAAATTCTCTTTTCAAACTCTGGATAGAATTGTGTTTGAAGAATTTGAACGATTTATCATCTCTTGATTTGATTAAGATGGATGAAGAATTTAATTTCAAACCAACAGGTAACATTTATTTCATAATCTAATTTAGCCTATAGTACTGAAAATATTTTTTAAATATTTTTTATCTTACAAGGTTTAAAAATTATTCTTGATACGTGTTTGTCATAACACATACTAAGGAGCACAGCGATTAGACAGTGAAGAGAGAACATGCAGGAGAAAGGTTGACCTCAGGTACAGCTATGTACCTCCGGTGGATTTCCAGAAATATAGCTGAGGGCAGAATTTGGCCCATATTGAACATATTCAGTATTCTGTTATCTGAGCTGAATTTAATGTAGCAAATCATAGAAGTTGTATTCTTAGGACCATACACTGATCTGGATTCCTGTGCAAATCTTCCTTTAAATCACTGGAAATTCTGCTGCAGATCGGAAGATATACACAGACTGCTGTCATCAGGACAGTAGTAAAAGGAAAATAAAAATGCAGTTCTGGTGCTTAGAAGAAGCGAATGCACCAGACTTCTCTTTAAAAAATGCACTAAATATTTTTAATCTTCTTCTACAGAGACTGGAAAACTAATGGCTTGGTATTATATTGCATTTGATACAGTGAAACATTTTTCCATAATTAATGGAACAGAAACTTTATCTGAGCTGGTAATTAAATTTTTCTAAGAATATATATATCTAAGTTTAAAACAGAATTGAAGACAATTTACATTGTTTCTGCTTGGTCCAAAGAATTATGATGTGCAAGATGTATAAGATATATCAAAATGAATTGTAATAAGATTTTTTGAGGGTTTTGTTCTGAGAGATCTTCCAATTCTTCCATCTTTTACTCTCCTCAGTTACCTAACACTGAGTCATTTTACCTTCTGGATGAAGGAATTCTGAAGCAATTCTGATTATATATAACATACTGTATTGTCATGTGCTGTTACTTCCATTATATTTTACCACTAAGAACAATTTAATGAAAACGGGATCTTTATTTTTAAGAGATTGACAGTGTCTATTTTCTTTCTCCCTGTCCTCAGTCATTATCCTCTGTTATATCATAGTTGGTTGATCTGAAGGTTATTATAATGTCCCAAACCAGATTCTGTTTTCAAGTGGACAGTAAGCAAGAACAGATGACCTGTGAAGAAATAAAGTTCCTATTATAGTTCTCAAAGATAAGGAAAGAGAGTAAAGCAGAATATATATATATATATATATGACAAACAACCCAAACTGTTCCTTTTTAGATTGTATTTCATAAACCATCAGCAGCACAATAGGTTTTAAGTAAAGTCAAGTGGAATGATCATCTTCCAACAGTTACAGCAGAGGTGTTTGTAAACATAACTCAGAGCAAAAATCTTCCCTTTGCCTATCACTTAATTAATGACCTAGTATAGGAAGCTAAAATATAGCTGACCAGTATCAGCAAGATCTTCTTGTTCATCTTTCCGTTGTAATAGTATTAGAGCAAATAAACATGTACTAATAGCATTGTTTAAAAAAGGAATTGTAAGGAACAAAAGGAAAATGTCAGGGAAGGGATAAATAAGGAAATGAATTAATAAAACAATTTTAAATTGTTACAGATCACAATGATATCCAGCTGCGTTGAATTTTCAGATGTCAAATTAAGAACAAGTGAGAAGAAAATATTGAATACTTTGAATAAAGACAAGAATAGGATAACTATCAGGTACAAAAAATCAATGTATTAATGTGCAGAAAGAAAGTATAATTTTTAGTTAAAGTGAATAGCAAGAAATCAGTGTGTTTTCCTGTGCAGGTTTCCGATGGAAGGGAAGATAAAAACAAGAGAAATGAAAGTAAACTGGTAAATATTTTATTGTGTCACATCTCATTGGCTTGAAAATAAAAGCCCTGATCTGAACTCCTGTTGAGTTAATTGTGTGAAGATTCATGCCTTTAGATGCCAAACTATGTTGCTTTTATCTTGACCTTACCTTTGTTTTTCAGTGGTGTCTTTGTCTCTTGTTTTATTATTTTTTTGTGTGCTAATATTGTTTATACACTAAAAAATATTTCTTCTTCAGTCTTATTCAGGCTCAACTAGGATGCATTCCTATTCAAGACTTCACTTTGACACAAGATATAGGCAAAATTTTCAGAAATGGCTTAAGAGTTACTAAATGTATGTTAAAATCTAATGCATTTTGATATGTTTAATAATAAACTGTATTGTATTAAATTATGAAATATATTTTTCTTTTGCAGGGTTGTCTGACTTTCTGGCATCACATAAAAACAATTTTTCTGCATTATTAAACTCTTTGATTTTAGCTAAGTGTTTCAGGTGCAAACTGTGGGAAAACTCTCTGCATGTATCCAAACAGCTGGAAAAAATTGGTAAGTACCAAAAAGAATCAGTAACTATAATAATGTGTCAAAGTTCATCATTAACTTACCTGTAAATTTTTAAAAGGTCTGTTTTCTGGACTAAATAAGTCTTACAACTTTTAATTTGCCAGAATCATGTAAGAAAGACAGTTGCAAAGATGATTAGTTGACGTGACAAACCAGTACAAATTCTTTCAGACTCAATAAATTCTTAACTGGATTATTAACTAGAATAAAAATTTCTGTCTTGTAATAAGAACAAAAATACACTAGAGAAAACATTTAAGGAACTTTTCCCAGAGGCCTTGCAATATCAGATTCATGTTTAAAAAGAAAATTTAACTACCCATTCTCTTGGCAGAAACAACTGATAATTGAACTTTTAATTAATCTTTTTGTAATTTGGGATGTACCCTGCAAAATATTGAATTTCAGCTGCTTTGCTAATAATGAACACAACCCTGATCTATTAACTTACTGTTTTCCTCAATGATAGACAGTCTTTTCATTGGAAATCCACACACAGGACCACTTCAAGGATGACATAATTGTAACAAATGTAGTTGTTGTAACGGGCTGTGTCCACCCTAAACTTAGCATGACCCAACTCCATTTTATCAGTTGTCACAAATATGCGGTGCTTTGTCGGCAACAAAGATAGCCTGAAACTCCTGTACCCGAAACCAAAGATTGAATCAGCCACAGAGATAGCACAAAGTGCATGAAGCAGGAGACCAAAAGTCTAGCATGTAGCTGGACAATAAGGAAAGATAAGACCACGTTGACTGTGTCGGGTTACAGCCCCCGATCGCCTCATCGCCTTTAGAAATTTAATAATTGGCTAACAAAGCGGGTGTATGCACTGAGGAAGAGAATATAAGGTGATCAATAATAAAAAAAAATCTGAGAAGCCTCGCATCACAAGGGATGCACCAGAATCGCACTACATGGAAGGATTGATCAACCAGCCTGTCTCTCCCCAACTCTCCACTCCAACCTATGTATAGGGCGTAAGGCTGAGAAACCCGAGTGTAAAGGTAATAGAGATTTCACTCAGACGAAAACCCGGGAAGCAAACTAGTTAATACAGTATTTGTTGTTTTGTTGCTGACAAACCCCATCATTGCAGTATGAGTATAGTTGTGTGAGTATAATTGTGTAGGTATAATCCTGTAGTATAAGTTATTCTCGTAAGTATAATCGTATAATTGTAATTGTTATTGTGTTATAGCAGCTAAATTGTTGTATTAGACAAAAATTAATGTTGATTTATACATTGTGATTGTTGTTTTATAGCTCGTTATAAGTAAAACAAAATTGTAAGCAACCCTGTCGTTCCTTATTGAGGGATCCATATAATCGAACCTGACATAAGCTGGCTTGTTGTTACCTCAGTAGTATGTTAATGATGTCTACCACAGGCATTAAGATAACTTATTTATTTACCCAACATCAGGAAATAGGGCTGTCAAACAAGTAAAAAATTTAATCACAATTAATCGTGAGATTTAAAAAAATAGTTTTAAATTGCATTTTTAATCACACTGCTAACAATAATAGAATATCGTTTATTTAAATTTTTTTTTATGTTTGGGGAAGTGTTTGTGTGTGTTGAGGGGGAGCGCTGTCTCTTTAAGCAGAGCATTCAGGAGCCTGAACGTTTTTTCAGCTAGCAGCAGTTGCTGTTGGCAGCACTCACTCCTTAATCAGCAGCAACAGCAGAGTAGACAGAGGGGACAGACTCCCTCTGTTCCCCGCAGCAACATCCCCCTGAACACAGTGCTCTGGCATGCAATTAATGCTCACTAAAATAAAATGCATTAATTTGGTTTGAGTTAATTGAATGTGTTAACTATGATTAATTGTCAGCCCTAGTTATTTTTTATTTCAAATATTTGCACTATAAAAAGGATTAATAAAAAAGATAGTGAAATTTACGTATTGAAGCATAAAGGGGCATACAGATGTTTAGCGTTTAGCCTTGCAATGCTGGCTACAACAGTGCCATGTGAACGCCTGTTTTCACTTTGAGGTGACATTGTAAATAAGAAGCGGGCACTTTATCTCCTCTAAATGTAAACAAACTTGTTTGTCTCAGTGATTGGCTGAAGAAGTAGTAAGACTGAGAGGACTTGTAGGCCTTAAAGTTTTACATTGTTTTGTTTTTGAATGCAGTTATATAAAAAAAAATTCTACATTTGTTTGTTGCACTTTCACAATAAACAGATGGCACCATTGTACTTGAAAAATACTGTTTTATCTTTTTTACAATGCAGATATTTTTAATAAAAATAATATAAAGTGAGCACTGTACACTTTGTATTCTGTGTTGTAATTGAAATCAGTGTATTTGAAAATGTAGAGAAACATCCAAAATATTAATACATTTAAATTGTTATTCCATTATTATTTAACAGTCTGATTAAAATTGCAATTAATTGCAACTAATTTTTTAAATCTAGTTACTTTGTTTTGCATTAATCGCTTCAGTTGACTGTAATTAATTGATAGCCCTAGAAATTACATATAAAATAAATACAGGACTGATGCTGCTGTAATCTAGCCTTGCTGCCTGAGTCTTTGTAGCTGATTGCTGGCTCTGTGTAAGAGACAGGGAGAGTTGTCCTGCCTAGAGTCTTATAGAATGTGTAGCAACTTCCAGCTAAAGTTCAACTATTTATGAGACATTTTTTCTTTTAAAAAAAAATTCACCATGTTCTCTAACTGAACAAGTTATAATACAGTAATTTAACTTAACGTTTTAATGTTATTTTTACAATATCAACAGATCTCATTAATCTTCAGCACTTTTCTTTATCTGCTGTAAAGTATAGGTTTTTCAGGCATGCCCATGTCTTAAGCAGTTTGTTCACTCTCTTTCAAATAGTCGGAAACACAGTTGATCTATTACACTTTTGTGCTTCTCGTGATTTTTCACATTGCAGCTGTGTTGCTCTATAGTTGAGTAGTGCTAAATAAATTGCCTTTTTCCCTTCACTCTACAGAGTCTACATTCTTCATATCTGTTTTCTTGTGGGTAACAAGAACTAGATATCATACTGAATTTCATAAGTTTTAGCCAGGTCTGTGCTTTCTGTATTCTTTAAAGGTCATCCATTGTCTATCATTGCAGTTCTTGAAATTCCATGACATGCAAATATAGACTTAGTGATCACCGTTGAAGCTGTGGTATCTTAACGTATCGATCTGGAAAGTAGCTAAAACAGTCTATTATGATCAGGTGGTCATGTCTGCCCAGGGCAAATAAATCCATTCTGACTTTGCCCTCATGTATTGGAGTTTATTCATATGTTGTCATGTTTTTTTCCTATTGCGTATCTTCTGTATTTCAGGCAGGTTTCACACTTGCTCATTATTTCATTCACATCAGTGTTTACATGTGACCAGAATATTACTTCTCTTTTTTTTTTTTTAAACTTAGTCATTCCAAGGAGTTTTTGGTGTAGGACCTGATCCTCATGTACACTAAGGTCCCTTTACAATGCATGAGCAGTGGGAGTAAATTTACTGTGTAAAGGGGCCTTCCTGTAAATGAGTTAATCAGGTCCACATTCTTTCCCATATTTTTCCTCTTATGATTATGGGAATTTTTTTTACATTTCATGAGTACTTCCAAAATCACTGAAAACATTCATTTTTATATGGGGAATATGCATATGGAGAAGTGTTTATGACTCCATCCAGTACTTATGTATTACTGCTGGTAGTATTTCATCCTTAACTGTTTCTCTTTCCTGCTCATCCTGTATTTTTTGCCAAAGGGTACGTGGTGCTTTTATCATGTTCACGTGAACTGCTAACTGCTTGTTCTAAATCAGGGATCTCAAACTCAATTGCTGTGGCGGGCCGCATTTACATTGAGTGGAGTTCAGGGGGCCGCACATGACACACACTACTCTACTGTACCTTTCATGCTCTACTCTCCGCCGAAAAAATCTCCACGCAGGGTAAAATTCGGCGGCACAGTTGGAGAGAGAGGCTCTCACAGGGACTTGCAGGCTCCACTGTCCGCAGTCAAATCTCTCTGTGGGGCCCACATTCGGCGGCCGTTTCCTTTTTAAAGCAGCACAGTAGAGCAGACAGAGAGGCTCTCAGACTCCACTCTCCGCCGTCAATCTCTCTGTGGGGCCCACATTCGGCGGCCATTTCCTTTTTAAGACGGCCACAGCTTCCCGGAGCTCCGCTCAAAAAAAAATGCCAGCACAAGCCTGCAGCCGGATTCGGACTGCGGGCCGCATGACACAAGCCCGCGGGCCGCGGTTGGCCCGCGGGCCGCGAGTTTGAGACCCCTGTTCTAAATCATCTATTTGGGAGACATCAACAAGAACATATGTTCTTGGCAGCATGTCTGCAATTACTAGAGGATGTATTGGCCAGAACTACAGGATCATACTGCACTTTTATACTTTCGGGTATGTTCACCCTGCAATAAAACATCTGCAGCAGGCCCGTGTCAGCTGACTCAGGCTCTGGCTACAGGACTAAAAACTGTAGTGTAGATGTTTGGGCAAGGGCTGGAGCCTAGGCTCTGTGACCTGCTCCAGGCCAAACCTGAATGTCTACACTGCAATTTTATAGCCCCACAGCCCAAGCCGTACAAGCCCGAGTCAGCTGCCGTGGACCAGCTGCACATGTTTTATTTCAGTGTAGACATACCCTGAAAGTACAAAAGTATAGTATGATCCTGTAGTTCTGGTTATAGTTGTACAGAAAATGTTGATACTTTGTAGAGCCATTTCTTGCTTTCGATTTGCTCTTGTATGTTTTTTGCTGCTATTATGGCTCTTGCAGCATATATTATTGACAGCCATTCATTTTCATTCCACTATAGCAGTAAAGCTTCCAGGTTCTTTTTGAAGTATCTATGGAGAGTTTGATCTCTTTCAGTGGATGAAACAATTGCTGAAATGGTGCTGATATCAATACTTCCCTCAAATTCTTGAATTTTTTCATGGTCTGGCAGTTAAATCTATTTTTTATCTTTGTGAAGTTAGGTGAGTTGTTCGAATTACATAGTTAGGTGTGAATTTAGTCCCACAATTCAACATGCATTGTGGTCTTGGATTTATTTATTTTTAAAAAATTTTGGGTCTTTGCATGCTGGTATTGAATGTACTTAGAAATTTCAAGCTTTGTGGTCAATTTATCTCCTAAATGTGTGATTTCTATTATTTTTTTAAATTGACACTTGGCCTTGTTCAATTTAAGATTGTTCTAAATGCTTCTTGCATTTTCTAGTACCCTCCAAATTTATCCCTGACGTTCAGTGGAAATGCTGCCCCAGGCTATTATATCTAATGCTAAGTTTCTCCACATTGGTTGTGGTAGGCAGGTTTATAACCAATCACCATCCAGGATTTTTTCACCTCTTCTCTTTCTTCAGTTTTTTTAGCTGCTTCACTCAGAGTAATATGCAAGAAACCAACTTCTGTGTCTGCATCTTGTTCCATTTGTCTCCCAATCAGAGAATGAAAAAGAAAAAGGAAGACACCCATATCCTCAAATGTGCCTGTTCCAGTAATGTTTTTTCCTTCCTTCCTTTGATAGAAATCTCCCCTATTTCAGTGGAGCTAGGTAGTAGCTAAAGCTATTTCAGGAGCTGACAAACAAAAGTAACCAGTTAGTCAGCTTCCGTAAAGGGGGATAAAAACTCGCCCAAGAGGGTGGAAACACTTGTTGAAGCAATAGAAAAGTAATAAAGTGATTAATCCACTCTCTGGGGTTGCAAAAGACAGCCTGGACAAAGATATCATAAAGGGGAGAGAAGCCTGACTGTTATGAAGAGAGGTTCTCTCTAAGTCAGACCTGGAAGAGTTGCCTCAATACTTCCACAAAGAAGGGGATTTCAACAAGCCACTTCCTTTACTCTGACCCATGAAGTTTTTGAGTCAATCTACGAGTCCTCCTTGGCTGCTAAAACTTACTAGAAGGCTAACCTTTCCTCCCAGAAGTTACCTAAAAAGGCTTTGAGATCTTCCAAGTTGTTTATTTTTAGCCTTCTTTCACTGTTCCTAGAGAATTATTTATGATGAATGCAGGGAATTTTTCTTTGAGTTCTGGTCCCTATGTGTATTCCACATGCGGGTATGCATGTGCACCAGACGCCCAAATCCAGAGATTTTAATGAAGAGTGCCTGTTGCCCTCACACATGCAGTAGATCTCATGCTCCTGAGCGAGGGTATAAAAAGCATGTGGGTTGATGCCCCCTCAGTTCCTTCTTACCATTCTTTGGCTTGAGTCGGAATCTAGTGTCCTCTCTTTTTTCAGCTTTTCAGAAAACCTGTAAATGAAATTATAAATAGTTATTCTTCCTAGCTTTTCATATAGTTATAGTTTTAGTGATACTTAGTATGGTTTGCTCCCCCAGACTGGGGAATCCTGGGCTTCAAAAGTGTCCTGGGCTTCAAAAACTGAATCTTCTGCCCTAGAATCTTCTCTGTTAGTGACAAACAGCAATGTTGTCTCTACTGTTTGGGTGAGACACATATTTTTTGCAAAGTGCTGCAAAGCACAGTATTTGTCACTTGTTTCCACCAAAGTGTGGAGCTGGAATCACATAATGGCACCACATACAGACACCTATGCAGGATAAGGAAGTGGCCTGGGGAGGGTTGACTCAGCAACATGAAATGCATGTATATGTCGCTTTATAAGGTTCAAGCCATACCATTCTATAGGAATATGACAAGGGTGTAAGACATCGGTGCATGGTCAGCAAGCGCACAGCGATGTGTAGGTCTCTGGTTGGCTATAAGCCAAGGGTAACCTTAAAAGGTTATGCAGCAAATGCTGGCCAGTGGTCACCGAGACATAGCAAACTGTTGCATGTGAAAAACTATAAAACCTAGATGCGAAGCAACAGTAGCCAGAGAGGAAAAGGAATTGCCTAACACCCAGCATTTCAAACGTGTTAGTTCAGTGGGCTGACGCATTCTCACTAGCCTGCTTTGCTACAGATTGATCACCCGAAGCACCCTAGTATCAAAAAAGCGACAGCCATGCGTTGATCCTGTGAGATCATTAACGCAAAAGTCTTGGGTGGTGCATTTTGTCCCTCACCTATGGAGTTCCTCCTTCTTTGCTATCATCTGTTAAAAATGAAGAATTTATTGGTTAAGAAAAACAAGTCTCGCTGCTCTCTTTCACTCCTGTATCTTATAAACTGAACCTTATTCGGTACCCATCGGTTCTGACTTAACACAAAGGATCATAAAACCTGTGAGCTTCACCTTAGGAAACACTGAATGGAGAAGGCCAGGAGACCCTTTTCTGGTCTGGGCCAAGGAAATCCCGATACATTGACCTCAACAAATGAGCAGTGCTCCTCCAAGCACATGCTTAGGAGCTGAGCTTTTCGTTCTACTTCGAATGATTGCTCATATCCATTCCAGAATAGGTGAGGGCATACCATCGTGCACTGGTTCCTGGAACCTTTTTCCTCTTAGCAGTCCCCGTAGGCGCTCCCTGGAATACTGCACTCATGCCATGGTGCATAAGGCACCGCCGACGCTACAGCCCCTCAGTTCCTTCTTTCCGCCCGTGGAACGAGCTTGCCATTGCAAGTATCTCTACCCCTTTGCATTTCAAAGTTTTTGTAGTGTTAACTAGTGGATTAGATAGGAGCCCTTAGGGCTCATCAGAGACCCGGCCATGCCCAGTTCCCCTGGTTTCAAGCCTTGCTCCGGCTGCGGCAAGGCTTTCCCAGTCGGTTACCCCCACGACCATTGCTTGAGGTGTCTGGGGGAACAGCACCGAAAGGACAGATGTAAAATCTGCCAAAGTTTTAAGCCCAGGACTCAGAAGGAGCGGGACATTTGGCTCAGGGCTATCATCATGGAAGAAACCTCTGTTCTGCGTCTGAGCCTTCTCGCTCCACATGGGCACCGAGTGTCTCCTCGGTGCGGAGTGCACCGTTGGCACCGGAGCCATTGACGTGGCAGTCTCCAGTGCCGAAGACCAAAAAGAAGCCGCACACGGTGCATGCTTATTCCCCCCTGCTTCTGGTACCAGTGGGGTCGAATGTCAGGATGCAGCCTGGGCCCGTCGAGCTTGCTCCAGTGCCCGCATCCCCTTCTAGAGAGCCTCCTCCAACTCCTGGAAGTGGTGGAGTGCCTCTACCGGTGCCATTGACACCGAAGGCTTCTTGGGCAGCGAGAGCTCTGATGGCCCTGCCCATGCCTCCACCTCCTTCCCCCTTGGCTGAGGGAGAAGGGGCTGGTGTCTTGGGGTAAACCCACGGTGGGTGCCCCAGCTGGCTTGTTGAGACCCCCGGCTGGAGAAGAGTCTCCTGCCAGACAGCCAGCAAGGGTAGAGTGTGGAAGCTCCCTGTCCAGCTCCGAGGCTTCCTCGTCAAGCTCATCTCCGCACTGGGGATGGTCCCCAGCACTGGAGTCCTCTGGCACCAGACACCGTTCCAGGGTCTGCAGGCACCGGTCATCTTTGGGCTCAAGGTCTCCATCACCGACTCATTCGTTGCGGCGCCATTCTAGATCCTCATTGAGAAGTCTGGCACCGGAGCGCTCCCCGGCACCGCACCGTAGATCCCAGTCGCCGGAGTCTGACTCAGTACCACGTGGGTCCAGTCAGCACTGATCATCATCGCTGAAAGGTAAACGGCACTGGAAGTCTTTGGTGCTGAGAAGATGTTCGTCTTCGTCGGAGCGCACCTCATCCTGGCACCATTCCCGTTGGCACCGGCGCTCTACATTGTCGAGGTCATCCAGGTGTCGCTCCTCTGCTTGAGGTGGCAGGCGGGATCGGAGCAGAGGTCGACGCTCCAGGGACCTGAGCCCCCAGATAGCGAAGGGGCCTCAGGATTCCCATAAGCCCCCACAGGACGCCCAACAGCCAGTACCGATGCTGGCACCGGAGTGGCCCCAAGGACCTTGGCAATGGCCTTACTGGGGACCGTGGGGAGCTCAAATGGACCCAGGCACCGTCTCGATCCACTCTTCGGCTGCCCAGTCTGTGCCCCCTCCTGCAGAAAAAGGGCACGAGGACTATTCCTTTGAGGAGTCAGACCCATGTGAAGGGCCCTCCTCAGGGCCTTGGAAAAGAGGCAGACACCCGCAGTCCTCCTCCTCCTCCCCTGATGAGGCAGTTCTCCAGGACCAGAGGGCTCCATTGAGGTATTTCAAGGCTCACTAAGAGCTACTGAAGAGGGTGGCTGCAAACCTCAACTTAGAGGATAAGGAGCTGTCAGAGGAGGAGAACCCCTTCTTTGGGGACTATGGTATACAAGGTCCCTCCCGGGTAGCCCTGCCAGTGCATGACAGGGTTATGAAACTGGCCAATGCCCTATGGCAAACCCCCGCCTTGGTAGCCCCTACTTCCAAGGGCACCAAAAAGAAGTACTATGGGACAGCGAAGGGGTTTGAGTTTATGTTCATGCACCCGGCCCTGGGGACTCTGGTGGTAGATGCTGCCAACCAGAGAGACAGACAAGGGTCCCAAGGCTGTGGTGTTAGCGGTGGCCATGAGGAGGTGCTCCTGGTTGCAATCATCAGGGCTCTCCCAGGAGGTGCAGCAGTCGATCCAGGACCTGCCCTTTGATGGATCGGCCCTGTCTCAGACAGAACTGATGAGAAGCTGCACGCTCTTAAAGACTCCCGTGCCACCCTGCATTCACTAGCCTGTATACACCGCAGGCCTCTAGGTGTCAGCTGCCCCATCAGCCCCGCCAACAGACTAGGCCACCACCTAGACTCTATCCACCCGGCAGGGGCTAAGATAGGAGTAGAGGATATGGCAGGCGTAGTAGACAGGAACTCAACAGGAATCCTCCAAAGGCCCGAATGGTAAAAAGGGCCAGTTTTGACGGTGTACCCCTGCTCCTCTGGATCCATCCCAACCTTTCCTGGGCAGGCTGCACCCGCTCTTCAGCAAATGGACAAGCGTCATCTCAGACTGCTGGGTCTTGGATATAGTACAGAGAGGTTATGCCATCCAGTTCGCTGCCTGTCCACCAAACAATCCACCCCCTCACCCCCTGTCCCTCTTCAGGGACCCCTCTCACAAGCAACTACTCATACAGGAGGTCAACATCCTCCTCGACCTGGGGGCGGTAGAGTTGGTTCCCCTGCGGGAAATAGGTAGAGGATTTTATTCCCATTACTTCCTCATCCCAGAAGCAAAAGGGGGACTAAGACCCATTCTGGACCTTCATGGCCTAAACAGGTTCAAAAAGAAACTGAAGTTCCACATGGTCTCCCTAGCCGCTATCATCCCAGCCCTGGATCCAGGGGATTGGTTTGCTGCCCTCGACCTGAAGGATGCATATTTCCACATATCGATCTTTCCCAGTCACAGGTGCTTCCTCCCGTTTGTGGTATCTGGTTGCCACTATCAGTTTACGGCCCCCCCATTTGGACTTTCGTCTGCCCTCCAATGGTGTTTAACAAATGCATGGCAGTGGTGGCGGCCCATCTCAGGCGACAGAGGGTCCAGATCTTCCCATACCTGGACGACTGGCTGATAAGAGGTAGGTCCAGGGCCCATGTCCAGGACAGTATATCCCTGACCTGTGCCACTTGCAACAGGCTGGGTCTGCTCATTAACAAGCAAAAGTCCACGCTGTCTCCGGTACAGTGGATAGAATTCATAGGGACCTCCCTGGATGCAGTAAGAGCCAGAGCCTTCCCTCCACAAGACAGGTTCTCCTTCGAGTGGTTGCTCAGATGCATTCCACTTAGGTGTGTGCGCGCCCTCGTGCACAGCCCTCCGGAGAACTTTTCCTAGCAGCCCCTGCAGGGGCCGGTCTCAGCGCCCCCTGGAGTCCCGCCCTCATGTGGCGGTACATATAGCGGGACCGGCCCCTCCCCTCCTCAGTTCCTTCTTTCCGCCCGTGACGGCCAGTTGAGAACTACCCCTGCTCTTCAACAGTTTTTGTTTCTCCTTAAAAAGTGAGTAGATAGTTTATCAGTTCACCCTGAACTAAGTTAGTTTTTAGTTAGTGAGGGTTTTTAGTTAGTTAGGGAGCCTTCGGGCTCAAGGCGTCCCGGCTATGCCGGGTTCGCCGGGCTTCAAGCCATGTGCTAGCTGCGGCAAGGCCTTCCCAGCTAGCGACCCCCATGACCGTTGTTTGCGGTGTTTGGGGGAACTGCACCGGAGAGATAGGTGCAGTATCTGTAAGTCCTTTAAGCCTCGGACTCAGAGGGAGCGTGAAGTGAGGCTTAGGGCTTTTTTGATGGAGTCCGCTTTAAGCCCGGCGTCCGAGCCATCGCGGACTACTCCGGCACCGAGTGTGTCTTCGGTGCGGAGTGCGCCTCCGGCACCGGGGGTCTCGGTGCCGAAGAGGAAGAAGCGCCATCCACGCTTGCAGCGCTCCCCCGCACCGCAGGAGCGGCCGGGGTCGAGTTCGGAGGTGCTCCTCCTCATGGACGTGCCGCCGGCATCTGCTCCGGCACCGGCCCCTGCTCCGGCACCGGCCCCGGCACCGACACTTACTAGGGAGGCTCCCCCGACTCCTGGAAGTGGGGGACCCCCTATACGGGACCCTTCGACGCCGGAGGCTATCGAGGCGGCTCAGGCTTTGTTGGAGCTGCCTACGCCTCCGGCACTCTCTCACCGGAGAGAGCCAGGGCCCGTTTCCCGGGGCAAACCCGCGATGGGGGGCCCGAAGGGTGGGCGGCCCCGGCACCGGTGGACAGGCCGCCCACCACCCGACGCAGGAGAGTCGAGCTCGGAAGCTCCTCTCCATCTTCGTCCTCGGACGACGCGTCGCGGCACCGTTCCCGGCACCGCTCCAGGTCCCGGCACCGCTCCCGGCACCGTTCCAGGTCCCGGCACCGCTCCGGACATCGCTCTTCGTCGCGGCACCTCTCCTCGTCGTCGAGTTCTGACTCGGCACCGAGACGGCGTTCTCGGCACCGCTCCCCAGCATCAAAGCGGCGAAAGACTTCCCGGTACCGGTCGCCTTCTTCTTCGGCGTCGCCTCGTCGGCACCGAAGTCAGAGTCGCTCCTCGAGATCGTCGCGTGGCGGGTCTCGGAGCGCTCCTTCCCGGCGTCATCACCGCCTGCGTTCTCCTGGCTCGGGGTCCCGGACCCGACGTCAGGAACGTATATGGTCGTCGGCACCGCAGCCGGCACCGCAGCCGGCACCGCACCCGGCACCGCAGCCGGCACCGCACCCGGCACCGCAGCCGGCACCGCACCCGGCACCGGACCCAATACTGTTACCGGCACCGGCACCGACTGTTGCGGCACCGGCTCTGCCCTCGGCACCGGTGCCGCCTTTGAGCTGGCCACAGGGACCCTGGCAGTGGCCGTTATGGGCCCAGTGGGCGGCTCAGATGGGGCAGGGAACTATGTCGGCCCCTGCCTCTGTCACCCAAACTCAGCAAGCACCTTCGGTGCAGGAGGGTGACCGCTCCTCTGGGGAAGAGGAGGTGGAGGAGGACCCTGGGGAGGGCCCCTCCACTGGGCCCCGCCGCCCTTCTTACTCCTCATCGCCGGATGAGGCGGCGGTAAGAGACCAAGGAGCCCCGCTCATTGATTTTAAAGCCCACCAGGAGCTTCTAAAGCGGGTGGCTTTGAACCTTGGCCTTGAGGTCAAGGTGTTAGAGGAAGAGGTGGACCCCCTCTTCGGCCGTGTGGGGGCCCAGGGACCAACGAGGGTGGCCCTTCCCGTACATGAGAGGGTCCTGCGCCTGGCTAAGTCAGTCTGGCAGACCCCTGCCTCGGTTGCCCCGACCTCTAAGGGCGCCGAGAAGAAGTACTACGTGCCAGCCGAGGGGCACGAGTACTTGTATGCGCACCCTGCCGCGGGTACTTTGGTGGTGGATGCCGCCAACCAAAAAGACAGGCAGGGTGCTCAGACTGCCTCCCCTAAAAATAAGGAAGGCAGGAGGCTGGACCTTTACGGTAGAAAGGTCTATTCTACTGGGGCGCTTCAGCTGAGGGTGGCCAATCATCAGGCCCTCCTCGGCAGGTACAATTTGAACCTGTGGGACTCCTTAAGGAGGTTTTCGGAGTCTCTCCCTCCAGACCAGGCAGTGGACTTTGGTTTGGTGCTGGAGGAAGGGTTGTCTGTGGCAAGTGCGGCCCTGCAGTCTGCATCGGACGCCGCAGACACAGCCAGCAGGGCTATGGCCTCCGCCGTTGCAATGAGGCGGGCAGCGTGGCTGCAGTCCACAGACTTGTCGTTGGAGGTGCAGCAGTCCATCCAGGACCTACCCTTCGATGGAGCCGCCCTCTTTTCGGAGAGGACGGACGAGAAGCTGCACGCTCTCAAGGACTCGAGGGCAACGTTGCGCTCCTTGGGCCTGTACACGCCCCAGGCGGCTAGACTGCAGAGTCGCCAGCAGCCGCAGCAACCGCCGCAACGTCAGCGGCAGCAGTCTAGGCCGCAGCCTAGGCCCTTCCCCACAGCAAGGGGCAGGGATAGGACCAAGGGCTCTGGACGGCGCGATCGCCCGCCGCCGTCCTCCTCTTCCTTTAAAGGACCCTCTCAGGGGCCTAAGGGGAAGAGACAATTTTGATGGTGTCTCCGAGGGTGGCACCGTCTCATGTTCCCTGGGTTCCCCGCCTTTCCTGGACAGGCTCAAGCCGTATCTCGGCCTGTGGCGGGAAGTAACATCGGACCAGTGGGTCCTCGATATCGTGCGCTGGGGATATGCCCTTCAGCTCCTGGCCTCCCCTCCCCACTCCCCACCCCCCCGTCCCTCTTCAGGGACCCATCTCACGAGCAATTACTCCTCCAGGAGGTTCAATCCCTCCTAGTCAAAGGAGCAATAGAAGTGGTTCCACCACTCGAGGTGGGGAGGGGATTCTATTCGAGGTACTTCCTCGTTCCCAAGGCCAACGGAGGCCTCAGGCCTATATTGGACCTGCGCAGGCTCAACAGGTTCATAAGAAAGCTGAAGTTCCGCATGGTATCCCTAGCGTCCATCATTCCCGTTCTAAACCCAGGGGACTGGTTTGCCGCCCTCGACCTGAAGGATGCGTACTTTCACGTCTCCATCCTTCCCGCCCACAGGCGGTACCTAAGGTTTGTGGTAGCTGGTGGCCACTACCAGTTTACGGCCTTGCCCTTTGGCCTGTCTTCCTCCCCCAGAGTGTTCACCAAGTGTATGGCGGTGGTGGCGGCCTTCCTGCGGCGCAGGGGGGTCCAGATATTCCCCTACCTGGACGACTGATTAATCAGGGGCAAGACCAGGTCGCAAGTGTGCGAGGCGGTCTCTCTCGTCCAGTCCACCTGCCATGCTCTGGGGCTGCTCATAAACGAGCAGAAGTCGACGCTGCGTCCGGTGCAACGCATAGACTTCATAGGGGCCCACCTGGACTCGGTGCAGGCGAAAGCCTCCCTCCCACGTTCGAGGTTCGAAGCCATGACAGCGATAATATCGCAGCTTCAGAGGTGCCCCACGACTACAGCCAGGCACTGCCTGCAGCTGTTAGGCCACATGGCCTCGTGCACCTATGTGGTGAGGTTGGCCCGCCTCAGGCTCAGGCCCCTCCAAGGTTGGCTGTCCAGGGTTTACATGCCCAGCAGGCATGCTTTGAGCAAGGTGGTAACGGTGCCCCCTTGGGTGTTGGGGTCACTGACTTGGTGGCTGGACCCCAGGACTGTGTTGGAAGGGATTCCCTTCAGGGCCTCCACCCCCTCGGTCACCCTGATCACGGACGCATCGGACCGGGGGTGGGGAGCCCATATCACCGGTGGTCTGACCACGCAGGGTCGCTGGTCCCGGGGGGAATTGGCCCTCCATATCAATGTGAAAGAATTGAGGGCGGTCAGACTGGCATGCGAGGTGTTTCGCCACTCTTTATTGGGGAGAACGGTGCAGGTGTTAACAGACAATACCACTGCAATGTATTACATCAACAAGCAAGGGGGGGCGCGCTCCTCGGTGTTGTGTCAGGAGGCGCTCCGACTCTGGGACTTGGCGGTGAGATGCAATTTCTGTTTAACCGCTTCTCACCTGCCGGGGGTCAGGAACGACGAGGCGGACCGCCTCAGCAGGTCATTCCTACCACAATACGAATGGTCTCTCCACCCAGAGGTGGTGGACAGGATTTTCCGCGTGTGGGGTGTTCCCCATCTGGACCTCTTTGCGTCAGCGCAGAACGCGAAGTGCCCGAGGTTCTGCTCGCTCAGGGGTCGCGAGCCGGGCTCTCTTTCGGACGCATTCCTCCTCGAATGGACGGGGGCCCTCCTGTATGCGTTTCCCCCCTTCCCGCTCTTGCCCAGGGTCCTCTTGAAAATCAAGAGGGACAGAGCGGATGTGGTTCTGATCGCCCCGGCGTGGCCGAGGCAGTACTGGTTTTGCCTGCTCCTGGACCTGTCTGTCGCTCCCCCGATCGAGCTCCCGAGGAGACCGGACCTGCTCTCCCAGGACCACGGCCGGCTACTGCATCCCAACCTGGACTCCCTGCACCTGATGGCCTGGAGGCTCTCTGGCTGACGGAGGAGGAGAGAACCTGCTCGGAGCAGGTCCAACGCGTGCTGTTGGGAAGCAGGAGGCCCTCCACGCAGCTCGCCTACAGGGCCAAGTGGAGGAGGTTCACCTGCTGGTCGGAGTCGCGGGGCGAAAACCCCGGTACGTCCCCCGTGCAGGCGGTCCTGGACTACCTGCTGCAGCTTAGGCTGCAGGGGTTAGCGTTGGCCTCCCTCAGAGTACACCTGGCGGCCATATCGGCGTTCCACCAGCCGGTGGGGGGACGTTCCCTGTTCTCCCACCCCATGTCGGTGAGGTTCCTCAGGGGTGTAGAGAGGCTTTACCCGCAGGTCCGTGACCCGGTGCCTCCCTGGGATTTGAACCTGGTCTTAGATAGGCTAACGGGTCCCCCCTTTGAGCCCTTAGCCACCTGTCCAATGATGATCCTTTCCTGGAAGGTGGCTTTTCTCGTGGCCATTACCTCGGCCAGGAGGGTCTCTGAGCTAAGGGCCTTAACCTCGGAGCCCCCCTATACCGTGTTCTATAAGGACAAGGTTCAGCTTAGGCCTCACCCGGCGTTCCTGCCTAAGGTAGTCTCCCGGTTCCATTGTAACCAAGATATTTTCCTCCCCGTGTTTTTTCCTAAACCGCACGGGTCCGAGGACGAGAGGAGACTGCACACCCTCGATGTGAGGAGGGCGCTGGCGTTCTACCTGGACAGGACGAGGCCGCTCCGAAAGACCACGCAGCTCTTCGTCGCGGTGGCAGAGAGGATGAGAGGCTCCCCGGTCACCTCCCAGTGCATCGCCAGGTGGATCACCGCCTGCATCCGGCTCTGCTACGAGCGTGCAGGCGTCCAGCTCCCAGGAGTGGTGACGGCCCACTCGACGAGGGCCCAGGCCGCGTCGGCGGCCTTCCTGGAAAGGGTCCCCCTGGATGACATCTGCAGGGCTGCCACCTGGTCTTCGGTGCACACCTTTGCTGCGCACTACGCTGTCGTCCAGCAGTCAAGGGACGACGCGCGAGTCGGCAGGGCCGTGCTGAGGGCAGCTCGCCGCTGACTCCTACCCACCTCCAAGGTATGGCTCGGGAATCACCTAAGTGGAATGCATCTGAGCAACCACTCGAAGGAGAAAACGTAGTTACTTACCAGTAACTGTTGTTCTTCGAGATGTGTTGCTCAGATCCATTCCACACCCACCCTCCGTCCCCGCTGTCGGAGTCGGCAGAAAGAAGGGACTGAGGAGGGGAGGGGCCGGTCCCGCTATATGTACCGCCACATGAGGGCGGGACTCCAGGGGGCGCTGAGACCGGCCCCTGCAGGGGCTGCTAGGAAAAGTTCTCCGGAGGGCTGTGCACGAGGGCGCGCACACACCTAAGTGGAATGGATCTGAGCAACACATCTCGAAGAACAACAGTTACTGGTAAGTAACTACGTTTTTGAGATTGTGGCTGCGATTATCGCCCAACTACACAAGTGCCCTACGACAACCGCCAGGCATTGTCTACAACTGTTGGGTTACATGGCAGCCTGCATGTATGTGGTGAGGCTAGTGCGCCTCAAACTCAGGCCGCTCCAGGCATGGCTAGCCTCCATGTATGTGCCCAGCAGGCACTCCTTGCACAAGGTGGTCACAGTCTGCAGCTTTGGGCTTTCTGAATTGGTGGCGGAACCCCAGGGTGGTTTTGAAGGGAGTTCCCTTCAGGGACATGGTCCCGTCAGTCACCCTGATCACTGATGCCTTGGATGTGGGGTGGGGATCTCACATCAGCGTTTGGTCAGAGGAGGAGAAAAACCTCCATGTCAACGTGAGGGAACTCAGGGCAGTCAGACTGGCTTGCAGAGTGTTCCTCAGGTTCCTAATGGGCAGAGCGCTAATGGACAATACCTCAGCTACATTCTGTATCAACAGACAAGGGGTCTTCGGGCCTGTGCCGGGAGGCAGTTTGACTTTGGGATTTTGCAGTGAGGCACGACTTTAATTTACCTGCCTCTCACCTCCCGGGGGTCAGGAATGACAAGGTGGATCGCCTCAGCAGGTCGTTTCTATCCCGCCACAACTGGTTGCTGCATCCAGGGGTAGCGGCTTCCATCTTCTGCAAGTAGGGTGTTCCCCGATTGGACCTTTTCGCGTCGTCCTGGAACAAGAACTTGCTGAGGTTTTGTGCACTCCGGAGTCACGAGCCAGGCTCCATTTCCAACGCGTTCCTCATCGAATGGACTGGGACCCTCATGTACGCGTTTCCCCCCCATTCCGCTTCTGCCCAAAGTCCTCTTCAAAATCTAGAGGGACAAAGTGGACGTCTTACTGATTGCCCCGGCGTGGCCGAGGCAACACTGGTACAGCATGCTCCTGGACCTCTCAATTGCCAACCCTGTGGAGCTCCTGAGACAGCACAGCCTGGTCTCCCAGGACCACGGCTGGCTGCTGTACCAAGACATGGACTCCCTACACCTGATGGCCTGGAGACTCTGTAGCTGATGGAGGGGGAGAGAGCCTGCTCGGCACAGGTCCAACAAATTCTGCTGGGCAGCAGAAAACCTTCAACACAGGTTGTGTACTGGGCCAAGTGGAGAAGGTTTACCTGCTGAGCCGAGTCTCGAGTATTGCTCCTGAGCCTCTCGCCTATTCAGGCCATCCTGGAGTACTTGCTACAGCTAAAACTCTAGGGCCTGGCCCTAGTCTCTCTGAAGGTCCACCTGGCGGCCATTTCGGCCTTCTATCAGCCGCTAGAGGGGAGATCTCTATTCTCCTATCCGATGTCTATTCGGTTCCTCAAGGGAGTGGAGAGGCTATACCTGCAGGTCTGCGACCTAGTGCCTCTCTAGGATCTGAACCTGGTTCTCTCCAGACTGATGGGGCCCCCCTTTGAACCTATGGCATCATGCCCATTGTTGGTCCTGTCATGGAAGGTAGCCTTCCTGGTGGCCATTACTTCGGCTAGGAGGGTCTCCGAAATTAGGGTGCTGACCTCAGAGCCCCCCTAAACAGTGTTCTTTAAGGACAAGGTGCAGCTGAGACCCCACCCGGCTTTCCTGTAAGGTGGTCTTACAATTTCATTGTAACCAAGATATCTTCTTCCCCATGTCTTTTCCAAAACCACACAGTTCAGAGGAGGAGCGGAGGTGGCATTCCCTGGATGTGAGGCGAGCCCTGGCCTACTACATAGACCGGATGAGACCCTTCCGGAAGACGACGCAGCTCTTCGTTGCCATGGTGAACCGGATGAAAAGATCCCCAGTCTCCACTCAGCGCATCTCCAAATGGATCACCTCCTGCATCAGGTGCTGCTACGAGCTGGTGGGCGTACCACTCCCCAGAGTCATCTCAGCGCACTCTACTAGGCACAGGCCTCATTGTCAGCCTTCCTGGAGAAAGTGCCCCTACAGGACATCTATAAAGTTGCCACCTGGTCATTGGTGCACACCTTTACGTCCCACTATGCCATTGTTCAGCAGGCAAGAGAGGACGCGGGTTTCGGCAGAGCCGTGCTGAGGGCAGCTCACCAGTAACTCCTACCCACCTCTAAGGTATTGCTTTTTAATCACCTATTCTGGAATGGATATGAGCAATCACTCGAAGTAGAAAACATGGTTACTTACCAGTAACTCTTGTTCTTTGAGATGTGTTGCTCATATCCATTCCACACCCACCCTCCGTCCCTGCTGTCGGAGTTGGCAGAAAGAAGGGATTGAGGGGCAGTACGGTCAGCGGCTCCTTATGTACTGCGGCATGAGCGCAGTACTCCAGGGGGCGCTTGAGCTGACCCTATGGGGTCTGCTAAGGGGAAAAAAGTTCCGGGAACCAGTGCTTGGTGGCATGCACTCACCTATTCTGGAATGGATATGAGCAACACATCTCAAAGAACAACAGTTACTGGTAAGTAACCATGTTTTTCTAAGCCCAAAGACTCTTCTGTCAAGGCTTCCTATAAGAGGAAGGGGCATTCTCATGGGTGCAAGGACAGATTCTAGTCAAGAACTGTCCATAAGTGATGTGCTCCTTCCATGAACACACTGAGGTTGGGAGCCTTCATACGCAGACCCCAAGGAACTGGCTCTGCTAAAACCTCCCAGATTGGAGGGTACAGTGTATAGGAAGAAGGTTCCTCCAGTTCCATCAGTAATTCTGGAACTGAAGCCTAAGGACCATCATCTGCCAGTTCCATCTACAAGTGCGGGTCTGGACTTCTCAGTACTGATTCGGCCGCACAAAGAATATACCCTGACCAGGGATGCACTGGTACTGTCACCACTGGAACCTGCCGCACACTGGGACACACAGAGACCTAAACTGTACTGGAGGATATCTGTCTTCTCTACTCGCAGTTCCCCCTCTTCTCTGGCCCAGCCCTTCTGAGGGCCACTACTATACCAGAAGAAAATACTACTTTGGTTTCTCACTTAATACCATCATGCAGGATTGCCCTGGTATTGATGGCTCTGCCATTCCAACAAAGCCAATTTTCAGATTTTTACAAATCTGATGTGCTGGTCCCTTCTTCATACTCCTGGAGAAGAGCCAAGCCCAGACAGGTGATCCAGGGCTTATAGACACAGCCTCTCCAGAAAATGATGGTACCCCATGCCATAGGGTCCCCCACAAACAGTTGGCTCTTCCTTCTGGTCTTATTTGTGACCATGGGATCCCTGTAGCAGATGCCTGAGACCAACCCGGGAATCTTTCCACTCTTCTCCTTCTCACAAATAACTGGATCCATCAGTGTATGAGGAGGGAGGATATTGAACCAGAACCAGAGTACCGGCAGTGCCAACAGGATTTCCTCCTCCTCCCCGGATGAGGTGGTTTCGCCTTCTTCTCTATCCCCACCAGATAACCATGAGCTACACCAGGAGTTGCTGTGAAGAGTGGTTAACAATCTCTAGATATTTCTGGAGGAAGTCCAAGACCCATACCACTAACTGCTGGACATTTGGCAGCTTCAAGGCTGAAGTAAGATGACCACCCAGTTAACAAGACCATATTGGAACTGGCGAGATCAATCTGGCATATTCCAGCATCCTATAGCTCCACACCTAAGAAAGCTGAGAGGCGCTATTTCAAAATTTTTGTAGACTATTAGACCCTGAATCAGGTGATATTCCATAGCTGGTATACCCCACCCTTGATCTTGGAGTTACTAAAACATGTGTGGTCTACCAAAATTTTCACCAAAGTGGACAGCTGGAGTATTTACAACCTAGTCTGCATCAGGGCAGGAGTGAATGGAAGACCACATTTCAAAACCTCTGTGGGCACTTCAAATGTTTAGTAATGCCATTCAGTCTGACCAGAGCTCCTGTAACCTTTCAACACTTTGTAAATGATGTATTTAGACACATCCTGGTTCATTATGGTAGCATTCTATCTTGATAACATTCTTGTGTTTTCAGATAATTCTTAGTAGCATTATTACCATGTTCATTCCATCCTGGAAAAACTATGAAAGTATGACCTGTTCATGAAATTGGAAAAAGGTATCTTTGATCAATCCTCCAAAGAATTTTTGGGTCATGTCTTTTCGCCAGAGGCCATCAAGCTGGACCCCCAGAAGGTAGAGGCCATCCACACCTGGGCAATGCCCAGGTCCCCTCAGGAGTTGTGTTTTCTGGGCTTGTTGAATTTTTACCAGTATTTCATTCCAGGCTTCTCAGGGCACAGAGCCCCTTGACCAACCTCCTCCACAGGGCAGTCTCATTTGGAGATGTGAAGCTCACTGTGTTTTCAAAGAGCCCAATGGGTGTGCTTTCACCACCACTCCCATTCTAGCACATCTGGCCCTGGCCCAGGCATTCATAGCGGAGCCTGTGCCTCCAGTGTAGCCATCAGGGCTATACTGTCTCAGAGATAAGGTCCACAGTAAGTGTTGCACCCCCTGCACCTACTACTCATAAAAACTCACCCTGCCAAATGGAATTATGATATATTAGATATGGAGCTACTCTCATTAAAACTTTGAAGAGTGGTGCCGTCACCTTGAAGCCTGACACCCAGTGCAAATCTTTTCTGTCCTTGAATATCTGTGTAAGGCTCAAGCTTTGAACCAAAGATAGCTCAGGTGGGCATTAGTCTTATCGCGGTTCGATTTTTTTTGTCATCACCTTTTGCCCAGGAAAAAGGAATGGGAAATCTGATAGCCTATTCTGAAAGTGGGAATACTACCAAGAGGGTGAGGAGCCTAACCAAGGACGACCCTCTCTCCTAAAACCTCGTAGAGTCCTTACTGCTACAATACGCCAAAACCTGCTTGATTTAATCCGATTCATTTTGCAGGGCTGCCTGTTAGCCCAGGAGGTGATGGAACAGCCTGAGGAAATGAGATCCAGAATAAAAAAGCAATGTTCTGTACTGGTTGGGATCATCTACATCGATGGGTGCATATACATTCCACTGAGGCACCCCAACTAGAAATGTGCCATCTCTGACATGCCACTTGATTGACAAGCCACTTCAGCTACCTTAAGACTTTCCACACGCCTTCCTATTTCTTCTGGTAGCCCCGTATGTGAGCTGATGTCCAGGTCTATGTTGACTCTTGTGACCTGTGTGTGCATGCCAAGATGCCCCTTGGTGCCCCAGTACCCCTGGAGACTCTGTCTAGACTTTGGGCCTCAATCACTCATGACTTCATAGTACAACTCCCATGGCCATAGAGTGGTCTTAACTGTTGTAGACCAATTGACCAAAATGGCTGAAAGGATGGCTCAATTCATAGCGGTTCATGTGATCCATCTTCATGGGCTTTCAGACAGTATCACTTTGGACCAAGGCCCTCAGTTTATCTTACACTTTTGACATGAAGTGCTCTGGCTAATGGATGTTCATGCTTTTACTTCCTCTATGTCCCATCCCCAACAGATGGACAGACTGAGAGGGTGAACTATGTATTCGAGCAATACCTATGGTGCTTTGTTAATTACCATCAAGATAACTAGTTCTCCCTCCTTTCTTATGCTGAGTTCTCACACAACAATACCAACCATGCATCCATGGGGCACAGTGCCTTCTTTGCAAATTATGGGTTCTACCCTCATTTCCACCTGGCCTTGGCAGCAACCTCCCCAAACCCAGCAGCCACTGACTGGAACCAGTGAATTCACTATATCCAGGAGAAACTTAAGGTCCACCTTGAAGATATGAAAAGGTGCTACAGGCAGTACACAGACTGTCAACACCAGGAAGGCCCAGCTCTCATTGTGGATCAAAAGGTCTGGCTTGCAGCAAAACACCTCCATATGAACAGGCCATCCCACAAGCTAGATCACCACTTCCTCAGGCCCTTCCGAATTTATCAGCAAATCAACCGTGTCACATTCAATTGCAGCTCCATCAATCCCTTAAAGCAGGGGTTCTCAAACTGGGGGTTCTGACTCATCAGGGGATCATGAGGTTATTACTAGAGTGCCGCAAGCTGTCAGCCCTGTGCATGCTGTCAGCCCCGTGTATGGCATGGCATGGCATAGGGGAGTCATCACCTGGGGGAGTCATCAGAGCCTAAAATATTTTCAAAGGGGGTCCCAGCAAAAAAAAGTTTGAGAACCCCTGCCTTAAAATATATCAAGTTTTCCATGTATCTGTCTTGAAGCCTTACACAGAGGACCCCTTTTTTGATCGGTCCCTACAGCTGCCACCATCAGTCTTGGTCCAAGGACATGCTAGCCTGACTCTAAACTGCAGAGGGAGAGACTCCTAGTTTATCAATTGGAAAGGCTATGGTCCTTGTCATGGAGCAAGTGTGCTCATCCCCCGTTTGGGGTGGGAAGGGGTCGCTGTAGCCCCATGGCTGTGTGTCTTGAATCCCTTAGCCTCAGGAGATGCAGCTTAATGGCCAAAGTCAATGTGGCTCTCTCTCTCAGAACTGTATGGCCTAATGGCCAGAGTCAACATGTCTGTCCCTTCCCTCAAGGCGGTATGGCCTAATGGCCAGAGTCAATATGTTGACTCTGTTGTGCAGAGTAGGAAGGCCTAGCAGCCGGAATCAGGATGGCCCTGGAGGAAGGGCCAGCTCTAGCTCCTACTTATAGGGCACCACCAGTTCCTTTTTACCAGTTCCTTTTTACTGTCTGTGACAGTGCTGGAATGTTCCCTTGCTCCTGCAAGTCCTTTGTCAACCTAGTGGTTTAGTTGTGTTAATTACAGAGTTAGTTTAATTTGTGTTTGATCCAGGGGTGGGCCGTGCCCTGGTCCCCAGGTTTTAAACCCTGCATTTCATGTAAGAAGCCAGAGCCACTGAACAACCCACACCACAGCTGCTTAAAATGTTTAGGGGACGCTCACATGTGGGAGGAGTGTAAGATCTGTAAAGATTTCCCACCTTGGACTAAAAGGATCAGGACATCAGACTCAGAGCCCTCCTAATGGAGTCGTTGTTCAGACTGGCATCAGAACCTAAGTTGGGCTTGGCACTGAGCACATCAGAGTCAGCATGGAGCGCCTGCCCAGCGCTGTCATCTTCCCGGCACCAATCAACCTCTCTGGTGCTGAAGAAAAGATCAAAGAAGGCCTATGCTGGGCGGGTTCCTAGGGGAGAAAACTTGTATTAAGACCTCTGCAATGATCCCCATCTCCAAGGCACCACTCTCCAGTGCGTCAGTGATCACTGGACCTGTGATGCCACAGTCCATGGAGCCGCACCGCAATAGGTCAGGCTTCCGTTTTCAGTCTCCCAGTGCTTGGCACCAATCTCCAGACTGCACAAATTCATGGATCTCTGGAGTCCCAGCCTTGCTCACCAAGTCCTTATGGAAAACCAAAGGACAAAATACGGCACTCAAAAAAGAGCAAAAGGATCTGCTGAAGTAATCCACTAACAAGTTCTTGACCCTGGGAAGATGCATCACTTCCAGTTGAATGTTGTGACTTACACACAAAGGGCTGAGGATCTGGCCTCTCCCTTGTCTGTTGATATAGTACATAGCAGCTGTGTTGTCTGTAAGAAATTGAACAATCGTGGGAGAGGTGAGGTAGGAATACCTCGCAGGCTAGTCAAACTGCCTGAGTTCTCTGACGTTGATGTGTAATGCCAGTTCATCTCTGGTCCAGAGGCCTTGGGTCCTGAGTATATCGAGATGGGCTCCCCACCATATTTCTGGGGCATCTGAAATCAGTGACAATGTTGGTTGTGGGGCTGCGAAAGGCACTCCTGTCAGCACGTGATGAGGATTCATCCACCATGATAGAGAAGTATCTGCGGAGGAGCCATGAGGATTGTGTCCAGATGCTCCCAGCCTCCTTAACAGCCCACTATACAAGGGCCCAGACCTCTTCTTCAGCAGCCTTCCTGGCGCATATCCCAATACAGGACATCTATAGAGCTGCTACATGATCTTTGGTACATACTTTCATATCCCACTATGCCATCACGCACCAGGCCTGGGGTGACTTTGGCTTTGGCAGTGCAGAGTTACAAACGTCACATCTATGATTCTACCCGCCTCCAAGGATACTGTTGGTAAGTCACCTAATTGGGAATGGACAAGAGCAAGCACTCAAAGAAGAAAGAACAGTTACTTACTTTGTAACTCTTGTTCTTTGAAGTGTGTTCTTCGTGTCCATTCCACAACCTACCCTCCTTCCCTCTGTCAGAGTTCCAGCAAGAAAGAATGGGGGAGGGAAGGCAGCACCCTATATACGTGCGCATACGCACACTACTGCAGAGCATGCTAGAGCTGGCCCTACAGATACCACTAGGGGAAATATTTCCGGCACTGGTGCATGTGGCACACACACATTTAATTGGGAATGGACCTGACCAACACATTTCGATGAACAACAATTACAAGGTAAGTAACTTCTTTCTTTCCAAGGAAGAATAGCCTGATTTGGAATCTAAGTGCTGACTCCCAAATCCCACAAGGGGAATGTGTTGAAGGAATTGGGAGTACTTGCAGAGGCATGGTTTTTGCAGAATTTCTTGCTAGTTTATCCTTTAGTCCAACAGATCACAGAGACTGCCTGTTCTTCTCCTAACTCTAGTTAGGTGTTTTGTTAAATCTGCTCAATGACTGTATATTCTCCCAGAAGATTTCGGAGACAAGTGGCTCTCCCTAGAGTGGATTTTAGTTATATCTTGCTCAAAAACAGATAGACTTCATTGAGATTTCCAACATATGCTTAAAGGATCCCCTGGGTAATCAACAGGAGTCTCTTGCATGGAAACTTTTATTTTATTTCAGTGCCATGCTGTTTATTCATTGTGTGTTCACGTTAGTTATTTACTGGCTGTTGGAGTTTTTCCTGAGTAAAGCCTGTGGGAATTGGCCCTTGATCTGCCTTTCTTTGATTCCATAACTTAATAAAGACACATTGTCATTCTCAAATGCTTTTATGCTTCATTTTATTTCTTTTATGTTTTATTTATACTATTATATAAATTGAATTAAACAGTATTAAAATGTCTGACCACCTGCAGAGAAAAATTGACTATTGTATAAAAGAGAATATTGACAACTTATTGAAAACACGATAGAGGAAAGACTTCTAGTTAAAATTACTTAGCATTATATTTACTTGCCATAATATAGTTGTTGAAAGTAATAATTTGGGATTAAAAATTGCCATTTAAAAATATTACAACATTTTTCAATTTTAACAGGTGTAACACTATCAAATGCAATGGTAAATGCAGGTCTGACATCATTTAAAAAAATTGAAGATGCAAATGCAAGGGAACTTGAATTGGTATTTAAAAATTTTATATCCATATTTATATAAGGAAAATGATAATATTTAATACTTAAGTTATAGAGGAGTTTGCATGTAGCTGATATATTAGTATCAATAGACTCCAGTGTTTTAAGTGTTTTATTCTTGCACAGTATCACACTAGATTAAAGAAATATGCAGTTTTCTGAGGAAATTGATTTTTTTTTCTGAAATTGAGTTAAGTTGATGTTTTGCTTCAATTATAATAAGTTACATGTTAATTGTATTGACATTTTTATATTAACATATGGGGGAAGAGATTCACCCTATAACTTTCCACTAACTAAAAGAATGATAGCTTAGATTCAGGAATTTCCTCATTATCCTTTTAGTAGTGGAAAGTCCTAGAGTGAAAGAAATCCTGGCCCCACTGAAGTCAGTGGCAAAACTCCTATAGAGCATTGGTTATATACATGTGTTTTTGCAGAGTCTGAAGTCTCATGGGCCCTGACACACACACCAGAAGTCAAATATAGATAAACTTCCTGTTTTTCCAAAACCGCATACTTGAGCAGTTTGAAAGAAGCAAGACAGAATGGCGTAGGATCATGCTCAATTCTTGTGGTCACTCCCCCTTCTCTCCTGGCCTGCCTAATTTTGTTTTGGCTGGTACAAAGACCTTACAGGTGCTTTTGGCAATAGGCATAATAATCGATATTCCAGTACTGGCAGTGGCCTAGGCATTCTGCTGCGCTGCCAATGTCTTCCCTATCAGTGCTACCAGCCTATAATATTAGGAGAATATACATTTCCTTAGGAGAACACTTGTGGATTCTGGGTCATCTACTAACTTGTTTTTATTGTGGTATTGCAATACTGCATCTAAAACACCTCCTTCCTCCTCCTCAACAGTAATGTAAAGGAACTGTGGTCCTTCCAAAATAACAATAGCTCTCAGTGGTCCCAAAACACATACTTGTATGACTGAAGTTATGCTTGGACTTTCATATATTTGCTATCACAGTTTTCTTTCAAGAATAGGCCTTACCTGGGACTAGGATTGTTACTTTTATTACTGGAGAAATATGATGAATTGTAATATCAGAAATAAAACTAAATATTTGCAGATTTTAAACAGACATCCTCCTTTTGGAAACCAAATAAAAGAATCTGTGCTACACCTGCCAAAATATGAACTTGACATTGAACAGGTAAATGCTTCATTTGCTTTACCAGATAATGCTTTTTATGTTGGTTTTGCTTTAGAATTCTGCTAACATAGGAAAGATAAAATATTTTAATTAAATATTACCATATTAAATGGGTAAGTTCCCCACCAGGAAAAGGAAACCAGTCATGCCGCCCTTTAACCTTGTCATGTGTTGTTAAAGGCCTTCCTATTTAATGTATATATAGTCTGTGTCCTTAAGATAGTTCTTTGTCACTTCTCTATGGGCACACCCCACTTTTTAAGAAATCAAATGTTCCTTAAACACAAGTTCATTCAATGGCTTCTTAAGTCAGTTGTTTACATCCTCCACAGTACATCTGATCTCTTTCTTTTCTTGTTTCTTCTGTTTGTCAGCAATCTTTTTATATTAAAAGATGTGAAAGAAGACAGTTCACCTATTGATCTAGCTCTTTTGAGTATGTAAATCTGACAGCTCTATTCCATCTTAAATATCAAACATGAGGCAAAAAGAGGTCAATAAGAATTTGCTGTTTTTAGATGTTAAATTCAGGAACATAAGAAACAATAGCTGATTGGAATCAAATAATTTATACCATGCATATCAAAGGAGAGGCATGATCTAATTCTTTGGGTACAAGAATGGGAGACAGGAATTCCTGAGTTCTGATACGCATTCCCTCTGTGGCATTGGACAAGTCATCTAACCAGTTTTCCTCAGCTTTCTCATCTGCAAAATGTGGATAACAACACTTAACTGCCTCATAGAGTTGTTAAGACAATTAGTTGCAGTTTGTACTTTGAAGATGAAAAACTTAAATGTGAAGTGATATGACTATTATTATTATAATGATCAATTTCATTTTAGTCTGTCATTTTGTAGATTAGCACAAGTGCTTGAATAATGTATTGGTAATTCTAAAACCCTTTTCAGAAGGAAAAGTTAATAATGATAAATGCTGCACAAAGATCTGTCTTTGTTATTAAAGTTTTTTCCCTGAAAAATTGAATAGCTAGTTTCTTCTTCGAGTACTTGCTTATGTCCATTCCACTGTAAGTATGTGCGTGCCTCCATGCATGGCTACTGGAACATTTTTCCCCTTAGCAGATCCTGTAGGCCTGGCTCCAGTGCCCGCCTGAAGCCCCACACAGATGCTCCGGTATATGAGGCACTGCTGGCCCTACTCCCCCTCGGTTCCTTCTTTCCACCCAGGACAGTTACTGGAACTGCATGTGCTTGCATTGCAAGTGCTTAATTCCCTGTATTTTGAACTTTAAGCGTGATTTTTTGTTAGTTAATTAGCTTAATAACTGTTGTTAGTGATAGAGACTTTGAGATAGTCTGGCTGAGACTTTACCAGGAGTGAGTATGCTCTGGTCTCATGGCTTCAGGATGTATGCTTATGGCGGAAAGGCTCTCCCACTAAGTGACCCCCACTGCCTGAAGTGGTGTGAGGGAGAAGCACTTCATAAGGAGAAGAACGGATTTGCAAGGCTTTCAGACTTCCAGAAAATCTGCCTGAAAGCCTTTCTCATGGAGACCCTGACCAGCTTCGAGCAAACCAGCTCCACTTCGGTACCCAGTGTGCTGTCAGTGCAGAGGGCACCATTGGCATTGAGCCGACTCAGCACTGCAAAAAGACAGAATCAGCACTCGAAGTGCAGATGCTCCCCCACACCGTCTAAGCAGGCGGGGTTGAGCACCAATCCGTATTGAGGCCGGATCACCCACTGCTTGAGCCAGCGTCTCCAGCCAGGGAGCCTCCTCCGATGCTTGGGAGTGGAGGGGCACCTACTGGCACCATCGACATTGGAGGCCGTTGGGCAGCAAGAGTTTTGTTGGCCTTGCATATGCCGCTGCCACCCACACCTCCACGAGAGAGAAGGGGCTGGCGTTATGGGGGAAGCCCATGTTGGGACCCCCTGAATGGCTCAGGAGATTCCCGGTACGGGAAGGAAACTATCTTGCAGACCAATTTCCTAGGGTAGAGCAGAACCGTTCCCCTAGAAGTTCTCCCAGGTCAAGGTCTCTGGAACAACTTGCACTGAGACAGAGAGTGAAGTCACTCACTCGACACCAGTTTCAACCCCCTGGAACTGGATGAGGTCCACCCCAGCAGGTGGCACCATCCACGGTTGCCCAACAGGTGCCATTCCCCAGATAGAACTCACTGTTCCCACTCTTCAGCAGTGAAGAGTTCACCCACAATGATGCGGTGCTGATCCCAGTCACCGGAGACAGTCTCAGTATCAAGGAGCCCGCCCAGGCAGTGCCGAACCCAGTCACCAGAGACAGACTCGGCTCTGAGGAGTTCACCCCTTGCACTCAGGCAGCACTGAACCCGGATGCTGGAGACAGCCTCGGCATTAAGGCATTTGCCCTGCACCAAGACTGTGCCAAACTTGGTTGCCGGGGACAGACTTGGGACCAAGGATTTGCCCTGCACCAAGGCGGTGCCAAACTCAGTTGCTGCACATAGTCTCAGCACCGAGGAGTTCGCCCTGCACCAAGGCCACGCAGAACCCGGCGTTTGACTCGGCCCCAAGATGCATGCAGAGCACAAAGTCCTTGGTACTGGGATGATGCTCTGGTCAGCCCAGCTCGCTAGAATGTTGTCCGTGTGCCTTCTCCGGCTGCGGCACCCACGTCGAACCTGGTAATCGAGGTTGTCGACATTGAGGAGATGCTCTCTGGATCGATTGAGCACCTGTGGATCAGGGCACTGCCTCCCCCACCCCGGGCTTGGTACTGCACAGTGAGAACCTTTGGGGGAGCCCCACCCTGAGCTTTTGATGGTGTCTCATTGTCCCCTTGGAGAGGGAGTCACTGGGTGAGTCACTACCAATGAAAGGTGCCAGAATGCCAGGCGCAGGTAGCCCCAGATGGCCTCAGAGGCAGTGGTTACCCCAATGGCTGTATGGAGATCTGTGGGGTTTCCTGGGGGGGGGAGGAACCATGGTCTATCAACGCCTTGGGGTGCAGTCAGTGCCTTGGGTACAGGGAAAGGCCACCATTTGTCCTCAGACAACTACTCAGCCACAAGGGCAGGGACTCCTGTGGGGACCTCTTGTTGACGGGAAGAGGTGCTGCATCCTGCAAAGCCCTCCTATCCCCCCATACTCCCTGACAGATGAAGCACGCTCCCAGGCTATGATTGATTCTAGGGCACACTGGGAGCTGCCCAAGAGGTGGTCTCCACCTTGGGACTGGAGGCGAAGGAGCTAAAGGGGCATCAGACAGCCTCTTTAATGTGCTAGCGGTGGGCCCCCACAGTGTGGGTAGCCCTTCCAGTCTATGAAAGGGTGCTCAAGATAGTGAGGGCCTCGTGACAAACCTCCTCCTCCGTAGCCGATACCTAAATGAGCCAAGAAAAGTATTGAACCCCAGCCAAGGGGGTTGAATACTTGTTCACCATCCTGCCCCAGGTCCCTGGTGGGTTGTCGCCAGCCACAGGGATAGGAAGGGCAGCCGGGCTCTACTCCAGAGAACAGGGGCGATTGTAAGCCAGACTTGTTTGGAGAAAATTTTTTATTCAATAGCACTACCAGCAAGTATAAGGTGAGCCTTTGGGGGATTCAGTGAGCCGCTTTGCTGAGGCTCTGCTCGGCAGCAGGCGCTGAACTTGTATACCATTGCAGAAGAGGGTACCACGGGAGCTAGAGCAGTGCTCCAGGCCTCCTCAGTTGCTGCTGATTTGGTGGGCAGAGCCATACCACCCGCCTTCAGCATGCTCAGATGTTAGTGGCTGCAATCCTGGGCTGTCCCAAAAGGTCCAGTAGCCCATCCCGGGCCCTCCCTTGGATGAGTCAGCCTTGTCTTTGGTTCAGATGGACACAAAGCTGCATGGTCTGAAGGACTCCAAGACCATGCTGTGTTCCTTGGGTCTTTACATGCCACAGATCTTTAGGTATCAGGCAGGTCCCCAGGGATAGTAACAGCAGAGATATCAGCCATGGCCGTCTCACGACCTACAGGCAATGGGACAGAGACAGGGGGTCTAGGAGACACCATCCACCCTGAGTTGCTCCTTAGGCCCTCAGTGAGGGTCATCTCGGTGATAAGACAATCGAAAAAGGCCCTTTTTGATGGTGCACGCAAGGGTGGCACCCTAGCCTTTACTCTCCTTCCAATTTGTGTGGTCCAAAACACCTTCGTGCCACTGGGTCCTTGGTATAGTTTGGTGGGCTATGTCCCCCGGTCATCTCCTCTCCCTCCCTCACCTCCACTACACCTCCCCCTTCCTCCCTCTCAGTGGTAATTCCACATACAAGATGTTGAGGCTACCTCAGCCCGGAGCAATAGGAAAGGTCCCTCAGAGCACGGTGGAAGAGGTCCTACTTGAGGTACTTCCATGTTCCCTAGAAAAAGGGGATTTAAGGATGGTGGCAGACCTACGTTGTCTCAACAGATACTGCAAGGGACTCAAGTCTCGCATGGTCTCCCCAGCTCCAGTATTCTCACCTGGATACAGGAGCCTGGTATGATGTCAGGGATGCATATCTTCAATGCTTCCTTCACTATGTAGTGATTGGCTCCCCCTAACGCTTTACGGCTTTACCCTGTGGCCTGTTCTCAGCCCCGAAGGTGTTTACGAAAGGCCTGGCAGTGGTAGCTGTGCACCTGAGGCGGAAGGGGGTGCAAGATTTGCCCACACCTAGATGATTGGATAATCAGAGGCAGGTCCAGGTCCCAAGTCCAGAGCAGTGTGAGCTGGTGAGGCACCACTTGTGGCTGGTGGGTCCTGCTGGTAAACAAACAAAAGTTCACGTTAATTCAGGTGCAGTCTATGGAATGTATCGGCGTGACCGATTGCTTCCCGGCCAAGTTTTCTTGCCCCAGCCATGCTATGAGACAGTGTCCCTCAGGATAGACCACCTGCACAAATGCTCTACAACAGCCAAACGTTGCCGACAGCTGGTAGGTCACGGGGCACAGCTTGCACCTATGTGGTGATGCTAGCTAGCCTGACGCTTAGGCCACTTCAGTCACGGCTAGCCTCAGTGTACAGTCTGAGCAGGTAACTTTTGCATGGGGAGGCTATGATCCCCTCATTTTCCCTCCCCACACCATCCCCAAAAAAAGAAAGCAGTAAGCCCTAGCCTCCCTAGACTGGTGGACGACTCCTCGGGATGTGTGAAAGGACATTCTGTTCATGGATCTTGCTCCCTCAGTTACCCTGATATTGGACGCCTCGGGTAGAGGGTGAAGTGCCGTATCAGCACTCACCTCAGCTCACAAAGCGTCTGGCCAATGGAGGAGAGGCACCGGCACACCAATGTAAAGATTCGTGAAACGTTTGCAGTGCTTGCAGAATGTTCCTCCACTTTATTGAAGGCAAGGCGGTACAGGTGCTGACAGACAGTACAGCGACCATGTACTACATTGACAGGCGGGGGGAGCCTATTCGTCAGCCTTATGGAAGGAAGCTATCAGTCCTTAGGATCTGGTGGTGATCACCTCCCGGGGGAACAAAGAGGCAGACCCCGTCAAGGGGTCACTTTTCCTCACCACAATGGATTGTTGCTCCCTCAAAGGGCATTTACGACCATCTGGAGGGGGGGTTTCCCCAAGGAGGATCTGTCCATATCGGACTGGAGCATGAGGTGTCCACAGTGCTGCTCTCTCCATGGTCAAGCGGTGGTGGCGATGTCCAATGCCATCTCTCTTTTGCGGTCAGAGAGCTTCATGTTCACTGTCCCACCTTTTCCCCTCCTGCATACAGTCCTACTGAAGATGAGGAGGGATTAAACAGAAGCCATATCAGCCTTCCATCAGTCGCTGGAGGGAGGATTGCAGTTCTCCCATCTGATGTCAGTTAGAGCCTCCCACCCTCTTCAGGAACTTATCTGTACATAGGTCTGCGAACCGGTGCCTCACTGGGATCTCGACCTGGTCCTTCCATGGCCCACGGGGCCCCCCCTTGGAACTCTCTGTCTTCTAGGAAGGTGGCCTCGGAGGGTCTTCAGGATCAGGGCGCTGACCTCTGAGTACCCCTCTACGTACTGTATTCTATAAAGATAAGGTTCAGGTGAAGCTGCACCCGGCCTTCCAGCCTAAGGTGGATTCGCAGTTTCATTGTGAACAACATATATTCTCCCTATGGTTTTCCCCAAACCACACAGTTCGGAGGAGAGGAGAAGGCAGCGCTCGCTAAGCGTGAGACATCAGGTGTACAAGGCCGTTCCGGAGAGCGATGCAGCTCTTTGTCGCAGCGCCTGACCTGATGAAAGGTTCACCAGTCTCCGCCTGGCGCATAATCCTTGTGAATAACTTCCTGCATCGAGTTTGGCTACGAGCAAGTGAAAGTGCCGCTTCCGGTGCCACCACAGCTCACTCAACAGAGCTCAAGCTCCATCTTCAGGCTTCCTACTGGAAGTGCCAGTACAGGGCATCTGTACAGCAGCTGCCAGGCCGGCAGTACCTACCTTCATGTCCTACCACACCTCTGCCCAACGGCTGCGGGAAGATGTGGGCTTCAGCAGACCTGTGCTGCAGGCAGCTCACTGCTAATTCTGGCGCACCTCCAATGTGCTGATTGCTAGTCACCCATAGTGGAATGGACATGAGCAAGCAATCAAAGAAGAGAACAAGGTTACTTACCAGTAACTGCTGTTTTCTAGATGTGTTGCTCATGTGCATTCCACAACCCACCCCCCGTCCCCACTGTTGGAGTTGGTGGAAAGAAGGGACTGAAGGGAGCTTAGGGCCAGCAGCGCCTCATATACTGCAGCATGTGTGCGGAGCTCCAGGGGCGCCGGAGCCAGCCCTACAGGATCTCCTAAGGGGAAAAAATTTCTGATAGCCGTGCATGAAGGCGTGCACACACCTATAGTGAATGGACATGAGCAACACATCTGAAAGAACAGCAGTAACTGGTAAGTAACCTTGTTTTTCTTGTTTCATCTCTAGACATATTTACATATGACTTATTAAGAAGGAAGGTGGTTATTTATTCACTTGAGGATTTTTTCTTGTCTTATTCTGTACTCTTTCCTGTGAAGCTAGTTCATTTATTTGATACATATATTTGTGTCTGATACAATTTTTGTTTATGCCAACTCTAAAGTAAAGAGAATCTCTATTTAATTTATTAAGCTCTTTCAGCCAAGATTTATCGTAATTATATTTTAATTTATGTAATCTAAATAAGACCCATAATAACTGATAGCCTTGTTTTTTTTCAGTTGATATCTCAAATCAACATTTCAAACAGCATTATATTGTTTGTAGAAAATATACATATGCGTGAAATGCACTTTATTTTTACCATAAGTTTCTCCAAAGCAATTATTTCCCATATCTTCCATAACAATTCTTCTAAACTATGGGCACAATTAATTTCTCTAGAATTTGGTGATCATGTTTCTGGCTTCCATTAGCCACTGATTAATAATTTAAATGGTAAAATTAGTATCCAACAATTAAATTTAGTAAAGGGATACAGAAGCTTTAACTGTTAGAATACCAACCTGAGCCAGACTGAACTATGTAATGTTGTAGGTGTGTCAGTCCCAGGATATTAGCCAAGGTGGCTGAGATAATATCCTTTATTGGACCAACTTCTGCTGGTGAGAGAGAGAAGCTTTTGAGCTTACACAGGGCAATTCTTCAGGTCTGGTTCTTTTTCTGCCGGACCTGAAGAAGAGCACTGTGTTTGCTCAAATGCTTGTGTTTCTCACCAACAGAAGTTGGTTCAATAAAAGATACTACCTCATGTACCTTGTCTCCCAGATTGAACTGGCAGTTGTGACTGTAAATCATTATCATAGGAAGGTTCTTTAGGGGTCTGTGAGAAAGAAGTTGATGGTCTCAGTCTAGTTTGTAGTGAAAAAAGTCAACATCTCAAAACTCCGCTATGATTAGCACTTATCTTTGCAGTCTTAACATTAGAATGAGTATGGAGACCAAACTATTTTCTCTCATCTAACATAGTCTCCTTCTAGATCAGACAGATACATATTGGAATGAGGGGACAGGGCAGTGTGGAAAAGCTTGCCTCGTTGCTGTCCATAATTAACTTATGTGGGTGAATAGAATATTTGATTCACTTGCATCACCAGTCCAACATATTTTGAAAACATTAGGATTACTTAATAAAGTTCTAGTAAAATAGGTATTTTACAAATAGCACAATTCTAGAAAGAACAGGTTTAGAGACTTCAACGTTATAAACAGGGCATTCTGGTGTTTGAACTCTAGCAATGAATGATGAACATTCATTTCTTTCTCTGGATCTTTGGATTTACCAATAAACAGACCATTCCACCAGAAGTCACTGGTGTGCATCCCTCATAGAATCAAATTTCTATTCTCCTTGGCAGTGAACAGAAGGGGTTTTTCTGTGTTGTGCCATTCATCTTTGGCTAGAAGTGCATAGCACCTTTGAACAGTCATTCAAGTTTAGCACCTCAGCAATGAACTCATGATGATAGCCCGTTCTGGTATGTGGACAAAACAAATCTGTTTTCTGTTGAAATTGCACATGTCCAAATTGGGCCTTTATATATGTGTAATACAGAAATGCATGAAAAAGTGTGTGACTTACTCTGAAGTGTTTTACTGATTATATCATTTTATATATGATTTATTTTTCTAGCTTGCAAAATATAGTGATACAGTGGCTGAAATATTAGTGACCATCATATTAACAAACTTTGAACAGCTTCAGACTAAGAGAACTGCACCAGACTTTCACTATGTAACCTTGATTATAGGAGATGCTGACAATCAAGTGGTTTTTAAACAGAAAATTATGTACGTATCAGTCATGTTATTTGCACTTTTAGGAATGTCGTTTTATATCATTTCCTTGAAGAGTCAAATATGTAGCTGGCGTAACATTTTTTATATTAAGGAGACTAACCAAATCTCTCTTATTTTAGTGGAAGCCCTATTGCAGATGGATTCCTTAGGCCTGATTCCCTGTTACTTTGCACCTTGTGCAAAATGGGTATAAAATGCTTCCCAATTTCAATCTTTTACAGTAGCTTTGGCTGCTGTAAATGGCTTAGTAGGTTACAGGGCAATAGAGTCAGTCCCCTTGTGTATATCATACCATTCTAAATACCTATGCAATTGTGTTGTCAGTTATATTGATTGTATTGAAGCCAATAGTATCCAGGTTTAATACAAATATAGAAAATTTACATTATTAAATGCATATAGAAAAGAAGCTTTTTGAATTCTTACTCGTGAAAACTAGGTACTGAATTATTTACATAGGCAGCACTTGCCTACCTTCCTACACAGGTTTTTTCACCTGGGGGAAGAATTAGATTCTTTCTCCAGTTGGATGAGCTGTACTTGAAGGGAAATGGGAAGCAGAGAGTAAAATAAATATTCTCGAACTAGATGACCTGCACCTGGGTCCTGATCAAGTCCTCATAAAGAGGAAGGCTTGCTCTGTGCGCCTTGCAAAACTACAATCTCATCTTCAGGACCCTGACTACCTTAGGCTACAGGCCCTGATAGCACATCCTATTGAGAATATTTTTAAGAGGCCTTTGATCAATTAGATCCCCTGAATCAAAACTGGTCTATGGTCTTTTACTTCATTTCCATGCCATTAGCATCACAAATAATGTGACTTCTTTAATAATATGTCTACCCTATATTACTGTCCTTTGTTTATACTTTATATCAGTATATTATGTTGTAGGGATTCTGCCTTGCTGAAAACTGGAAATTGGACTAAAAAAATTGAAGTGAAAAGAGCTCTTAAATCTGAGGAATTTAGCATAAATATAATTAGCTCTGACTATGGTAGGTTTATTGCTATGTTTAACATTTTAAAGCATACTTTTAAAGATGTTGAATAAGTAGTGAAACAAGTTTGCTTTACACCAAGCCAAAAATTTAATAAAAATGAATTAATTTTAAAATAAAATTATATTAATTGTTTTATTGTACGGTGTACTATACTAAATGCATTAATTATGGGATTTTTCTAATGTAACTGTTTCATCTAAGTATCATATACATTGTTAATCATCTTTCTTTGCTCCCCAGGAGCTAAACCCAGCCCTTCTCCCCAAACCTCTTTAGAAGATGACTCCAAAACATTTCACGCCATAATTATTCCCATTCATCCCCAAAGTTTTCCTGTCTCCTCTGCATCAGTTCTGAGCCACATACCTATTCATCGTATGTGTCTCTTGTCAGATTTGCCTGGTTTAACATTGATCCTCTTAATGGCAAATCCCTCCTTGTGTAGATTGTTTTGTTATCTAAAGCTGTACATGTTAGCATTCAACATTAGAAGTATGATAAACACTTAGTTGCACTTCTTGTGTAACTGCAAATAGTGCTACTAGCGTTCCCCAACATCAATTTACAATGCAATGTTAAGGAAGTGAAAACTGCAAAATTGGATCAGAAGTGCACACCCAGGACACAGTCCCACTTCTAAAACAAATACATAAACGTGTAAAAGTGAACAGTGTATACTGTACAGCATAGCTAAATGATTCTTATAGGAACCATAATTTTAAATTTGCTGAACTTTCTTGTTTAAATCTCAACCATAACATTAAATGCAAAATACTATATTACTGTAATGGTAAAATATCAAAGCTCCTTGCGGTCTTTTTATAGCCATTTCTACTGTATTACACTGCTCATTATGAAATTGGAAGTATAATAAATGGTAATATAAGAAAATATTTTTCAGTTTACATAAACGTTGTTTCATTTCTAAAAGTTGGGGTGGATATTCAGCAAAACTATACGGCATTTTACTTGGAACCAAAAAGGTTTGGAAATCAAGTGGTTATACCAAGAAAATTAGAAGCTGAGTCTTCACCTGATATGTATCATGCCTCTTCAGTAAGATCAGCAGCAGCAAGAAAGGATAAAGGTAACTAATACTACCCTAAAAAATAGAGTTCCACATCCTGCTCCTGTTGCGGTCAATGGAAGTTTGGTTAGTTACTTCAGTGAGCGCAGGACTGGGCCCTGTATTTGTTTATCTTTCCTCACTTTTGAGTAAAATGTATAAAAACACACAAGATAACGGAATCAAAATTAACTGCAACTATTGAAACTCGGTGAAAATTGTTGGAAAAATGTACTATGGCTTTGACTCTGGTATAGACAATTAGGACCATTTCCATCAAGTCCCAACAAGGGCATAGAGAGTTGCTCCATTGGCTCAAAAGGTAGTGCAACATTTTTCCAGATAAATCTGAATTTGGGAGAGAAGTTGGATAGCTGTACTTCATGCCTTCAGAATTTTAGAGTGTTGTGGGGGTGATGCGTATAGTCTTTAGTGGGGTCAGTAGATGCTTTGCTATGAAGGCAACCTTAGCAACCCAAAGAGGAAGTCTCTCTGGCAAATGTAGCAGATGACTTTTTTGACCTAAAATTTTTTTGGGGGTGAACAAAAATCTAGTGCCATGAATGACTTTGTTCCTCTTTCTCCATGAGAAACCCTCAACAAAATCAGTGCAGGGCTGCTGAGAGCCATTAAACCAAACTGTAAACTCTGTATATAATGTAAATCACATCAAACCAGGAGATGCAGCAACACCCCTAGTTCCAGCACTTATGAATCAGTGAAATAGATTTTTTTTTTATTTCTTCATTACATTAACTCAGGAGGTGCCTGTAACCGAGAGATCACCTACATGAAACTTGGGAACAGAGAATGCAGCCATCACTGTAAAAATAAAGATGTATGTGGACACGACTGCTGTGAGTTTCAAGAAACCTCATTATTTCTAACATCTAAATTCAAAGGACCTAACTTCCTCATTTACACACGTGTAAATTAGGATTAATTTTGTTGATATCAGTGGTTATGTTGCTGTAAAAAGAGTGCAAAGCAATGCTTAGAATGTCAATGTGATGCAATCTAAAGAGTAAAAATTATTAATAAATAACTGCAGTATAATTCTATAGACAATACAATGAAGAATAATATTTTACAGAACACATGCAGAATTTAATAGCAGTATCAAGCTTTTCATATTTTTAACACAAATACATAAAAAATTGTCTTATAAAATATCTAGGGTGAAATCTGGGCCCCATTGAAGTCAAAATTCCCATTGATTCAAATAGTGCCAGTATTTTGCCCTTAAAATGTAATCTGAAGAATCTCCCATTCCTTTTCTTAGGTAAAATTGGAGTTTCACAGAAATCAGAGTTAAAGAGAGATTCAAAGTTTTCTTCATACCTAGCTGATTTAAGGAACAGAAACTCAATTTCATCAGTTCCCCCAGTAAAACGATTAAAGGTTTGTTTTAACACGCACTCACTACTGAAAAAAATCTGTTCTTTCATCTTGTTTATTGAGTATATAAGTATTTGTAGGTGGAAGGCATTTTATTAATCAAATATAGACACATAGGGTCAAATGTGTCCCTTTGCTGTGAAATATAGAAAGGAGCAAAGGAACACAAAAAGGATAGGCAAGGTCCAGTGATCTTGGAAGGGTATAGCTGCTAAGTCATATGCTTCACGCGAGCCTGTGGAAGACTTTCTCTGCAAACACTGCCTTATTTGTATTATGCAGATTTAGGAAAGTATGGTGGGCTGCGTAGCGGGCATAGCTGGAACCCAACATTCTATGTGGTAGCTTCTTTGACACGCCAAGGAAATATGGCCTGAAATAAGTAAAAATTAATACTGGTGTCTGAGAGGATTATGCTGGCAAGGGGAGGTTTTAAGAATAATATTCTTTTTCGATTCTTAGACTCCACAGAGTTTCAAGGCTGAGCACTTTGTCTCCTGGACATGCTTGCAAACTTCTCTACCCTATGGGAGAATGTGGCATCTGAGGTTTTTTGCTTGGGTTTTTTTTTTCCCCCAGTGCTGATTTTCCCCTTCCCTGCAGGTTTTTCTGCAGTGGAGGATGATTTGGCCCATATCTAACAGAGAAAGAAATATGTTTAACAGATCAGCTAACTACCAGTCTGAGCTTGCTGTTATACTTCCATTGCTCCAAGCTCTTACTGGCTACATTGACTAATTCGAGTTAAAAACTTCTTTTTAAAAAATCTATTCCATCAGATAGCTGACAGTAGAAAAATTTAATGCGTTAATGCTATAAAATATGAATAACTTTATTCCTACGTTGGTTTCCCTATTCTTTGCAAAGTGCAAGTGGTGTGGTCCAGATTATTAAAATACAATAATATACTGTACATTGTAATAATCTTTTTTAGATGCAGATGCAGTTAAATAAATCTCAAAATGTGGATCTGAAACAATTTGTTTTTACACCCAAATCTTTGCTGCCAGCATTGCCAAGGTACTATGCTATTGCTATAAGTATAATAGAAGTTAAAACCTGCACAATTAAAATTCTCTCATTAGCATAACAGTGAAGACCTGTTTTCTGAATCAAATTAATTTTAATTTGCAACTTTCTTGTGACTCTGTTTTACTGATTTGTATGAAGGTCTGAATGTGCACATTCTTCTGCCTCAGCTTCAGTAGAACATTATAATAATGTTAATATCCTTGGTAGACCTCAGAACCAACTGCAATCAGAGAATTATGGAAAGAATAGTAAGTTATTACTCATGTATGAGATTTTCTAGTTTCTTTCTTTGTTTTGAATTAAATGTTTCTTGCAAAATTGAACCTGTTGAAATCACTACAGCAACCAACATAGTGCTGCAGGGAACTGCACATTTGGAGCAATACAATATGCTCTGTCAAGGCAAGGAACTTGCTTTGACATTAATTGATTTTAGAGGGAAGCCAAAGTTGCAAGTGCAAATCTCAGCCAATAAATGTCCCTTAAAGGAAAACTGTAGTGATTAGTTCTAATACCTTAGGGCCCAATTGTGTAAATACTTATTACTGGGTATGATGCTTATGATAGTGTTTATTCCCACTAAAGCCAATTGTAATACATAAGGTAGTTTATTTATCTCTCTCTCTCTGCTTTCCACACACCTTTCCCATCATCCGTGGAGTGTTTGAGTGAAAAGTCAGCATTATGCTTTGTCATGTTTGCTGGATTGGGCCCTTAAAACAGCTAAATCAACATTTAGTAAAACTTCTTATTGTATCTATATTAAAAACCAACGTTTTATTTTTAAAACCTTTCAAGGGTCTAATTTCTCCATAAGCATGAGTATATCTCAATAATCAATAAAACTTACTGCTGTTTCCCATCACTGTTTATGAAGGTCCCAGTCCTACCACAAAACATGCAGTGAATGTAAATGAAAATAGCTTAAGTACTTTATTTCCAGCACACACCAATTTACAGTGCACAATTGTGTTCTATTTCCAGAGTTCAAAGGGTAGAAAAATAAGTAGAAAATACTTCTGACATGAGTATCTCCAGAAGTGTACTGCTTCCACATCTGCTCATGCACATTTCTGCTACTCAAGCAGTTAAAGGAAATGAAACACTTCCATTCTGCATAGTACTCTCAAATAATGTTATAGTGCAGCCATCTTGGTAATCGGAATTAACCATACCTCTTAATATAACTGTCTCTGCATTCACTATTGATAATTAGACCTCTGGGACTTGTAATATATTTAATTGTTACAATTTCACATGTAAGTGCCATATTCTGTAATTAAATATTTTTGAAATTGATGTTAAACAACAGGATACTTAATTACAGTTGAAAGTAAAAAATGCCAGAAAACATATGAGAAGCCCCATATCTTGTCTCCGTGTCCCTCTCCATGGCTCCTTTGAATATATGAGATTTTGCACGTTAATCTGCTAAAGTGCAAGTGGTGCTGTCTTTGGTCCTAGACATCCTGAGGTATATAGGAAGGGAGCCCCACTTCCAAACACTTTAGGAAGAATAGTCCATGTATTCTGCAGCATTTTAAACCTAAATTCTGCAACAAAACTTCCAGGTTTCTGCAGAACTTTGGTGAAGCAAATTGAAAAATCTATGACAGGTTCAGGTATTATTATTAATAATAATAATTAATAATTGTATGTATTTGGTAAATTAAAAAGTGTTCAGTAAATTAAATATGAAAATAATACAATCCATCCAGTATCCGTTATTATGTATCTTGATATTAAATTTAGTTTCTTATACTTTGTCAAATTTTCACTTTTCATTTTGCTGCAGAAAATGCATTGAAAATGCATAACTCCATTGTAGAACCTATCTGGTAAAGCTAGAGGTATTGACAGCTGGGTAGGGGATTTGGGGCTCTTGGCACTCAGAAAGCTGTGAGATTGAGTTTGGATTTATTGCATCTGGGTGGGAGGCTTTTGACACCAGGGAAGACGACACATTTCTTCTTTCCATTCCCTTATTTTGGACAGGAGGAAGGTGTCTTTAAATGTTGGGGGTGGCGGATTGAATTTATTATTTTTCTCCCATCAACCCTTAACAGCGATTTCCTGCCACACTGTGCACAGTTAGCCACTGCATTCAGTAACTATGGATGGATACATTAGTCTGATGTTTCTGCTCAAATGATCAGTGGTAAAATAGGTAACACCCTTAACTTTTAAGTCATCATCCTTCTAAGTAAATGCCACATTGAGATGAATTGATAACAGTTAATAGTTTTTTATAGTTGTTGTTTTATATTTAGCTCATACTTTCAAGGTGATCTTTTCAGCCATGATTTCTTATAAATGGAAACTTAGATTTTCTACCATAATTATTCTCCAGCTTTAAAAAAGAGGTCAGTTTTGCAGCCACATATAATCAGTTTCTACATGGGATCTGGGAATGTGTAATGTAATGATTCACTATAAAAATAAATGCACAGGGAGGTGGAAGTGTATGTGGGGGAATTCCTGAGTGTCTCCACCTATATTTAAGAACATCTAATAAGGCAGACCATATAGCATCAATGATATATCACAAGTTATTGCTGATTGAAAACCACTTCACTTGAGGGGAGGATGTTCAAGAGCATCTTAGAGCAGAGCAGCTACATGAAAAAAGGAATATCTATGAAATTGCCATACTGGATGGGAAGCATTAGTAGCTCTGATAGGAGGAGAGGGCCTATGTTCTAGTAGAAGAAAAATGCAGACACGATGTATGAGAACTTCAGACAGGTGCCAAGGTACTTCTGACTCCTATTCTGAATATTTTGAGGAGCTTGGGGAGTATATCAGAACCAAAAATCAGGGAAGAGAGTCAGGTTGTAAAACTCATTGATATTTCATATGAAGTGGAAAGTTATCATACTCGGATCATCTAGGAAACACTTGAGATTGTGATAACAAAGACCATGGTTTTCTCTAAAGCGTGTGCCTGTGCAGCCATGCACCTGGCTTACTGCCCTTGTATAGAATTCACTGGAAGCACCCAGCAGGTGCTCCAACATCTGCAGAATGGGAGCTTTGATTTGAATTCCCTTTGCTCTTTCAGAGCGAGAAGAGCAAAGGGAACCCAAATCAGTACAGTACCTCTCCAGTCTGCCTGAAACTTCACAGGTAGACTGAAGAATTAGACTAGGAGTAGACTAGAATGAAGGAATGAAGATTCCAGCACTACCCTCCTAGCCTGAAGGTGGATGTGGGAGGGAGAGAAAGAATGGGAAGGGGAAGAGACGGGGGGAGGGGGTAGAGAATTGGATAGGTGGTGGGGAAAGGGAACTGGAGTGGGAGAGAGGGACTGAATGGGGAGAGAGCAAATAAAGTTGTCTAGATTATGGAAAAATATTTTTTAAACATGTTAGGTGACATAATTAAATGCTTTCAAAATTAATTGTTAAAAATGTGTTAGTCTGCTGTAATTAGTTCTTAGTGGGTTGAATTTATTGGAGAAGAGAGACAGTGTGTAAGCCTAAATAGGAAGAGTGAATAAAGAGCAGATAAATGGGGTGGGGAGTTAAAGGAACTGAGCTTGTAAGCGTTAAACGTGCATTCAGTCAGACCATAATACTTACACTGAAAAAAAAATTAAATCACAGGTGACTTGGAATATTTTTTATAAGGGTCCCTTGTTGGAATTTGGAGTCAAGGTGACTTTTTTCTTAAAATAATGTTGAGAAAAAGTAGATAGCTAACATACTCTGCTTTTTTTATATGTTGAACACAGTCTTATACATGCAATCCAGTGTTTTACACCCCTATTATAATTCCTTTACAGATTTCTCTTGGGAACATTCTATGATTGTAAGTGAGAACAGCCATCAGACAATGACGTCGAAGAAAAATCTTAAAGAATCTTTAATGCATAATATGACTCACTCAGATAAAAGAAATTCTTGGTTTTCAGAGGCTTTGAATGTGAACTTTGAATTAGGAGATGAAGTCTGGGATGATTTTGATGATGATAAATTAATACATGCTAGCAGCTTTTTCACTGGTGTGGAGACTAGAGAAGACTTAGGTAAAATTATTTTGGTGTAACCAATTGTTGATAATTGTCACTTTATGTACTGAATGGATAATGCACCAAATTATCTTCTCCAAATTAACTCTTTGCCCTCTTTTTGTTAAGAATAATTATAATCTAAAATTAAAATATTTAACTTAAAATCTATGGTTAGCTTAATTGACCTTCTGATTTAGAATTGCTTAAAGACAGAGTTTTTATATAAGATTATTACAGTGTAAATATCAAAAATGGTTTTCTACTGACCGTCATTCACAGTCTGAGTAACTTGATGCTTGTTAAAATGATCAGCAAGGATATAGTTAACATTTTCACTTCAATTGTCAACCATTTGGTACAGTTAACTGTAGGCCTTACCAACAAATTATAGACTCTGTACCTGCTGGCCCTCTGAATCACCATGGAATTCAAAGGTTTTAAGACCAACAATGATTTTGCCTTTTTCTAGCGGGCAAGTTCTCCTGTTCAACTGCTGTAAAATGACTTTGTAACTGCCAAAGATTGTTCCCTTCCTGGGGCCTGAATTACAGACACCATATCCACCCTTTCCACATACATTATATAATCAGGTTCATGGGCCTGACTTCAGGTTTATTATTCCCTATTTAACAATCACAGTCTGAAGCAGGTTCTTCCTGATTGAGCCCATACCAATCTCACAAAGTATCTCTCACAAAAATAGATGACTGGAAGAACCATACACAGTACTAGATTAATACAGATTGGAAGACGGGAAAGTTTCCTTTCTTCTGCATCTTCATGTAAAGATTTACTCTTTAGGCCCATTTCTATAAGGTGCAGAGCACCTTCAAATCTCAGTAAAGTAAATGGAATTTGCAGAATTGGCCTTTTGTCTGCTCTGTACTCACCAGGGCCTGGGTAGAGTAGCTCTATCAGGATGCACACTTCAAGCTGGGAAAAGGATGGTTCCTGAGAATTAGGAATTGTCTTGGCCTTCCTGCTTGCTATGTTTCAATATGCAGTATGGTTTTTAAAAGAAAAATAAACCTTTATTAAATTGTATATTGAATTAAGCATTCATTGTTTTCATGAGTGAATGTAACCAGATATTAAAATAAAAATACTTGCATGTATTTCCTTCTATTCTACAGCTGTGTACATGCTTAAGATCACTAGAAAAGATATTTAAGGAGACATATCTAGTAAAAGTGTTCAAATTATCATGAAAGTGAAATGATAGATCAATTCAGATTTCATGTGATAATTTTGTAAATATGTGAATTTGTTAGGTTTTTTATTTATGCTGCAGTGTGGATAAATATGTTAACTTTAAGATTAATCCTCTTAACAGGCAAAGCATCAGAAAAATTTGGAGTTTTACAGTAATAAATGTTAAGCTAAACTCTTAGAATAGGCTGCATCTACACTGACAAAAATGTGAGCTTTACTTCACCACTGCTGGTAGCAATGGCAGGAGCTGTACTGTAGCTAGGGCTCAAGCAGGCTCAGTTTTCACCACCATTTTGTCTATCCCCACTCTGAACAGAGTTGGACAATATAATGGTAAAAACATCTGTCTAAATTACTATTCTTCGACTAATGTCCCTATAGGTGCTCAATTGTAGGTGTGTCTGCGTCCCTGCACTGCTAATCTGAGAATTTTGGTAGCAGTCGTCGTTCAGCCTGCGGATGTGCTGCTCCCTGTCTGCCACAGCATGTCTAGCCAGCATGTGTGGGTGAACCCTCAGCAGTTCTTCTCAACTGCCCCGGGCTAGAGACGGAGCTATAACTTTCTGTTTGTGGATCGGTAACTCCACTGTTAATTTTAGCTTCCCTTGAAGCTTTTTTCTTTACTTTATTTGTATTTTATTTAGCTATGCCTAAAAGAAAAGAAGAGAGAGGAAAGAAGAAAGAGCTTGTCTTCCACCAACACTGGTGGGTGGAAGCCCCCTGGACAAGGGTATGCCTGGCTCCCCGGACTTCAAAAAGTGCCTCAGCTGTAAGGAATCTATCTCAGTGGCTGACTGACACTTGCAGTTTGTTCACTGCCTGGGAGAGAAACTCATTCTACAAAATTGTGGCTTATGTCAACAACTGAAGCCCAGATCTAAAAAGACTAAGAGCTAAGACTCAAACTCCTACTCATGGAGTTAGCCCTTCAACTCCTAGAGTCCCAGCAAGAACTCACCGCAACCCTATATTTCAAAGGGAGATGAGCCCAGAGAGATGAGCCATTCACACAAGGCCAGTAAGAAAAATGGTCTGTGAGTACCTGTAGCAAGTTCCAATCAAGCTGAAAGCAATCTACCAATGGCACTGAAGCCATCTAAATTGGGTATCCAGGGCATGCATGGTACTGAGTCAACAGAGAACGTAGGGCTGCCCAAAAACCCAATAGCATGGGCAAAGAAGCACTGATACTGCAGGAGTGTGAAAAACTTAGAAGATCTGTCCTGGGGAAGGCTCCATAAGTGTCAATGTCAGCACTGGTTCCAATCTTCAGGCACCTGGCACCAATGGACCTCATTGGTGCAAGCCACTCGATGCTGACAATCATGTCTGGTACTGACACCATCTGCACCACCGGATTTCCAGTGTGTGATGGATCTTTCTGTGTCCAACACACTGGACTCACCTCTATTCAGTACCATGGCACCTATACCAAGTTCACCCAAAGCCCTGGACTTGCTGACATCTGCCTGCCGAGCATAGCCTTTTTCACTGTTGGGAGTCAGAAAGTAAGCGAGAGGACATGAGTTCCTGTCACCCACCATATTGGACTCAATTTCACTATGGACATCAGGTGTATTGTCTACCTGATCCATAGCTTCTCTGGTTTGGTCCAACATGGTACCAACCACCAGGCCTCTACCCATCACAGTGGCCATACTGGGACCCTTGCCAGACTTAGAGGGAGCAAACCTCCCATGCTTCTAGTGTGGCATATCAACAACTAGCAGACACCCTTCTTCAGCCATGGCTTTGAGGGCTCCTGAACCCTCTGAACAGGGAGGGAAGGAGATAGAGGCTGAGGTAGAGAAGGAAGTCATTCCTCAAGCCCACTTCTCATTGTTGTCACCAGATGAGACAGTGATGCCTGCCATCAGTGGCTGATGATTTCAAATTATTCCAGGACCTGGCACAGAGGGTTGTAGAAGATTATTGTCAAATATTGTTATAGAAGGTGATTGAGTCTCACTACAGGCTTGTGGACATTTTACATTCCTTCACCTCTTCCAGAGTGGCCCTCCCTATTAATGTGGCACTCCTGGACCCAGCCAAAGTCATATGACAGACCCCTGTATCTGTCCCGCCAACATGCAAGGGAGCAGACAAAAAGTATTGCATGGCAGCAAAGGACATAGAATTTCTCTCTTCCCGCCTGCCTTCCAATTCCATCATTGTGGATGCAGTTAACTTTAGGGGCTCAACCAACTTCCAACCTCGAAGAGGCAGTTTTGACAGGTTGGTTGAGGTGCCCGTAGAACATTCTCTTCATCTCACTGTGAAAAACTCCACCCCATCCCTTTGGAGACCTACCCCCATTCTACAGCACCTGGGAATGAATAACCTCTTACAAAATGAGTGCTGGAGATCATCCAGGATGGATATGCCATCCATTTCCCCTCTCTTCTCACGAGACTCTGCTATGTCAGGAAGAAAACCATCGCAGCATAGGAGCCATAGAGCCTGTGCCCACACATCTAACGTGGTCTGCATGGAGGGCAATAACAACAGACAAGTGAATACTAGATATCACCCATTCTGACTACACCACTGAGTTTTCTTTCCCCTCCTCTGCACAAATCTCCCTCCTGGAGATCCTCTGCCAGGAGGTGGATTTTCACCTCCAAAGGGGGGCTGTAGAGTGAGTGCCACCTTAACATCAAGGGAAAAGGTTCTACTCCCAGTATTTCATACTCCCCTAGAAAAAAGGAGAATGGAAACCCATCGTCGACTTATGTTAGTTAAATATTTTTATTTACAAATCAAAATTCTGCTTGGTTATGTTGGCATTGATAATTTCTTCCCTGGAGAAAGGTGCATGGTTTGGGGCTCTCGACATAAAAGATGATTATTTTCATGTGGACATTCTCCCATCCCACAGAAGGTTCCTCAGATTTCTAGAAGAACAAGAGCACTATCAGTTCAGATAATTGGGCTGGCAACAGCACCAGGGTATTCATGAAGGTTTTCTCAGATGAGACAAAGCAGCTACAACTTTCTTCCCCTATCTGGATGATTGGCTCTTAACAAGATCCAGCTGGGAAGTTCAGTCAGCAATCTTATCTTTGGTCCACCTTCCGGTATCTTTGTGAATCTGCATAAACAAAGAAAAGTCTTCTTTGACTCCCCCCAAAATCAAAGACTTTATAGGAGTGACCCTAGACTCCACTTCAGTAAGGGCTTACCCTCCCTATCAACAGACTCAAAGCCATGAACAGCCCAGTAAGACAAATCACCTGTAGATCTCAAACCACAGTCAAGGTCTATCATTCCCTACTAAGCCACATAGCCTCATATACTTACGCAAAACTGTTTGTAACACTGTTCACTAGGCTTCACCCTCATTGCCTACAGACTGACTTTAGTCTGTTTACTCACCAGACAAATGCAACATGAATACCAAGATAACAATCCCCACCGGTGTCACAGCTTCCTTGTATGGTGGATGAACCCAGAGAAGGTGAATGCTGGAGTCCCTTTCCTTCCACCAATACCTTCCCTCATAGAATGGGAAGCCCACATGGGCCCACATGAGGTACCAGGTGGACACCTCAGGAGGTGAGGATCAATCTCCTAGAATTAAGGGCTGTCTGACTGGTCTGCAGTTTTCTCTTAGGCAGTCCGGACATGTCCAGATGATGTTGAACAACATGAAAACTGTCTTCTATATTTAAAAAAAACAAAGAGAAGAGAAATTTCTTTTGCTCTGTCTAGAGGCAGTACACTTGTGGAACTGATGTATCAGGAACCTCACCACATTCTTGGCAACATATCTCCCAGTTGCGCAGAACTCTCTGGCTGACAATCTCAGCAGGCACTTCACCACAGAATACAAGTTAGAGATAGATACACAGTTTAGTCCTGAATGAAATCTTCATTTAGTAAAGTATGCCATTCTGGGATCTGTTTGGGTGAACAAGTTCAACCTATACTGTTCCAACCAAACTGTGTTGGGACTCCAAGAGTGATGCCCTTCTATTGTGGACAGAGTCGGAGGTATACCTTTCCTCCCAACTCTCTATTACCACAGGTTCTGCAAAAGATTTGTCATGACAAAAATAGTCATTCTCATCACACCCAATTGGTCCAGACAGTCCTGGTTTCAAGGCCACCTATGAATATCAACCCATCTTCCCATCAGCATCCACCCCCTCCCAGATCTGCTAACTCAGGAGAATGGTAAGATCACACATCCTAACTGGACCCTCTGCACCTCATGGCCTAGTATTTGGATGGGCAACAGGTCAAGAGCATTAATGTTTGAAGGCTGTTCAAATGATTCTTAGTCACAGCAGAAAAGTCTCTAGCTAATTGGAGGCATTTCTCTACTGAGGTGCAAAAAAAAAACAGTTATCCCCAGAATCAGCAGGCAATCCTGCTATTTTAGATGACCTCTTCACCCTTAAGACACCAGGACTTTCCAGTAGCTCTCACTCTAGGTTCTCCTTGCAGCAGTCAGTGCCTTCCATTCTCTAGTAGATGCCTATTCTATTTTTATTCCCCCGATTACAATCAGATTCTTTATGGGAATCACAAACACCTTCTCATCAGCAATGAAGCCAACACTGCAGTTGTTGGGACCTAACACTTATACTTTTGGTATTTAACAGGCCACCCTTTGAACCATTGGCCATGTGATTGAGGTCCCTAACCTTGAAGGTCACCTTTCTTGTTGCCATCACATCATCCAGAACGGTGAGTGAACAGGAAGCACTTATGGCTGATCAGCCATACACCACATTTCATAAGGAGAAGGTTTCCCTTCACTTTAAGCCAGAGTTCATCCCTAAGGTAATTTCTGAGTTTCATATAAATCAATCTATTCACTTACCTGTATTCTTTCCAAAACTTCATGTTTCCAATGAGGGAGAGAAGACTTCATTCCCTTGATGTTAGATGGACTCTTGCATTCTACCTGTGAAGAATGAAAACAATCAGGAAAAGGCCTAGATTTTTTGTCACTATAGTAGAGTGATCATGGGGACAGGCATTATCTGTTCAGAGACTCTCTAAGTTGATCTCTGGCTGTATCACTCTTTATAAATTGGCACATCTCCCTTCTCTGGAGGGAGTGAGGGCCCACTCTACTAGAGGACAGGTAACCTCAATAACCTCTCTTCAAGTAGTACTTATACTAGATATTTGTAAGGCAGCAACCTGGAGTTCCATCCATACGTTCACAAAACATTACACCTTATTCTACGCCTCTTCTGCAGATGCAGCAGCTGAGACAGCAATATTACAGACATTATCAACTGAATCCTCTCACCCTTTTCCTATCTGAGTGCTGCTTACCAGGTGTGGACTATATATAGGGACCAATACTTGAAGAAGAAATGGAGATTTCTTACCTGTAACTGGAGGTTCTTTGTGATTTGTGGTCCCTATCTGTATTCTACTACCCACCCTCTTTCTCCTCTGCTGTGGATCCTGTCTGATTCATGTAAGAGGAGGACCTTGACAGCTGTCCATCCACCACCACTTCAGTACGGGAATGAGTAACTATACAGGCAAGGGCACTACTTGCTAGAAATATCTGCTGTCAGGTGAATGTGGTGCCTGTGTACCACATGTGGAATAGGAATAGGGACCATACATCTCAAAAAATCCCAGTTACAGGTAAGTAACGTCCATTTCCAACTTCGCTACCTGTGGTGAATTTTTGGGTCCCATTTTTGCCTATATAAACTGCATTATGCCTAGACACTGTATAAACACATAGTACAACATATACAGTCCTTGCCCTGAAGTGCTTGAAATCCAAACAGCTAAAGACAGACAAAGAGTGGGAAGGGAAGTAGAAGCACAGAGAGTTAAAGTAACTTCCTCAAAATAACAGCAGAGCTAGGAATAGAACATAGGTCTCCTGATCCCCAATTCAGGTCCCAATCTAAGGAACCACTAGGACTGTCAGTCAGTTGATTCAGTGAGGTCATGGATTTACACCAGCAGAATATTTGGCCCATTCAATTTTTTCTGTAGTGGCGCAAGACCAACACACATGGAACAGTAAGAAAGAAATAGCTTGCAATGTTTTGGAGGATATGTGACACTTCAGGTTGACTAGCTTATTTGACTGTTTTCTTCAACATTTTAAAATTAACCAAAAACCCAAACAAACATTAAAACCTTGACAAATATTAAAGTTCCTGCCTGAGACTATGACTTCTGGAATACCTGAAAGGATTCACAAGGATTTTTTGGCTATTTTTGACTGTAATTTAAAATTTTCATACAGGATATGGAAACACCTGCCTTCAAAGTAAAATAGAATGTAAACCACTATTCCAAAATGCAGACAGCAAAGTCACAAGTGACATGTCAAAAAAGTAAGTATAACACTAGTTATGATTCAGTTCAGTAAAAGCATTGTCTTTACTTGCGGGATATGTGTATTATTAAATTTGTACAATTTCCCATCAGATTTTGGGAAAGATTGAGGGCTAAGTAGCTGGAATACAAGCTCTAAAGTCAGACGTTTGAACATTTAAAAAAAAACACTTTTAAATTGTTAATTTTTTAATTATTTTAAATAAAATTAGAAGTGGAGTGATAGAAATTAAAAGCAATGAACTTTGAGAAATCCACATGTTTATGCATAAATAACTACATTATCCAAACTTTCTACATTTTCAGTTTTTGCACGTTACGAGAGAAGCCTGATGTTCATCTACAGAATTCTGTCTTTTCTACATTAAATGCACCATCGGAAATGAAATTCTCTCTACAGTATGGAAATACAAGTACTGTAAGTAAAGATATATTTATAACAGGAATTTTTTGCAGTGCAGTGAAATGATTATTTTTGTGAACATGTTTGCTGTATTCAACTTACTCAGTTTTGCCATGTTCAGTTTTCTGTCGATATTTGGATGGCACAAAAATATATCTTAGTTAAAATATACATATTCAATCATTATTTGGATGGCACAAAAATATATCTTAGTTAAAATATACATATTCAATCATTATCAGCTTCGCATGCCCTTCGCTACAGAAAGAAATAGGACCTGAATTTCACCTATAGTCTCCATTATGCAGTTGGTTTTTTAGACTTTGATTCAACAAAGAACTTAAGCACAATTTTATATATAAAATACTTTATTTTTAGAATTTAGAATCATACCACATTAAGCATAGCTTTGATTGCAGGCTACTATATATATTAGAGTTTATTATATGGAAGTTTATCTTAAAATTAGTTATTCTTAGTCATGTTTATTTTGTAACCTTTACATTTCAGTTCAGCTTTCAAGAAAGAAAACATCCAAATCCTCCACTAGAGTTGAAAAACATAGAGTTTACTCCAAGATCAGAAATAATCTCAGGTTCTTCTCAATTCAGTGGAAAGAGCAATTTTTTTATTTGCAACAAAGAAAGGAAAAAAGAAATTGATGTCAGGTAATAAAAATAATTTGTGTATGCTGTTGTAGAGTCTGTCCTTTAAGGTACTGAGCACCTCAGGATCTTGGTCATATGCAAAACTCTTTATAACGAAAGAATTTTAAAAAGTTACAAGTCCTCATTTTACTAGTTGTAGTTAGCTTTTCATGCAAAGAAATAGACTTTAAAATTATTTTGCAGATACAGATCTTTCCTGGCTTTACTATAAAATTCTAATTTCATGGTTTTTGGTATACTGTATTGTACACAATTTAATTATTTTGGTTTGCTTCATTTTCATTAGATACCTTTCAGACGATGAAACCGATGATGTTAAGCCTTTTCTTGGAATATTTGATGGCATTTTCTGAAACATAAACAAGATATATCGTAAGTGCTGAAGCATGTTATACTCTCATTTCCAGAATGAAAACTTTAAAAACAGTTAGAGAATTTTTTTAATAGCTGTTCATTAATAACCATCTTTGTTACACAGACTAGATAATGACAAAATTGCTAGCTAGTTTATTTATAAAATTCCATGTATGTTCTATCTTTTTAAAAATTATTCAAATCTTTGTTTATCTAGCTTCTGTTTTCAGGATTGGAATGATAAAAATATTTGAAAGTCTCTCATTAAAGGGGATAGTTCTCAAACTAAGCATTTTAAAAAATAAATCATATGTAATTTGAGAACAAAGATGCTATTTGTAATATGCATCTGCTCAGAAAACACATTTCCGAGTAACTGAAATGTTGTTCACTAATAAATTTCTTATGTTATTTGTTTTTTGATGTCTGCTAGGTATCCCATTTAGACTGAATTTTTTGTAATACTAATTTTTTTTTGAAACAATAAGATTTACAAATAAAAAGAAATAGAATGAATTATTTAATTTTTTCTGTACTCTATATTCCTTTCTAAAGTGCTATAAATCTATAATATATTTGTCAACATTAAAACTTTGTATAGCATTTTCCATGAAAAATGTATCTCAGGATGCACCATAAGATGGTTTTAAAATATTTCCTCAAAAGGATGTCTAGAAGTTGCATTTGGGTGTTGACATTGCCACTTAAACTTATAAAAGATTTCTACATACTTTAAGCATCCTGTTACAGCACCAATGTTTGACAATTAGGCTTCCCAAATTAATATAGTTATGGAAATACATAATATTACATTCAAATCTATATTGAGAAAATGATATAGTTGCACTGTTAAACACTCAAACGTAAGGAAATACCATTGTTTTGGTTTTGCATTTTTGATTTTCTTATCCTCCATAATAATCAGTTTAGAAAGTGTTGGGTGAATAAATCAAAACAGATAATGGGTTAGAAAACACAGTCAAGACAAGCAAACAGAAGCTACACAATTGAAAATCAGAATGCAAAAACACACCCCATTTTGACAAACTGGATTTGATTCTATAGTATATTGAGCAGTCTTTGAGTCAACAACTTCAGTGGGAGTTGATGATGTTTAGTGCCTAACCAAAATGAGCAGTATTTCTAATTTCACCCCTTCAAAATAATTTATCTTTCCTCTCCTGTTGGCTGTTTTGGCCACATTGGCCCATTGAGTGAGATATTTCAGTGAGGCCTAGATCTTAATTTTTTGTAGGTTGGAAAGTGCTTTAAATTTTGTCAATTTAGATTTATTATGTAGTAAGTTTTAGGTTTGTTTATACATGCAGCTACAGAGCTTGATAGCAAATTATTGTAACTGAATTTTTTTTAAATCAGCATTTTATGGAATTATGGTAACCTTCCTTTTTAGGAGACCATCAATAGTAAGAGAAGACAAAGAGCTAAAATCACATATTACATGATAAATCTATATTGACAATGCCAATTCCAAGTATTTTCCAACCTACAAAAAGAGCTAGACTTCATAGTAAATGTGGTAACCCTTTTCTTCAGAAATAGATGATACATGCCAATATGAAGAGCTCTTTGGTGAGCTGAGTATGATGCAGAACATGGCCTATATTATTGCTCCTTTGCAAAATTAGGTGTGCCCTGTGTGCCTAGTTGCCCCAAAATTGAACACAACCTGAATTTGACCATTTGTACTTCACCTACTTTTAATAGTTTTATACTGAGAATATTATCTTGAAGACGTTATCTTTGAAGTTATTCTCTTTTCCCCTTAAATTAAAGCTTACCCAAGTGTAGGGGTTAGTAATTATTCTTGGATTTTTTAAATCTTCAAACTGATTAATTTTCTAATTTCAGATTTTTCCTGATAGATTTTCCTCCCCATATGACTTTTTCATTTCATATACTGTTCATCAATCTATCTTCCATGATTTGGGGAATATCATCAATTAGTTTGTAATTCACTGTCATATTTCTTTTATTTCAAAAGGCTTTTATTTCTATTTTGGTGTATAGTCAGAACACATGATAATAAATTCATTTTACTACCTTCAAGACTATTGTTTGTGACTATTTTTCACCTCATTTACTAGATTACTTCCTGACTTTCTTTCCTTTCACAACAAATCAATATCTTATAATGTACTTAGAAAATAACAAAATTGTGCCATTGTTAATAGTAACAGCATTTCACAGATCTCAAAAGATATGAGTCTTTTTTATATAATGTCCTTTTAGTAATGCTGAATCTAGGGTAAAAAATAGAAAAGCTTGCAGTATTTCATTAGATTGTTTCATTTGACACTGTTTTACTTCATTATTCATTTTGGTTCTGTGACTCTTTAAAGTGTAATTCCCTTTCAGAAAAAGAGTTTGGAAATATTAATACATGCTGAAATGTTCTCAAGTTGTTTTATTTTTAATATGGTGACATCCGTTTTCTGATTGTTCAACTTTCTGATTAATAAATAGTTGCAGTGCCTGATCAACTTCAAAGGTGATAAACATAAGTTTAGTAGGTCTTCTCAGGAGTATTTAGTTCATACTAGCATGCAATAGTTCCATTTGAAAGCAAATACAGGTAGAAGGAATGGGTTTGTTGCAGTATCAGCAAAACTTAACCAAATCAAAGTAAAGTTTGTCTTACTAGTGTACATATCAAGTGTGTTGGTAGTCATGAAAAAACACTGGACTATGTATAGTAAATACATAAGTCTACTTCAAGAATTGTGTAATGTTTAAGACTGCCATGGCCAATACAGGTGGTGGCGTAAGTGCCGGTCACATTCTGAATGGTGCATTGGAGTTGCTCAGAGGTTATCCAGCTCTGAGCTGATTTTTTTTTTTTTAAATTGCTGTTTTCTTTTCATGAGCTAGCATACTTTGCCTGTACGTAATTTGCCGTGACATGGCTTCTACTTTTGAGACCAATGAACACCATCCTAAATGTACTGCACCTAGCAAGTATCCTGTTATATATTTGTTAAAGTGAATAATTAAGACTCCAGGTCATATTCTGCCCTCACTTACATCCCACGTAATCCTATTTAAGTAACTGACAAAGAAATCACCATGTTCAATGAGTCTTTTATAGAGTTCGTTAATCTTAAATTGTTGTTTATCTTATACCTGGAACTGTGGTAGGAATATTGATAAATGATAAATACATTTTTCTCATATTGCAACATGGCAAGCATCTGTTTAATTTGAAAAGCACTAATATCATCCACTTGCAGTTACTTAGTACCTTTTACCCTAAAGCTTTTACACACCATTCATTTTAAAATTATCTCACCTACTTGTGAACTGCAGCCATGTCTAGGGTGTAATGCAGTAGCTGTTTAACAGCACACAGCAACACTACATAATAGTTTAGGACAGTAACTGAAGAATAATCTCATATTCATTGATACTGAATGTGGATTTTAGATAGGCAGAATATAACTGTGTTGGATTTAATCAAGGATATAGAAATTAACACTTTCTTACAAAAAGTGCGCTGGCATGTTAAATGTTGACAAATGGACCTTGGTTCTACACCTTATGCAGCACCCATGTTATGGCCTCAGGGATAACAATGTGATGTTTCTTGTGGCTGCAGGCCTTGGGCCTCCCCCTACATGTCCAACACACTGTACAGGACCTCCCTTTTGAGGGCTATTCTCAGACCAAACTGACTCTAGACTGCACAGTCTTAAAGACTCCAGGGCCACTCTCAAGTCTCTGGGTCTCCATATACCGGTCCCTCCAGAGACGACACTTTAGACCACAGCCACTTCCACATTTCTACCAGCCTAACCAGAGGCAGAACATTAGCCATAGGAGAGGCAGAAACAATAGAAAGAAGCCTTGTCAGGCTTCATTCAGCCATAGTGAGGGGCCTATGAAACAACCCTCAGGCCCAAAACATAATTTTTGAGGATATGCCCGGGGACGGTGTACCCATCCAGACCTTGGATCCTCCACTCCCCTTATTTTCAAACTGCTTATCCTACTTCTACCATGTGTGGACCCAGATTACATCAGATAAATGAGTACTATGCAGAGTGGAACTGGGATACTCTATCCAATTCAACTGCCTTTCACCCTCATGTTCCCCACCCTCCCCATACCTCTTCAGGGACCCCGCTCATGAGGAACTTCTAATTCAAGAAGTGCAGCAGCTCCTAAAGGTGGGAGCAGTGGAAGCGGTTCTGCTAGAACTGAGTGGAAAGGGTTTCTATTCCTGATACTTTCTAATTCCCAAACCCAAGGGTTCGGTCTCAAGCCAATCCTAGACTTGAGAAACCCCAAGAGATACATGAAGAAGTTGAGGTTCCACATGATCTCCCTGGATCCAGGAGATTGTTATGCCACCCCGGACTTGAAAGACACATATTTCCATGTGTCAATCATCCCAAGGCACACAAGATTCTCTGATTCGTGGTCAACCAATCCCACTGCCAGTTAGTTCACTGTGCTACCATTTTGCCTCTCAGCAGCCCCCATAGTTGAAGTGCCTGGCGATGGTGGCAGCGTTCCTCAGAAGGAACTTACGTGACTGGTTGATCAGAGGTTGCTGCAGGCAACAGGTGGAATCAGACATAGGCTCGGTCTACACTTACCTTCCAGATTTGGTGGCAGTCGACAGGAGATACGCAAGTGACGTAAATCACTTGCGTATCTCCTGTCGACTTTACTGCATCTACTCTGCACGCCGTCCACACTGCGCTGCTTACCGGGGTGGTTTTCCTGCGTGGATTGTTGGATCGACTGAGTGGGTCTACACAGACTGCTCAGTCAATCCAGAGCAATCGATCTGACGGCGGTGAATTTGCTGCTGTCAGTGTAGACCCAGCCATAGAGTTCATGTCCCTGATGTTTGCCAGGCTAGGCCTCCTAATCAATGCACAGAAGTCAGTTCTGGCCCCCACACAAAGAATAGTTCATAGGGGGCAGTCATAGACTCAAACCTGGCCAGGGTCTCCCTTCTGGAAGCACAGTTCTGGACGATACTCTCCATCATAAAAGGCTGGAAATGTTACCCATGATCACAGTCAGAAACTGTTTAAGACTGTTGGGTCACTTGGCAGCCTCTACTTATGTGGTCCAGTATGCCAGATTGTGCCTAAGACCTTTACAGACATGGCTGGCCTTGGTTTACCAACCTTCCAGGGATTGCATAAGCAAAGTAGTGTCAGTTCTGATGTTGGTATTGGACATGCTCCGTTGGTGGCTAGACCAGAGTATGGTATGCATGGGAGTCCCATTTTCAGGACTGTCCTCCACCCTCACCCTAGTGACTGGATATGTCGGAAACGGGATGGAGGACCTATCTGGGTCACCTAAGGATGCAAGGGCTTTGATCGCAGGAAGACCCGTCTACCCACATCAATGTGAGAGAGCGGTACGACATGCCTGTCAAGCCTTCAGGGTCCATCTGGAAGGCAAATGCGTTGCAATAAAAACAGACAATATGACAGCGATGTTCTATATAAACAGACAGGGTGATGCTTGCTGCTCTTCCCTTGTCTGAAAGCCCTTGACCTCTGGCATTTCTGCATAGATCGGGACATCTGTAGGGTGGTGACGTGGTCCTCCATCCATACCTTTGTGGCGCACTAAGCTATCACTCAACAAGCCAGATGATGTGGCAATTGGTAGAGCGGTTCTACAATCAGGATCCCATTGAACTCTGACCCCACCTCTTAGGGGGTTGCTTGCAAGTCAACTAATTGGAATCAACATGAGCAAGCACTCAAAGAAGAAAAGACAGTTACTAACCTTCTGTAACTGTTGTTCTTCAAGATGTGTTGCTCATGTCCATTCCAAGTCCCTTCCACCTATCCTTCTATTGGAACCTGCCAGCAAGAAGGGACTGAGGAGGCAGAGAGTTGGCAGAGACCTATATAAGGCACTATGGAGGCGTAACTACAGGAGGCTCCAGAGAAACCTTCCAGCAACGGTGCACAGGGCATGTACACACCAAATTGGAATGGATATGAGAAATACATCTCAAAGAACAACAGTTACAGAAGGTTAGTAACTGTCTTTTACCCACACCAGTGAGGGCAGGGCAAGGCCTGAGGTTAAGCCCCCAAAACAGGTTAGGAATAGCTCCTGTGAGGGTAGAAGGATTTTTGTTTGTTTAAATACATTTTTTTGACTTTTAAGTTTGGACTGTTGTGACTCTGGAAGGTGGTGCCTTAAGATGATGACCCATCTGGAGGACTGAGTCACTGCAAGAGAAATCGCTGGAGTGATCATTGGCGAGGAGCTCTAGAGAAGGGAGTGAGCTGCTACACCATGTGTGGCCATGAGGAGGCCCTAGCAGTAAGTGAACTCTGTTACACAGATAAAGAACTGAGGCAAAGGACAATTAAGTGACTTGCCAACTGTCACACAGGAGCCTGTGCAGAGCTGGCAACTGAACCCAGTACTCCTGCATCCCAGTCCAGTGCCAACCTTCCTCTGTAGAAGCTGGTCAAAAGCCCATTTAAGTCAAAGGAAAGACTCAGCTGACTTTAGTGCACCTTCGATCAGACCCATACTTGACTCAGCAGTGGGGATTACTCTAGCACTAATGGCTTTCTTTCTGAGTACTGGCCACGCCTGATCCTTCTGTGCTTTTGAAATCAGATACATACACAACCAAGTATAAAATGGCTACATCCTTACTTATGTCACTACATACAACTTTTGTACAGATATTATTGGACATAATAAAAACTGCTAATTAAATACAACAGGTGTAATAAGGCAATTTTACTAAGCTACTAAAAACAAAATACAGAGCTTGAAATACCATGAAATTATAGACAAAAAATTGGAAGTGAGTACATTCAAGTCTTCGATTTATTTCTGATATAGAACTGTACCATTAAATAAGTGACTGGGCTTGGATAAAAGGGATAGAACAACTATTTCTCCAAGGATACAGGAGAATGCTATGGTCATTACTCAAGGAAAGATTCTTTGTAACTTACATTATAACAATAGTGCTTCACGTAATGTAGTAGTGAAAGAAAAATTCAGTATGACAAGAAGTCAAATTTTACTATCTTACTGGTTTGAAAAGTACATGCTGATACCTGCTTTTAATTTAATTTCAACTTCCATGTATGCCACCTTGTCCTGTCAGATATATTGGTTTCAAAATATAAACTGAGGTTGACAATATCTGCACTTCAATACTAAGAAAAGAAAAAAGAAAAATATAGTATGCACTTGAAAAGTGTGATTCTCAAAATTGTTAGTGGGAGAATATACTTAGGGATAAATTCACAAAAGGTCTTAGACGCCTAACTGCCATTTCTGGTGTCTAAATCCCAGAATCAGGCCCCGCTGGGATTCACTAAACCCGTGTTCAGATGCCCCCAAACACTCTAGGTGCCTAAACTCACTCTGTGTCTAAGTTTTGTAGTAAAAGTGCCCAAGTTCCTGCCTCTGGGTATGCACACTGCTGCCACCTCCTAGACATCTGGGCATGTATCTCTTGCCTGAGCCCCAGAGTAATCCACAGACTAAAGGGAAGATAGGTGCTTTGCCTAACTTGCCTGCAGTACCCAATCTGGTAAGTAAATTCATCAGAGCTTGCCTACTGGGTTATGCATGGTATGCAAACTTGCTCAGAACAATGGGGGTGGGGAGGGTAGAGAAGGAGGACCTCCCTCATAACTTTTAGCCCAGTGGTTAGCGTACTCACCTGGAAGACACTTGGTTCCATTCCCCCCTCTGGACTGGGGGGAAAGGGGATTTGAATAGGGATCTGTCACCTCTCGGGTGAATGCGTGAACCACTTGGGCTATGAGATATGTGATTGAGTATCCGTCAATCTTTTCTATTGAAGCTCTGGATATATGAGTCATTGAGAGACTAACTTTGTAGCCTGGCAGTTAGAGCACTCATGTGAGATGTAGGAGACTCAGAATCCATTCCTTCTGCTCCATGCCTATGTTCCTTTGTGAATCTAGCCCTCAAGACTTGTACATGCTGCCAATCATATATTTGTTTATGTATATATTGTGGTAAAGTCAGACCAGATGGCTACAGAAGGGTATACCAGGGCCAATATGTGAGCCCCAGGATGCTAAAAGCCCTTTTCCCTGCAGACAGGGGATAGGTTACTCCAGGTCAATTGGAGGCACCTGAACCCAATTAAGAGCCTAACCCAGGTGTATTTGAACCCTGCCTTCCCTAAAGACTGGGAGGAGGATAGGGGAAGGAGCAGGCAGATGGTTGTGGCAGTTAGAAGAGGATCACCCGGGACCGGTAGTGATGTTTCCCCTACAGCTGGAGAGGCAGAGCAGGAGGGACTGGTGGCCCTCTAAGCCTCAAAGGCTCCACCACGTACCCTGCAGCCCCTGGAGGGGCCCACAGAGAGGTACCTCCCTGGGCCTGGGGTCAGATACATGGACTGGAACCACCCACCCTCCCCTGTGGGGTTGAAGGGCGGCCCTCAAGCCTGAGGTAAGGTCTGCACCCCACCGCTCTGTGAGAGAGGCGCTGGGGGTGAAATCACCTTAGACCCCCAGCCAGAAGAGACTGTGGCCAGCCGATGAGACCCAGAGGGGACTTGATTTACCACAATATATATGTACATAATATAATCTGTGAATGTAGCAGGATGTGCCATTTTAATTGCATACCTGCATCTCATATTTAGTTTTTAATTATTATTTTGCTTTCATACTATTTTCAAAATTTTAATGAATTAAAATTACTTTTTTACATTGTTGTTACTGTAGCAAGTTGGAAACCAGCTGTTAATGTAAGTAGATGTATTGGTAAAAGGTAAGATTGCCATGCCATGTAAAATCAGCTTCTGAGTTTAAACATATCATGAAGTGCACCCAAAGACACACAGACATGATAGCAGGATCCAGTCCTGAGTGGTTTTTCTACATGCTACATGTGGCTGACATGGAATGACTTGTACAGGGCAAATCTTTTTGCCAACATTAAATGACACTTCCTTCACAGTTACAAAAAATGGTGTTTTGTAGCTGTGAAACTTTCTATTAGAGGACTAATGTAAATTTCAAAATAAAAGGAAGTTTGTAACTGCAAATGGATATATTTGCTTCTCCCCCACTCCATTTAGAGGCAAAACCTATTTTTGAGACTTTAAATGCAAATATTTCCCCTGGCTTCAGTGAAGAAGCAGATGCAGAATATAGTTTCATTTGCATGCAAATGACATGATTACAGCTCAGAGAGGAATATTGAAAAATTCATATTGCTACCGTGAAAACCTGATAGTCACACACATTAAGCCAGACTGCAACTTTTTTTTTTTAAACTGCTACTTGTTGACATCTGTCTGATCACACTTCCAATTGGATTCAGGCTGTATCAGTTTTACCCACTATAAGATTATTGAATTTTTAAATGTGAACTTATTAACCTATTTTGAAAAGTAATAGTTTAAAAAACATTTTAGGTCAGCAATCTAAACAGTTTATAAATGCTGGGGAGGACTCTGTCTCGTGAAACCCCTGGCACCATAAGGGGTTTCCGGTACCGAAGATCACCATGGGTGTATGGCACCGTTCTCATTCCTTGGAAAGAAAGCAGAAGTGAATGGACAGGGGTCACTTGCCTATGTCTAGAACTTCAGTGTGTAAGAGCATTAGTGGAGTGTGACCCATGCTGGGCCACTCAGGCACCACTCCCTCGGCCATGGTCAACTCTGACCTCAGAGAGGGGTGTGCTGAGTCCGGCACTGAGGAGCTCCCCACCCAGGGAGCTGGAGGAGGAGGAGGGGGACTTACAGATACCCTACACTACAGAGACTTTTGATGCAGCCAGGGAGCTCATTGAGACCACGGTGCTGCAACCTTCTCAGGCCTGCAAATGACCACCAGAGGCAGAAGCCCCCGCACCAGCAAAGCAGGCAGTACCATTGAAAGGAAAGCCAGTGATGATGTCTTGTCAGGCATTGCCTCTGCATGATCACTGGCACGGAGGGGCATTGCACCACCATGGTTCTGTAGGAGCGAGTGCTCGGGATCCAATTTGGAAGCGGAATCCTACACTTTGTGCAGGAGCTGGCACCGGGACAGAGGACAGTACCGGAGCCAGGAGACAGTTCATCCCTTCTCCGTGCCATGGCTCCCACAATGGCAGACCCCGACTCAGTGGTCCTTTAAGACTTCCTGGGATTTTCATCAAGCCCAAGGGCCTCACTCTGGACAGTCCCTATCTATAGCATTGGGGAGTAGGTACCACCAGGCCAGGTCAGACCAGACTCTTTCTTGTCTAGATGTTGACACCAGCACCAAGCACAACCTTGAGCCCAAACACGGCACCCACTACGGCACCAGCACCAGTGTCAAGCCTGAGACCACTGGCACCATCGTGGAGCCAGAAATACCTGGCACCACGAGATCCCCTGGGCACCGAGGGACAGAAAATAGTCCTGATAAGGGAATCATCCTCCTCTTCTCCAGATGAGGCAGTGGCAGGTGCCTCCACTGCACAGGCAGTAGAAGACAGTAGAATCCACCAGGATCTACTGTGTAGAGTTGAACAAAACCTAAGGCTCCAAGTTGAGGAAGTCTCAGACGGTGGAGGGAACCCAATGATGGATATGCTATCACTGTCCGGTCTGACCAGGGCTGCCTTGCCAATAATAAAAACATTTGACAAGAACATGAAGGCATTGTGGCAAACCCCTGCCTTGATTCCACCAACTGCCAAGGAGGTTGAGCGGAAGTATTTCGTTCCCTCAAAGAATTTTAAGTACCTCTAGACTCATCCTTCTCCTGGTTCTCTGGTAGTCATGGCAGCAAATGAAAGAGAGAGACGGGAACCAAGGCCCTACACCTAGAGCCAAGGCGTCTAAGAAAATTAACCTATTTGGCAGGAAGGTGTATTCCACAGGGGGCCTGCAACTTAGAATAGCCATCAGCAGGCAGTTCTAATTAGATGTACCTTTAACACCTGGGAGTTCATGATGAAATTTGTGGAGTCTATTCCACCTGACTCCAGAAAGAATTTGTGGCAAGACAACAATGAAAGCCTCACTGCCAGGGGCACTGGATGTGGCTGATGCAGCAGCCTGTATCATGGCCTCGGGGACAATAGTGCACCACAGCTCATGGCTACAGGCCTCGGGCCTCCCCCATTAGGTCTAACAGACTGTGCAGGACCTCTCTTTTGAGGGCCAATTACTATTTTCAGACCAGACTGACTAAAAAATGCACTCTTCATGACTCCAGGGCTACCCTCAAATCCCTGCATCTGCATATGCCAGCACCCCAGAGGAGGCATTTTAGGCCTCAAATGCTTCCCCGTTTCTACCAGTCCCACCAGAGACAGGATATAGTCAAAGGAGGGCAGGAACAACAGGAAAAGGCTTCTTGTGGCCACAGTGGAGGCCCAGCAAAACGACTCCCAAAACATAACTTTGGAGGGTGCACTCAGGGACAGCGTACCAATCCAGATCATGGATCCTCCATTCCTTTTATTTTCAAATTGCTTATCCCACTTCTACCATGTATGGGCCAATATTACCTCAGACAGCTGGGTACTATGCACTGTAGAACTGGGATACCCCATCCAGTTCAGCTCCCTCCCACCCTCACATTCCCTATCCTACCCGTCCCTCTTAAGACACCCCTCTCACAAGCAACTTCTGACTCAAGAGGTGCAGCAACTCCTAGAAGTGGGAGCGGTGGAAGAGATTTCTCTGGAGCCAGGGGAAAGGGCTTCTTTTCCCAGTACTTCCTAATCCCGAAAGCCAAAGGTGGTCTCAGACCAAGCCTAGTCCTCAGAAACTCAACAGACTCTTGAAGAAGTTGAAGTTCCTGATTGTCTCCCTGGCATCAGTCATCCCCATCCCCAACCCAATTCAGGAGATTGGTATGTCGCTCTTGATCTAAAGGATGCATATTTCCATGTGTTCATAATCCCGAGATACAGGAGATTCCTCCAAGTCATGGTCAATCAATCCCACTGCCAGTTTACAGTACTGTCATTCGGCCTCTCCACAGCTCCAAGAATCTTCACAAAACATATGGCCGTGGTAGCCGCATTCCTCAGAAAGCGGAATATACAGCTCTACCCATCCTTGGAAGATTGGTTGATTAGGGTTCGCTCCAGACAACACGTGGAATCAGATTTAGAGTTCATAAAACTGACATTTGCCAGACTAGGCTTCCTGATCAATGCACAAAAGTCAATCCTGACCCACATACAAAGGATAGAATTCAAACGGGCAGTTATAGACTCGAACCAAGCCATGCCTTTTTTTTCCAGAGTCACAATTCTGGTCCATACCTTCCATCATAGAGGAGTGGAAACGTCAACCCATGCTGTAGAGGACTGTCAGTTGCTCCTCCCCCTCTGGGTCAAAAGGAGGCCTCATTCTCTCATTGTCTATTGGCAGGGGAAATTAGCCAATCAGCCGGGTAGCTGTCTGTTGCTCCCCGGCCCTTCGGCAGGGCGAAGGGGGGATGCAGCAGTCTATTGCCCATGCCCTCACGCAGGGCAGGGTGCCAGAGCAGTCTATAGCCCTGGACCTCAGGAAGATTTGTCCTCCCACATCAACGTGAGAGAGCTAAGAGGGGTACGTCTACCCTGTCAAACCTTCAAGCCTCATTTGAAGGGCAAATGCATCACTATACGGACAGAAAATGTGACAGTGATGTTCTATGTTAACAGACAGGGTGGTGCTCACTCCTCTCTCCAGGAAGCCCTTGACCTTTGGCACTTTTGCATAGACCATGTGATACATATAGAAGCTTCTTACCTGCCCGGTTCACAGAACGTGCTCGCAGACTACCTCAGCAGGGCGATATCTGCCCATGAGTGGTCTCTCTGTGCGGACGTGACGAATGATATATTCCAAAGGTAGGGAATTCCCCAGATAGATCTGTTTGTGACAAAGTCCAACAAGATGTGCACACAGTTCTGCTTCTTCCAAAACCACAGTCCGGGGTTGATTGCAGATGCTTCCTTCATCCCATGGATGAAGCACCTGTTCTTTCCCCCAAGTGGTTTCATAGTTCCATTCAAAGCAGGACATTTTTCTCCCAGTTTTCTATCCCAAAACACGTTAACGGCCAGGTACAGAGACTTTGCTCCCCAGATATTAGAAGAGCATTGGCTTTCTATATCGAAATAACAAAACCATTGAGAAAGACATCTCAGTTTCTTGTAGCAGTGGCAGATAGAAAGAAGGGCCTCCCCGTCCCCTCCCAAAGGATTTCATCATGGATTACGTCTTGCATCAAGGCCTGTTATGACCTGGCAAAGGTGCCTGCTCCAGCGCTGACAGCCCATTCCACAAGGGCCTAGGCAGCCTCAGCAGCTTTCTTAACTCAAGTCCCAATTCAGAACATTTGTAGGGTAGCAACATGGTCATTCATCCTTCAAGTAAATCAACAGTCTTTAAATACTAAAACAACAATATAAACAGGGCAGGTGGCACACGATGCAGCAGTTTGTAGAGCAGTTCTACAATCACTGGCCTGTTGACCCCGCCGTCCATAGGGTTGCTTGCAAGTCACCTAATTGGAATTGACATGAGCAAGCACTCAAAGAAGAAAAAACAGTTACTAACCTGTAACTGTTTTTCTTTGCGATATGTTGCTCATATCTATTCCAAGACCTGCCCACCTTACCCCTCTGTCGGACACTACCAGCAAGAAGGGACTGAGTGGGTGAAGGATCTACTGAGCCCTTTATAGGGTGCCATCAGGGCACGACTCCAGGGGCCTCCAGAGCCGACCCTACAGATACCAGTGGGGGAAAGCCTTCTGGCAACTGCACATGAGGCACGTACACTCACCTAATTGGAATGGACATGAGCAACACATCTCAAAGAACAACAGTTACAGAAGGTTAATATTTATTCTAGGTGGTGTATTTTGCATGTTGTTTCATTGATAGGTTTCAGTAACTAAAGGAGCCATGCTGCCATTGGGTAAGTCCCTATCTATCTGCTCAACAGCAACTATTGTGGGGAGTTTGCAGCACCTAGTGTTGCCTCAGCATCAACTCCCACCCAGAGTTTTACGCACTGAGCAAAGCAAGGCTCTGTAGAGAACTTCTGGTCCACTGCTCCACCCCCACACAGCTATGCCCACAAAACCCTGTAGAGCACCAACTCCACAGAATTCCAGATGAGCTTTCTTGGGAAGCCTGCTGGAGTGGGAGGAAGTGGGAACATGATGCAGTCAGCATCTCCCCACTTTCATGCAAGTAAAGATAGTTGCATCTGAATCTACATCCCTTGTAATGGACCTCCTTAGGCCCTTGTTGCAGACATGACAAATCCGAAATTATGCCCACTAGGGAAAGACCCTGCTGAGCCAAACAGTGGAGATTTGGAGGAGGAGATTAAATCCCAGCAGGTGTTCCAGACTAATTTTTGGCTCCTGTCCAGGAATGCCTTTTTGAGCTGTGTCACTGGAGGAAGCCATAGATCTTTTAATTGTTTAATCTTTAGTTGTTAATCAGTTGCAGCTAAGTCTAATTAGTCTGAATGCCTTATGAAGGAGCTAGATACCTTTTAGGGAAGAAACAGACAGATGGGAACTGCTGTCTGGAAGCTGGGACGGTGGCTATCTGAAGACACAAGGGCTGTCCTGTTTATATTGTTGTTTTGGCATATAAAGACTGTTGATTTACTTCAAGAAATGCAGTTAGTGTTTGGTAGTAGATCTTTTTCTGGTTGCATATGAATGCCCTTATAAATAAACCTATAATCATGTGACAGAGGAATTAACTTTTTTAGTCTAGACCCCTGTCAAGTAACTAAGGCCTCTTGTCTCATAGCAGCATTCCTTTGTCACATATGTATTACACCTAGAGAGGGTTTTCTCTGCTTAACCTGGAACTTCTGCTGAAGTTGTATCCATAGCCATTGAGCCTGTCTCAGCTGCACTCTGTACATGTATTAACACAGTGACTGAACCCATGTTGGGTTTTTGGTTCAGTATTGACACAGGATGAAATTTTTTAATGGGTTTAAATGACTTTAGAGCCTAAGTCTCACTGACTTTCGATGGAATTGAGGCTCCTAAGTCCCGCTGAAAGTCAGTGAATCTTAGATTCTTAAGTCATTTAAGCACGTCTGCAAATTTTACCCACAGAGCCAAAAGCCTCACTAGCCACTTACTAAATCACCACTGCATGTTGTTAAAATTATTTTGCTTCTACAAGATACCATTAGAAATTATTTGCAAACTGTAGCCAATGAAATGGACAAACTTCAATTTGTGACATGCTGCAGGAATACATTCTGGAGTCTGAAGACTTGTTTAGTGAGAAAAATCCTATAATAGGAAGATAAGAGGCCCAAGTGAATGACTCTCTGGGGTATGATTATCTCAGACAAATGTAGAGGACTAGACACATTCTCACTTCCTGAAACAGCTTTTCTGAAATGACAACATATATTTGGGATGATGTAGATAAAATGAATGTTGTATTCTGGAAGAAAATAATGCTGGCTGTTTAGATTGTTGAAAAAACATTTCAGATAAGCTTGTGGTTCCACAGAAATTAATACCCACCCTTTGACTTGATATCAGCCAATCAAAAATGCTCTTTCAGTTCAAACAAATAATAATCTCTCAATCTTGTATTTTAATGGATACAATTTTCAAAATTATTGTAGTATGGGAACCATAAATTCCCACACAAGGAAGACTGTGCTCTATATAATTTATTTTAGATTTCCATCTAGGGCATGTTCTTATGCACCACATGAAAATCAAATTGTCCATGTAAAATGGTTTTCAGGTGATAAGTTGTTCCCCAAAGTTCTAGTAAAATAATAGATTCAGAGTTACATCTGACTTCCACAATCTATAAAGGCTAGTTATCAGTTTTTTTTAAAGGATTTGATAAGAAGAAAAAATAATTTTGTATTCTGACTCTTTCTTATCATTAATGCGGGAGCAATGTTAGAACAACAAACTCCTTTTCAGTTCGATTGTAAATACTTGACTGACGTAGGTTTTAGACTTTGATGGTCTGTGTGAGCAGGAGTGTATTTGTCTAACGTGCATCTACTGTAATAGGCATATGGAACTTGTAATATTTCTGACATTCACATACAGCTTTTTAAAGTTGGGGCACTCGCTATTCCTCTATCTGTCAAATTCAAGGCAAATTAAAATGTATGTTCTATCAACAGTGCCTACCCTAGTGGAAGTTTTATTAGAGAATAATTCTGTTTCATGCTTGGGAAAAGGAAAAACACTTCCTAGTAGTATAACAAACTTTTTTAAGCTTGTATTGTAAAAATGGTAAAATGCGGCAGGATTCTTTGCTGTTTAAATACAGCACTAAGCAAGCAATTAACCAAAAAAGGAACATGGTGTTATTTCATACTCTGAAAATCTTGATCTGCTCATTTATATACATGGGCAGCAGTTTGGTTTATTCTTAGGATTTTGTTTAAATTTGCACATATATGTAACCTGTGCAACAAATGTGGTTGTTATGGTCACTTCTGCACTCCACATAAGTAGGTTAATGATGATACAAAGTAATAGATATACATACAATGGCCTGGTAAGCCTCTTTGGTCCTTTTCACTTTTATTTTCATTTTGGAATTGAAAGTGCATGGTACTTCACTGAGTACTGTATGCACTGTTTGGCAGAATAAACTTGATGGTGATCTTGAAAGGAGGTAAATTGTGCCAGGAGTAAAATAAGCCTATATAATATTAATTATCAGCAAACTGTTCTGGAAAAGATGTTGAAAACTTTCTCAGAAGGTTCTGACAGTTTCTTAAAGTGCATTTCTTTCGGAGGGTTTGATTTGATGATCTGAGAAATTTTGTGACTTCTCTGTTTTTGTGTTTGTCATTCTGATATTCAAGCTGGAGCTCCAGTTTTAAGAGTCTAGTTTTAAATGTTACCAGTTAAAAATCAAACTACCTGATATGAGGATTCAATGAAGTAATTAGGGCCTAAAATGCTAGCATTTGTGCCCCTCGTTAACTGTGAGTGCAAACTTGTGCCTGCCAAATTGTAGACCAGGTTTAAAAATTAGGCCCTTTATTGCACTTGCACTTTGTAAAGACAGGTATTTCTTCTTTTGGGGTGTGATGGTGTGCATTCAAGATACACTGGGTTTTAATAAATAAATAACATTTTGAAAGGGAAAATGTATGAAGAACTGTGAAATACATAGCAAATAAGGGGCCAAATCATGCCCCCCAAAGGCTGGTAAGTGGTGGTGTCCTCTACATGTGGATTTCCATTCCTCCACACAGAAGGGGGGAACAGGTACTGTTCCAGTCCTCTCCACATCATTCAGCGTCGGTGTCAGGGAAGGGGATGGAGCTGGGTAGGCTGGGATTGTACGTGGCCCCATATTCAACTTTTGGCTTCACAAAAGGTACTTGAAAAAATTGCCACTGCCCCCACAGTGGAAATTCATGCCAGTGCAGCAGTAGTGCTACACTGTTAGTCAGCAGGGGGAGGGCCACCAGGAGTCATGGCCAGAGCAACGGTGCATGGCCCTGGCCTCTTGCATATCCCCTGGGATCCACCAGTTTTGAGGGTGGCTTTTCCTTGGGTTTGGAACCCCACCCCTTATGACAGATACTGTAGGATAATGCTTGCAAAGAAATCCTCACAGATGTCTGATTTACACTGGGGAGGGGTGAGGACCCCTTAACTACTTAAAAAGCTGTAACTGGCCCAAGAATATCTGGCCCAAGAAATGTAATTCAATTTGTAACTAAAAAACCAGGAAGATGCTAGCATCAGGCAAAATACTGCTTTCTTAATTGTTACTGCTTTGGAAAGCAGCTACTGCATTTCAAGGCACAGAGATTTATTCCACTTTGGATTGATTAAAGAATAAGGACATTTCCCACATGCACAGTTAAAATCAAACATGTATGTCCTATGGACAGTAGTGCACGTATTATAGAGACGCACTTAAGTAACCAAGGTTTCGAGGTACTTTCTATTCATTTGAACTTTTCCATTTTATTAGACAACACCATTCTGACCAGTTTATTTTTTCTGTATGTTTGCAGAAGTTAATGTAACTTGTACACATCCACATAGAGATTAGAGCCCTAAAATAGTGAAAATAATCAGAGCATTGATCTGTTGGTGGTAATGTTTTTTGGGTAGGTGAGTGTGTGAACTGTAAAGGAGATTTTCATTCTGAATACAATTATGATTCTTTAATTTATGCATCCATCTCTTCTAAATAAGAATGTATAGAGCTTAGTTTGATGCAAAGTGGTAAATGAGGTAAGTAACTGTAACCATTCTGCCACGTCTGTCTGCAGCAACAAAGATTGGGTTCAGTATCTAGAGGTTTGTCTTAAAATTACAAAATGAAACTGGCTCGAGCACCTACCCAGAAACTTGGGAACTCTAAATACCTCCTCCACTCCATGCCCTTAATAAGCAGTACTTTCCCACACACAAATACTGAGTCTATGTATAACACAGAGAGCTTGTATTAAGAGGAGAGGGAATACAGCATCAATTTGGGGAAAATGCAGCAACAGTGAACCAAGAGTATGTGAATAATAAATAAAACACCACACTCTTTTGCAGTGATCTTTCACCCCAGTTACCTCACCTGTCCATGTGAATGTCCAATGAATAAATGTCCCTTTAACATGTCACTCCCCCACTTCCTTCGCTGCACCCACCTTATGGGTTGTAAGAGGTAGAATAGTCTTTCACCACCATTATGTCTTCAGCCACAGTGCTGAGTCCCAGTTCCAAGGCTCTGCCACCCAGCCCTGCTCTTAGTGATTTCAGCTATCAGTCACCCCACTGAGTAGGGGGAACCTTGTTGCTGCCACCTCCTCTGTATTGTCTCTCACTTTGACAATATCTCAGTCTCTAATCACCGGGATTGACAGAAAAGGGAGAAGGTACAGGACAGATGCTTTTATGTGATGACGAGGACTCTATTTAAGGGTCCTACATGCCATTTGAACCCATGCAGCTCTTTACTGGGACTGCCAAATGTAATAACAGAGCTGAATAGACTCTATTGAGATATCACTTCCAGAACTCTCCCCAACAAGACCTATAGGCAAGTTGACCATGCCAACCAAGCTATTAAAGAGGAACAACGTTCCCGGCAAAGTGAAAAACACAGAGGAGCAAGAGCTGGGAAATACGCAGCAGTTGCAACAGGAATTGTTGCTGTGCAAGAATGAAGAGTCCCTAAAAGTAGCTATTGCTGGAACAGGAAAACCTGTGAAGAAAACTACTGATCAGTAACAAAGCCCAGAGGGGTATGAAGTAACCACTAGGGGAAGTGTAGATGTCAAGGAGTAGGAAAGGTGCCCTCTAATTTATGGGTTTAGCTTGGTCATTTCAGATGTAATTAAACATATTGAAGGGTTGGAGAACAAAGTAGCCAATGACCAGCCCAGAAAAGAGGGAGCGGAGGTGATGCTTAAGCTGTGGCCAGTGACCAAAACTCCAGTTTCAAATTTAAGGGGGGGGGGTGATAATCAGGATCTGGACAGAAGGGGAGAACAGAAGATTTAAACCTCCCAAATAAGCAGTTTAACCAACTGATTGCATGCTGTGTTATCGCATTATAAAAATTATTGAGTGAGGTCTTTATGAAAGCTTGATGTTCAGCACTGTGATGGACATTGAGATGTATACAGACTGGTAATTAATTCATGTATATAGACAATTGTGTTTGTAATCTGTGCTGCAACTTCAGCTACATCACATGGCAGGGTGATAAGCAGGCAGGGAGGCAAGAGCACCTCCCAAGCCAATTTACAGAAAACCAGCTTTACATAACCATCCATTACCAGCCTAGGAAAAGACAAAAGATGGGCCATTAGATTTAATGGCAAGACACTGAGATATCCCAACTATCAAGTCAAGAGGGAATTTCACCATTCTGAATAACCATGAATCACCATGGCAGGAAAGAAGAATGTTTTGTTTAAAAAAGGTAAAACAGGCTTGGAACTGAGCTTATTTATTTTTCAGAAATGTAGGGATAGTCTCTAGGGGGGAGACTAAATGCTGGATCTCCTGTATAACTAGGGAATGTACTAGGACACTGTTCAAAGGCGATAGGTTACTTGTATTAGAGAAGGGATTTTTCTGCTTTGAGGAGTATCCCTGTGGCCAGCTGTTCCACTTCAGGTGTGTCTGTGCCCCTCCACTTGTAATTGGAGATTTTTAGTAGCAGTGCCTGGTTGGATCGCACATACGCTCTCCCCGTCTTGCACTGCTTCAGGTAGCTACAGAGTCCTGGGCGACCAACCCTTCCTCAGTTCCTTTTCTACCACCAGAAATGTAAGAGGACTGATAAAGGTCCAATTCTATTAAAGCCCCTAAAGATTGGGTATATAAACTCGACTGGTTCAAATGAAATTGTTCTTGACACCTGTAACCTCCAAGAGTCCCACTTAGTTGGAGAAAAGGAAATAGAGAAACTCTTACAATACAAATTCAAAGTTCAGGAGCTTGATCATAGAGGGTGGACCAATCCGACCCAAGAACCTCCTGTGAAAGAGCCCATATACCCTATTGGGCTTGACATTGAAATAGAAGAAAGCATTCAGGAATGAGAGACTAAGAACTGGCAGGAGGAAGAGCAGTTCACATTCCTTTCCAGGCCTTGTCTAACTAAAACAGGACTTGTCTAACTTGTCTAAACTTAAAGGATAGTATGAGTATTCCAGCAAAGAAGCCACTAACTGTTAGTCTCCAAATCTGCAGCCTTTGCTCTGAAGAACATAGTCCTTGCCACCTGTCATGTTTCCCTCCTTCTCTTTCTGGATGCACTCTCTCAGGTTTCAGTTCACTACCCACACTTGGAAAACAAGATACTGATTAGGGTGACCCCTCATTCATTGCATATTCAGTACAGTTCTGCTGCCCTTCCTTCACAAATAAGGATAACAACATTTCATTATCACTACATCCAAGATTTAAATGCATTTTAACGACCAATGCCCCAAAATTACCACATTGTTGTAGTGGGTGTCATTCATGCAAATAAGATCTGCTCATCCTTTCTCTTCCCCTGGTTCATCCATACATGGTGCAAAGGGCTTGTTCTTTCTAAAGCCCCAGACCACAGACTCACATAAAAACTGAAAAGAGATCCATCCCTAATGCTGCTTGTGGTTGACACTATTAGTTATTAATCTCACATGCTACAGAAGTCTTCATTGTCTCTTAGTGATAATTCATCCAGATGAAGTCCTGTCTGGTTATTCAGGGTTTATTGTCTTTAATGAGAGTGCCAGAGACTCTTTACCTGTCAGGATGTGGCCCTCACTTTGCAGCTCTCCAAATTCCCTTGTTTTAGCAGCATTAGGTTTTGTACCTCGAGTGTAAAGTCTGAAAAAAGATAATTAAATTTACATTTCCAGTTGCTACGTAATTGGAATGGGAAATCATTTGTTTGCTACAGAATGGAATTGGTAATATTGTTTCATGTACTGACTAATATCTGTAAACATCTGTGCCTGCACACAGATTCTGACAAGAGATTTCAGAAAATATTTCTTTAAAAGGTCAGTGAGGAATACAATCCCCATGATGCTCTGCACACTAAGTGTTTTAATATGGCTTTCATATAGGTCTCATATTGGACATTTCTCTTTCTTAATTATGCTAACACTTTCCAGCCTGAAGCTCACTAAAGAATTATCCATCTGCCTTGGTGGATAAAATATTTACACAAAGAAGGTGTCCGATTCCCTTTTTGAATACCAACTGCAGAGTTAAAGGCCCTGGCATCCTTACCAGGCTTGATTCACAGAGCAGTTAATTGCTTTATTGGCTCTACAAAACCAAGGAATTATGGTGCATATTCTTGAGAGCCATCTACTGGCACCTTAGTAAATATTAACTGATTATTTACATAGACATCTCTCTTTTATAGATTAATCTTATAATAATCTTACCAAATGCTTTAAAAATATTGACATTCCAGTCCTATATAGATGAACTAGATTAAAAAAAAAAAAACTTAGCAGAAGCTGACTTGCTTGCTAAAAGGATTTCAACAAGAATTCCCAGCATTTACAGTAGACAAGTGACAGCTATAAGAGGTTGAGTAGATAAAAATGCAAATGGATTCAAGAATTTATTGTATTTTACAGGTCATCTGAGACAGAATTTTGTTACCCTTCTTACTAAATACTGCACAAGAAATGAAGGCAACTGATTTAAAGTCTAAATAAACCTTGTTTATACTGCTGGCTTCCCTGCTGGCAGAGGTAGCTAGACATTAATGATTAAGCACCATCCCCAGCAAAACTTCCATCTTCTCCCCAAATGGATATGACTTTTAGATGGTAGAAATACCTCTCTTTGGAATTAGCTTAATGAATTAAAATTCAAGAATTTAAAACTGAACTGTATATGTTAGGTCAGGCTATTCAATGGTTACAACCATAATATGAATTGCTAATGTAAACACAAACTATATGGCCTTTTCTATCTTGACATCTTACCATCCTGATAGATTCATAGCATCATAGAAAGGTAGAGCAGGAAGGGACTTTGAGAAGTCAAGTCCATCCCCCTGTGATGTGGCAGGACCACGTAATGCTAGACTATCCCTGACAGATTTGTCTAACTTGTTTTTAAAAGCTTCCAATGTTGGGGACTCCATGACTGTCATTGGAAGCCTGTTCCAGAGCTGAACTACCCTTATAGTTAGTAAGTTTTTCCTAATAGCAAACCTAAATCTCCCTGGCTGCAGATTAAACCCATTACTTCTTGTCCTACCTTCTATGAACATGGAGAACAATTGATCACCGTCCTCTTTACAACAGCCCTTAACATATTGGAAGACTGTTATCAGGTTGTCCTTCAGTTTTCTTCTCTCAAGACAAACATGCTCAGTTTTTTTAATCTTTCCTCATAGTTCAGGTTTTCTAAGTCTTTTATCATTTTTGTTGCTCTCCTCTGGCCTCTTTCCAATTTGTCCACATACTTCCTAAATTGTGGTGCCCAGATTTGGATTCCATCTGGAGCCTTACTAGTACTAAACAGAGTGGGACGATTACCTCCTGTGTCATTTGGTTGCTTATAACCGGCTATAATGTGCTTAGCACATATATCTGTTAATCATTTATTAACAGTTCTATATGTTCCCTTGGCATGCCCTAAGGCTATAATACTGTCAAGAGGCTGTAATTTGTACAAAAGCAAGGAGGACCCTGACCATTTGCTGAAATGGAGTATGTCCCTGGGATCCCTGCAGAAGAAAGGGGAGGTTTGCAGGGCTACAAGTCCCCCACTCAAGTCTTAAAGTGGGTCTTCAGCACCAAGGGGAAAGAAGCAGGGCTTCTAATCAGCCCCCTTCCTCCCAAGCTGACCAGGAGGACTCTGACAAGTTCACCCTTCCTCCCTCCCAAGGGGAATGGGACCCATTGGGGAGGATTTGAGACAGCCCTTTTGAGAGGGCGCTGGGCCCTAAGGAAAACAAACAGCAAAAGGCTCACCAAAGCCACAGCAGAGCTGTGCTCCCAAAATGTGCCAAAAAGGGGGAGGGACCCAAAATTCCAGAAGAGATGAGTCCTCTTTCTCCCCTCACCCTCTCTACTGAGGAAGGTGAGTGTTTGGCTCTGAAAACTGAACAGACTCCTGAGAAGTAAGCCTCAGAGTAAATGTCTCCCCTGAAAATCCTCCCCTGAGGCTGCAATATCCCTTTCCTTCTCCTTCTAGGGATTAGGGATGAAAGGAACAAGCCTGATAAGGACAGAATATTAGCAAGAGTGACTCCTGGCTCTACAACATTCAAAATCCAAAAAGCTCTATTGCTGGGACACTGATGGTTGATGCCACTGTAGCATGCCTTGCCAGGGATATGGTAATTCCTTCAGGAGAGGAGTTCTACCCTAAGGAACCCATGGACCGAAAAATGGAGGCCACTTTCATAAAGGACTTTGAAGCCTTCTCTGCCACTCTCTGAGCATCCCTGACAGCTACCTGCTTTGCAGGAACATCTCTTTCCTACCTGGAAGACCTCAAAGCCCTTAAGGACAGAGATCATCCCAACTTTGGCTCCACTGTAAAGAAAATCTCCCTAGCAACAGCATTTATAGCTACTGCCTCAGTGGATGGAATGAGGTTCTCAGCCTGACCTGGCAACTGAAGCCAGGTGCCACCTATGGCTCTGACCCTGGAATGTGGATACTCACTCTAAGCAGGTCCTATGCTTGGCCAAGTTTACAGGCTCCCTCCTTGTTGGAGAAAAGCTGGATAAGGTGGTAGCTGACAACATGGCAAACTAGTCTCTTCCTTTCTCACTAAGGATTCTCAGGAAAGAATATAGACTGGCCTTCAAAGACAGGTGCTCCTTTTATGCCTTGTCCTCACAGAGTTACCAGCAAAGGCCTACAGGTTCCTCAAGGAAACAATGGAATCGAGAGCTGCAGGAGCTCTGCCATAGCATTAAGACTCCAACTGCTAGAGATCACTCTGTGGGCACAATCACACATCAGCAGTCTTTCAGCCTTCATACTAAAGGTGTGGAACCATTTGTTGGGGCCGGGATGTAGGAGGCTGGGCCTAGTGGTGGAGGGTTGGAGTCAGAGACTAGGAGCAAGGACTGGGAACAAGTCAGGGGACTCAGGAAAGCAGGAGTCAGGCAAGAGGGCAGGGTCTGACATAGATGCCAACTTCTTGTGCTTCTCTTTGGATTTAAAGAGGAAGCCCTGACCAATCAGGTGTTCCCCCAATCAGGGCCCAGAATAGGTCTCTCTGATGTAGTTTCAGATTTCATGGTCTTTCTTCTCTGTTGGTTAATAGCAGGCCACTGGGTGGGAGCAGGGGCAGGCAACAGTTGACTGGGATCTCAGTGGACCCAGGATTTGAGAGTGCAGGGCCATGAAACCACTCCCTGGAACACAGGAAAGATCAAGTACAGATTCGGACACAAGTGTTCAACTCCTTATAATGGTGGCCAGCCCACGACAATGTCTGCAAAGGCATACACATCTGCCTTCGAGATCCTTTAGTGCTTGCAACTGATGCCAGCCCTGGAGGGATGGGGAGTTCCCTTAGAAACCCAAACAGCACAGGACCTTTGGAGCCAGGAGGAAAGGATTTATGGCATAAACCTCCCAGGGCTGAGATTGGTCAAGTTAGCTCTGCAAAGGTTTCAGACCACTCTAAGGGGATACCTCAGTCTGCTTCAATTTATTTGGCATGCGCAATCTGGTCAAGCCAAGCCACAGTGTTAGTATCAGCAATGTTCAAGGCACGAAGACCTCCAGGAAGCTGAGTCATTTTGCAGGCCTCAACAATATGTGTCATGGTTTGTGGCTGCCCCCATGAACATAATAAATTGTCTCTAAAATGCCACCGAAATTCCATTGCAGCACAAATTCCATGTCTGGTATGAAACCTGTTCAGAAGTTTCCATTGCCTTCATAGTAAATATTAAATAGAATCATTACCATATGACCATCTTCCTTGGTCTAATGTGCATAGTTACTTTGAGATCTCTGAAATATTTGTCAATAATGATGTTATGCGAGTTTTAGAGCTTGTGAGTAACTCATGTAGTGAGTAACTTGGCAGCAAGCAGGAGTGGAAAAGGCATGGCCAGACTGTGCGGCTCCAAAATGCTGATTGGCCTCCATGAGCTGCAGAGAAAAAAGAGCAGTCTCCAGATGTCCAGAATTGCAGGAGATGCTGCTAGCAGAACAGAAGGTATTGGTAAGAAATTTTCCAATTTCTGTTTCTTGGCAGCTGCCATTCTGTCTCATCATCCCCTATAAAGCAGATCAGCAAGGGAGCCGGGCCACCATTTCATCACCTTCTTATGGAGTCTTTACACCACACTTAGCACCATGGTAGCTGAAAACGTGGAGATCCACAGGAATAACAAAAACCTGTCCCATGAATGCCAGTTTGTGCACATTCCCTTTCCCAGACTGCCTGTGCTAGTGACAGCATGGCTCTTATCTGTGCTGTCTCCCCACCCCCGACCAACCAATGTACGTTCTCTGGTGTGGAAAAGTGCTGGAGGAAGAGTTATTGCTGCTTAAGGCAAAAGTAGGTTACAAGGGGTTTTTTAATTATAATTTACACTCTTCTAAGAGAGGAACAGGCCACCCAGAGCAACTGTTCACCCGACCTCTCCAAACCGGCTCTCCCTGAAGCTGCATGGCTGACAATGGCATACAGCTCCTATGTTACAGTCTTGGAGGAGGAGGGGCAGATTTGTGACATTCTCTGCGCTGCCCTCCCATGACCTCTCTGTGATTGGCTAGGTGTAGCAGAAAGAAACAAATTACCCTATGTGACCATCAGGGTAGAGAATGCATTCATGCAGACCTGCAGTACAGGTACATGATCACAGAATAATACCTATACATTTGTTGCAGTAGAGGCTTGTAATCAAAACTGATGGATATCATCTTCAAGTTCCCTTTCAGGGTTAATACGTTAACTTTTTTTTTAAATGTTCCTTACGTATTTTTGCCAGTGAATTTTGGGTTTAAAACTACTCATGCATGAAAAATGTCTGTAGGAATTGTATACTCCCATGTGTGAATAATGACTACGCTGAAGCATGAATTATAGCAGCATTCCACTGACACTGCTGCAGCTTCCATGTTCTCTTTGGGAACGTTGCAAAGTGTTTTTTAAATGCTGGTGCATGTTAATATATTGATTTCAATCAGTGTCCTTTTAGTACCATTTGGATTTGTTCAACCTAGCAGATAATGTGTCTCGCATTCCCTCTCAGAGATATTCCGTAAACTAGGGAAATTAAGAATTTATGCAAAGATGTTTTTAATTACCAATGCTGCTATTTATTAACAAAATCAAATATCCTTACAATACCCTACTTTTTTATTTTAGCCAAATGGATAGTTTATGCTAATTATTAGCAGCAAAGCAACTTTTAAATTTGGTGTTGTTTTTCATATCTATAAAGACACCAATTCTATGCTCAGGTATTAATTAAACCCTGTACTGATTTTAAAAGCTTCTATTGTCCTTTTCATTTAAATAGGACTTTTATTAGATCTTTAACAAGACCTCAGTGGGGTAATAAATCTAAGCAATTGTCCTTATTAGGAGTAGATTATTCTCATGGGACTATAGCAGTCACTGAAGTAACTAAAGGCATTTGTGACACTGCCCAAAGATTTTTTTTAAACACTAAACTGACTTGTGAATCAGTTGCTTAGATGCCAAATTAAATTAAATTATATTTTATTTTTCACATTTTTCATTTGTGACGTGTTGGTGTTTGCTTATAAACTTTAAGGGTTTAGTTCAGCAAAATTCACCTCCAGGCAGTGAGCCTTGCTCTCTACAAACAGTGTTTTTAGCAGGAAATTAAACCAAAAAATGTCCTGCATCTCTGTCTCTTTTGTTACTATCTCTTGTAATCTACAGGCCTCAGTTACGTGATAAGTATATTCTCATGTCCAGCTTATTGTATATAATAGATACAATAGATAACATAATAGAAATTATTCCTGAAATTGGCTCCTCTTAAGTGGGCCAAATGGTTGATTAAAGACATCCCTTAATATATACTAGTATGGTATACATTCAAAGATCTTCTCTGACACTGGGCCAGCTTCTGAAGTCCTTATTCAGCTCTTACCTCGACAAAAGTTAAACAAGGACTTCAGTACTTCACTACTGCCAATAGGCTACTGAGTTTTTGATTGTATAGGTTCTTTGAGCAACCTTCCCATAGGTGTTGTGGGGGCAAACAACCTAACTAGTATTAAGATGATGCTTAATAAACTTATGTACAAGATTACATGATAGGGTTGCCTCTCATAGGGGACTGGACTTGATGATCAAGGAGATCCCATCCAGTGCTGTATCCCATGTCCTCTGTTTCCCTTGGTGTAAAGATAGCTGTTGCCCTACTTCTGTTGAATGATGCCTTCCTTCTCCCCACCTCCAAAACTTGAGGGTTGTTTTGTTACTGGTTCTTCACTATCTGAGGAATGTTTTGGTGGAATGGTGTCTCCCTTGTACACAGACAAAATGGCCTAATCCTTTTCTCCTACAATATATTTTATTCCCAGCTCTAGCATGGGCACTAAGGCCCATATTTTCACAAGTGTCCAGTTATTTTGGGAGACTCCATTTCTGGGTGCCCAAATTGCGACATGAGCTGCCTAATTTTCAGGTCAGAATTAATCTCCACCCAGAAACCAACAGGCAGCCAGTGCAAATCCAAAACAAAGATCACAGCACACTACCTTGCTCAATAAACATGCTGCTAGCTTTCACTTTAGGTTCAGTTTCTAAACTGATTTCAGGTGTTGTCCTGTGCAGGTCACATTGTAGTAATCTAGGCTTGAACAGCCAAGCCCTGGATGACAGTATCAAAGTCCACATCCAATAGGAAGGATCATAATGTACTGACCAGAAGCAGATTAAAACAAGCTGTCTTGGTCACTGCAGCAACATGATCTGTCAGTCCCTGGAATTCTCATAAGATCCGGATATTGCTAGATTTTGGCAACTTTTCCTGAGTAGTCTGTTCCCCGCAATCCAGAAGGCCCACAGTGCTGAGCACGAGCACGCTACCTCTGGCCTCCATCCCCAGCAAGTCCTCTACACTGTGAAGGGGCAATATATGGCTGTTGGTGTTAAGCCTACGCTACCCCTGCATCAGGGGAATTTTTCCTTGGCCTCTTGTGACCCCTTTACAGCCTTGTAGTGTGACTGAACCAGTATATGGGGGCCAGAGCACCTGTGCCAGGGAAGATTATGGTCCATAACCATTCATTTCTAATTAGGGATGTGAGTTTCCAGGACTAATGTGCAAATATGGATGAACCTTTCTCAGCCTTGCCCTTCAGGTATTACATGAATCAAATAGCAAATCATTTGCCTTTATCCTGTGAAATGTCAGTTAGTGAGGACAGGGAAAATTGGTGCAATGTTACTTCTAATAGCTTTTGAACACCATGGGTTCCATTCTGCCCTACACAGATAGAACTATGCAAAAAGGATTAGATGGTGCTGGCTATGCAAGCTCCAGTGTCCTTCTATTGGCACTGACTTGGGAAAATGTCTGGAAAGATGTACACATTACCTCTTTAGGTCCAGACTGTGACCCTCCCTAGTGTGACTGAGCAGGGAAATAAGGGAGAGTAAGACCCCCTCATCCCTTCAGTAATGTGTTAGGGCTCCTTGACTTGCAACTCAGGTGCAGACAATGGTGGTAGAGAGCAGGAGGTTGTGTGTCCAATACTCCTTTCTAGAGCAGGTAGGCAGGGAGGGGGCAGAGTTGGCTTATGGGGGGAGGAGTAAGATGTACCCTCTTCAGGGTTATAGTAAATTACTTCACGTCCAGAGCAGGGAAGCAATCGTGATTCTCAATAATGATCCCATCTTTAGACTTCTCTTGGGACTGCAAAGACACACACGGGCACTAACGGGCTGAGCCTCATAGCTCAGTCCAGCCCTTAACATGAATGATTATATAAGAGGCAGAATAAACGTGAAAGTGACTAACCATTGGAACAAATGAGTAAGGGAAGTGGTGGATTTGCCATCTCTTGATGTCTTTAGAGGTTGGATCACTTTCTGGAAGGTATGCTTTGGTCAACCACTAATTGCTGGGCTCAATTCAGGAGTAACTGGATGAAATTCTGTGGCTTCTCATGTAGGAGGTTAGACTTGATGATCCTAATTGTTATTTCTGACCTTAAAACAAAAATCAATGAAGCAGCATGCACTGCTTTCCAGCCTTTGGTGTACACCACAGTATGCACAGTGGGGTGAGGATCCAGTAGCTCTTTTGGCAATCATGGGCAGCTGCAGAATTCCTGAAAGCCCTCCCTTTGGCTGTGTCCACATTAGGGATTTTTGGCAAAAATTCCCACTGTTGCTAAGACTGGATCAGCTTCAGGTGATTGACAGCAGCAGTGAAAGCACTAGTACAGCCATTGTATCAGGTGTCTGCCAGTATTTTTAACAGTGATACTCGGAAACAGGTCTAAACATGGTAAAAATAACCGGGGCCTCTCAGACACATTCAGACTATCCACATTGCTCCCAGCAGTGGAACCACAGTGGTGGTAGCAACATTATGCAAAAATCCCCAGTGCAGGCACAGCATTAGAAGCACATCAAGTGGGCTTCTAAGGGCAAACAGCAATGGTGAGTATATTGGGGCTAGATAACGCCTGAAGATGCTCAATGAATCCATTCTCAGACAAACACAACTAATATTTGGGCTGGGCTAACAACGGTCTTTTAAATTAAAAGAAATGATTATAACCTTGAATGGTAAGGGGAAGATGATTAAAAAATTAACTTTGAAATAAATGAGGCTCTTACAAAACACTTAAAATTTTAAGTCATTTATTCACAAAGAACTTCATTAAAAATAATATCAAGCTGCCACCTGCTGGTAAAAATGTAATGCACATAACAAAAAGACTGTCACTTGCTTTTGAGAGGATGCTATGGAAAGCTTTTGTATTTGACATGTTACAGTCAAATGTCCATGTGATAAAGAAGCTGCATACAATTGTCTTACTGTTTTTCACCAACATTTACATTTTCACATAGAACATGCTAAGTAGATGCCTACATGTAACTAACTAATGACAAGAGCAAGAAATCAAAGACAAGGAGAATGAAGAATGAGGAGTAATAAAAGCAGGTGAGTGATCAGTCCAGGGACGGTTACCAGGTGTGTCCTGTTTACACTACTAAAATGTATTTTAGTTATTGCCTTTTTAATGCCACTGCAGACTCTATAGTATGACCTAAATGCAATAGCCAAGAAAGATTTCCAGTTTTTTAATCTGATTTACAGTGAGTGTTTCTTCAGCTTCAGTTTCTTATAAATAGGAAGAAGTTATTTAATTATTTTTTTGTAAGTGGGTCATGTCCGTTAAAACATTGTCGCACCCCCTGAAAAGCCAGTTGCAGATATTTAATGGATAAGTAAGTAAAATACTTACTTCAGAAATATGACTGGAGAAAAGAATCTATAATCATACTTCTGCTATTTGTGTATGAATTACACAATCAGTCTCTTAAAAAATCATTAATATAAATGGACTTTAAGTCAGAGACTGTCCTATTCTGCTTGAGCAGTGCCTAGCATGAGGTGCTACTAGAATAATAGCATAAATACCTATAACTATTGGGCCACACAACCTTCCTTTTCGGAACAAAATGGGTGGTGTTTTCCTTGACATTTTTTGTTTACACAGGACATCTTCCTCTCATTTTATCAAAAAGATCTTGTAGGAAAAAAATAGGTCAGCTCTCCCTTTGAAATCAGAGGTGAGTGTGTATTTAGGATTCTTCCTAGATTTATTTCCTTGGAGCAGGTTTGGCAAGTATGAGGGAAAGTTAAAGATTTATTTTCAGTACTACATACCAGATGTCATACTTGCTTTTCTGAGACAGTTGCTTTTATCTTCAGTGGTACCTGCTCTAGTAGTAATGAAAAAGTAACCTGAGTTCCATTTTAAGCAGTGTAGCACACACTGTTTGCATGCCATTAAATTAGATGGTATGGCTGGTTGACAGATTCTAGGCAGAGTCTTTATGTGTCATTAAAAACTAAACATACTTGCATCCATTGCAGTAATATAGTTGGCTCTATGAAGACGTGATATGGTAACATGCCTGACAAAGGGGTTTGGGACCCCTTGGTTCTGCAAAGGGATCTGCCCACCTAGACTGTCATGCCAGCCTGGAGTCCCATTGACCTAAGTAGAACTCTACAAGGATGGATCCTTTTGCAGAATCAGGACCGTTGATTGTAAGGGCCTGATTCTGCAAGGTCCCCAGTGCCTCTTCTGATGTGATGAATGTGCACCACTCCCACTGACCTCAGTGGAAACTGAGGCTGCTCAGCATCTCCCAGGATTAAACCCTAATTTAGCTGCAGAGGAGTTAGTAGAGGAGAACCTACCCTCCCCCCCACTCCACCTGTCTAATGGTGCATTAAGCACACAGAGCCAGATCCTCAACTGGTGTAAATGGTGTGACCTGTTCATGCCCAGAGTAGCCACCTGATAATGCCAAGGTCAGGGCAGGCTGTAAAAGGAGAGCAGATTCTCCCAGCACTGGTGGGTGACACTGAAGTCAGATTTCCCAACCCGCCACCAACAGTGCTTCTGATTCCCCCACACTGATTATCAACAAGCCACTGTGCCAATACACACAGCCCCCTTTACTGCATTTCAGAGTTCCTGAATACACCTCAAGGACTCCCTTAATCCAGTCAACGTGACAAATGGCACAATTTAACTCAATGGTGCTGTGCTGATTTACAGCAGCTGGGGCTTGGCCTATAGCACACAGTCAGATGGGGTGTACACTGCTTAAACAAAGCACTCTTTACTGAAATGCCACAGTCTGACCACAAACATGCCAAGGGGAATACATGGCCAGGGAACATGTGGCCAGTTGCCTGCCTGGAGCTGACAAATACTATTCTCACAAAAACAACCATGCCGTTGCTTTGTTGCTAGCCCTCCCTACGGTAATACTGGAAACTGACACGCAACTGGAGTTCTCTTTTGTCTTACCTCCCTACTGTGACCTTTTTTTAGTGGGGCATAACTGGTAACTGAAATAAGCAACCACTATTTACTCCAGGCTGCACAGTTTGGCATGCTGACATGCATTGTCCGTAAACAGTGCAAAGTGAAGGGGATCCAAGCAGCATGCTTCTGCAGCCATTCACTGCTATAAGCAGCAGGAATCCAGGAAAACAAAACTATTGGTAGCTAGTGGAATTTGTGAAGAGAAGGACTGAAGCTGGATTTCATCAACTCCTTCCCTGTTCATGACCTTCGTCCTGACTTCAGTGGTACCAGGATTTAATCCAGTAAAACAAAAGGAGATGAATAAGTGGTGACCATAAGAACTGGTACTTGCTGCCTTTTATGCTGGAATACATTGCAAGCTCCTATCACTATTGTGGTACATGTTGTCAATTCACAAATTAAAGGATTCTATTTTCTATAGGTTTTTATAGCACGCTCATCACCATAGTATCCCTGAGAAGCCAAATTGTGCTTAAATTTACACTCCATTTGTCTTTCCTGAGTGTGCTCTGTTGGAGGAGGGGACATTGTGTAATTTTTCATTTGTCCACATCTCTTTGTCCAAAGGCCACTTACCTTGCTCTGTGCTTCCAGAGCACTAAGTGATATAAATCTGCCCTATATCTATTGCCCTCACAGAAGCAATAGAACAAAGGTGTTTGCATCCTTTTGGCCTACATTTAGTACTGCTTCCAGCTTCTCCTGTCTCTCATGCACTATAACAGATGGGATGATTGGTGTCTAGGAACCAGCTAACTTGCTAACTAATGCTAAAATTAATACTTAGCTCTTGCATGGCACGTTTCATCTGCGGATCTCAAATTGCTTTTCCAAGGAAAGGTGAGTGTCATCAGTGAAAGTGGTTGCACTGTTAATTATCAAAAGTTTTGGGTCTCTAAAACACGTGGAATTCATTGACTCCTCACTGATTATTACACTGGATTCTGATGCAATGATTATCATTTTAATGCAGTTTCTGAGTCAAATGTTTTAAAAAGCAAATTGCATGAAACAGACATGTCTTCACTAGGAAGATGAGACTAGCAGAGAGAGTGAGCCTTGGGAGGTTGCTGATGGAACAGTAGATACACACCTTTGTATTCACCAATTTTCAGTTTTCATGAGAATATTAATATTGAGACCTTGAAACAATTAACAAAGTAGGACCCAGTTGTCCAAGTCAGATTTTCATGACTAATATACTTCTCAATCAGATAGTGTGTACAAAGATGTCCTGCCTTTCACCCTGGCTGCTGATTTGAATTTGGTTCATGAAGAAGCAAAGTGATTAATCTGCAGTGATTTTTTTAAATTTTTTTGTGTGTGTATGAACTATTGCTGTCCTTTGTTTCAGTGCAAGAGCTCATGCTTATTCAGCATAGAACACTCAGTGTAAGTGTGGACAGTATAAAAAGATTCTCCACACATCTCATTTGAGTCTTTGAGATTAGAAAAATAAGTGTTGAAGAAAGTTTGTTCTGTGCTAAGGCTGACTGGTACTTTAAAAAAGTGACAACTGTGAAAAAATATTTATATATGTAGGCAAAGGGTATAAATTCAAAAGCTGCAAGCAACTTGTAAGACTATGGCAAATGTATCTCACTGCTAGTGCTCAAGCGCATGCCTGCAACTTCAAATGAGCTGCCAGGAGAAGCAAACTCTTTCTTTAGCCTGATGCTCTATTTCTTTTAAGGACACTACTTCCTCTTTTCTCCCCCAATAGGTACTGCTGATCCAGAGTCTAATCTCATAGGCTGGGAAAGGAAACAGAGTAGCAGAGTGCAGCTGTCCCATTGGAAACAGAGCTGGAAGAACACACATTGAAACACTGCAATTAATCTCAAAGTTTCTCATGAGGCATCAGCTGATTTTGAATGGCTTAAGGCTGGTAAGTTCCGTTTTTTTAGCTTGTCTTGTTCTCTCATATCTATGTTTGTAAAACTCCATTTAATTATTCCATTTAAGCATTCTAAGATACATTACTTTAGAATAATAGTACTTTCTGCGTGTATAGTGAATTTTGCCCAAGGATTTCAAGGTGCTATACAAACATTAGTTAATTAACCCTTGTAACTTCCCTGTGAGGTAGGTAAATATTACTACCCTCCCTTACAGATGGGGAAAGTGAGGTACAGTTAGGTTAAGGGATACATTTCCCAGTGGCTAGTAACTACAAGGGCTCAGCCCTCATGGCTCTCATCCATCACAATTTCTTTCCTGCAGAGTCAGTAAACAGCAGCTTACTCAGCTGTATCTCATCCTCAAATGAATTCCTAGTCAGGCTTTAGCCACCTAAAAGATCTGCATCTTTTGCATCCCTCCAATAGCAGTCTATAGGAAGTTCATTTTCAAAGTAGTAGAAATTGAGGAAGGGTAGAAGGAGGCAAAATGAACTAATGTGCTGCATTTGTGTGATTTATAAAAGGCCCCTTGAAAGGAGGTTGGATTGATTTTAATTTGGGAGCCTAGAACTCCAGGGGAGACACTTACAAGGAAAGAGTTCCATTGAATTCAAGGGAGCAAACCAAAGACCTCTGAGTTTCCATTAATATCCACTTCAAGTTCTATGACTAAGGCAAATAAATTGTTACTTGGATACAGAGCAGAGAAGCCAAAATTAAGAGCTCTCAGAAAAGATCTGTGCTGTCACAAGTGGAACTGTATACATTAAATATTTGTCCATGTTCTAAAGTTCCTATGGGTATTTTGAAGACACAGTAACAATGGGGAAAGTCTGGGACTCCTTAATCCTTATAAAAAGGGTAACCAGCCAGAGTTTGGGGAGCAGGGCTTGGCTTTGCCAATTACAGAGGTGCTGCTGTTTTCCACTCTCATCTTATTCCTTAAAGTTCTAACATAGGAAAATAAAGAGAATTTAGAAATTATTTCTATTTTCAGTGGAATCTAGAGAAGTTAGAATATAATTAATATCAAAACATCCCTTTGTTTTGCCTCTTATATCTGGTTGATCATTGATCATTTGCAGATGAAATAACCAACTAACTAATTTCACATACAGTGCTGTCATTCAGATTGATAAAAACGCTAATGACGCTGTAATATTATCAATTTCTTATTCCAATACATTTACAGGTCATTCTGAGAGACTAAAAACTCCATTCTGAAATGAGAATGAAAATGCAATTTCAATTTTGTTTTGATTTGGTATTTTCCAGCTACCTATCAAGATCAAATCCTTGAACTATTTACTTAGATGAACTGATATATCCCTATTTGAAACAGTGGATATGCAAGATTTAGCCATTAAGGAGTTGGGGTAAAGTTAAAATCCCCTCCAATAATAACTAAAGGCAGAGAAAATCTTTCAAGAAAATTAAACACTTGATCAAAAAGAGAGAAGGGTTATTGTTGAGAGCATAAAGATTAAACAAGAGTTATCTTTGAGAATAGCCATCAGTGATAAGTAGCAGGCAGTTAATGTCCCTTCAGGGATCTTTCTACTCATGTAAATTTATTGGACAAATACAATATTACATTTATTTTAGTTAAATTATGAGAGAGCAGCATAACTTTCCCTGGTAGAAAAAAACTTGTAAAGTCTAGAGCATAAACAAAGTCGTATATAGGAAGAAGGGAGTGCCACAGTAGTTGAAATAGTGAGGGGAAGAGAAAAACAAAAAAAAATCGAGCTCCCTGTTACTATCCAAACAAGCCGTTTTTAAGCCCAAATCCTGTTTTCTATACCCCCCTTTTCCACACTACTCCATTTTTGTAACTCTGGCTTTGTGTTAGTCTTGGTATTTTGCTCCTGATTGCCCATTAGCAGGTAGTTATTGAAAATGGAGTAAGTGCACTAAGTGTATCAGTCACTTCTCCTGTTTCATTACAATCATATAATAATTTATTTTCCTGTAGCACCTTCTGTCCAGGAGCTCTACAAGCATTTAATAATTATGGGTCAGTTTTTCAAGGTATCTAGGTGTCAGTGAGCAGGACATGGGAAGTTACAGCCAGAGTCAGGAATCAGAGCCAAGGCTTAGAACTGGAGTCGGAGACCAGATGCCAAAGTCAAGAATCAGAGGCAAAATCAAGAGTCACAGCCAAAGGTTAGGACCAGGGTGTCTGGAGAGGGACAAACGAGTGTTACCACAACCATAGGCAAACACTTCAAGCCATCACTGAACTGCAGCTGGGCTTAAGAGCTGGTCTGCTGACTCTTCCAACCAAAAAGGTGGCATTCCCTGTCCACTGGCATTGCCGATCAGGCAACCTACTACAGGCTCTGCTGCAGGGCCTGCTGCTTGGTATTAGGTGCTTAAACATGCAGATAGGCACCCAAGCATGTAACTCCCATTGAAATCTATGGCAGTTATGTGGCTAAATACCTTTGAGGACATGGGCCTAAGTGCCGAGGTGCTTTTGAAAATCCCACTAGGTACCTAGTTGCATTTTAGGCACCAAAATACCTTTAAAAATCTGGTAGTAAGGCCTCGTCTACATCTAAAATTTAGATTGATCTAGCTACAGAGCTCAGGACTGTGATAAATTTCACACCCTGTGCAACATATTTAGGTCGAACCTCCAGTGAAATGCGTCTAGATTGATAGATGAACTCTTCCTTTGATCTATCTTCCCCCTTTCAGAGAAGTGGATTAACTACACTGATGGAAAAAGCCCCTTCCACTGATGTAAGCAGCATCTACACTACGGCAGTACAGCAACACTGCCGCAGTGGTGGGGCTGTGCCGCTGCAGTGTAGAAATACCCTAAGCCTCAGAACACTCGTTTGAAGATCAGTCTTATACTCCATTTATAGGAGAGATGACTGAGACAGAGCTAATTTAAATGGCTTGACCAAGGTCACATAGAAAGTCAGTGGAAGAAACAAAGGACTTAATTCTCCATTGCCCTGTGTAGTCATATACACGAGTGCAAAATGAGTGCAAAGTGTGTGCAAAACACTACCCTTCTGATTTGGTGGAGTTTTACACCCATTTTGTGCTGGTGTAAATTACTACACAAGGTGCAGGAATAATGAAGAATCAGGCCTCTGATCTATTGGGTGAAAATCTCACTCCTGCTCTGGACCCTTTACACTGAGAGAAAGGGCTGGAGCAATATGAAGGGGCCCTAAAAACCCCACATCTGCTCCATGGAGGATTCCCCCAGTACAGCCACTGTGGAAAACAGTCATAAGATTGTCTTCCCTGAGACTCCTCCACACTGGCAAACTCTGGCATTGGGGCTGAACCTGAGTGCAGGAGAGGTATGTCAGCCTGAGGCCATGTACTCTGCAGAGATTCTGGGCAATTTCAGCCAATAGGGCAGCCCTAGGATCTGCTGTAACATAGACAGGCCCTCAGGGATGTCTAAGTTATGCTGGGGGGCATCTGGGGCAACCCAAGACCAGGATGATGCAAAGGTAGTTTTAAGCTGTCATAGCCCCACACTGCTTGTGCTATTAATTCTGTACTGCGCTTCCTAGAGGTGCAGCATGGAACCCCTGTACTCCCAGCTACAGTATCTTCCTTCCAAGGTTTCATTGACTCTCCCTGTGCCACTTCCTGAGCTGACCAGAGGTCATTACCTGAGAGTGGCATGGGATGTCCCCCACAAACCTACACATTTTTGTATGCTTTTGTGGTCAGATAGGAGTTCATAGTCATCAGCTGGGGCAGAACTCGAGACCTTCAGCTATAGTAACATTAGGCCTTATATTTTCTGTGGACCTACCACAAGAAAATATGCTGGGTTGGGGCCTATAAAGCATATAAACTATAAAGCAGGGAAGAGAAAGGAAGAAGGGAGGGAGGGAGAGAGAAAGAGAGAGAGAGAGAAGCCTTATAGCACTGGAAGGTGGAGATTCCCAGTTTTCTAATGGAATATACAGCTCTTGCTTCTAGCCGTGGAAGAGGCTGAGATCTGACATTATATTAATGTTTTTTATATAAAGAAAAAATATTTAATATAATTTTTAGAGGTAATTTAAATTGTTTCCTCCCCCACTCTCAGTTTTGAAGAGAGATTTATAGGTAGAAAGAGAACTGTCAAATAAAATGCAATTTTATTGCATTAAGGACAGGTTTTTTGGTTAACAAATTTGAAAGTTTTTTTCCTTCTAATTGTCTAGCAGCCAGCTAGAAAAATGTATTGTAAAATGAGAGATGGAGTGGATACTGGCAAATGAACTACACCAATGATCAGTACTCAGGTTATTTCTTACCTAACTTTTCTTACTAGCTATCAGAACTAGCTTGGATGATCGTCATAAGGATATAGGACTAGACTTGTAGCCGCTCTGCATGTGGAAATCCTGAATGCAGGAACGTGTCCTGCATATGCATATGCTAAGTGCATATTTATAAGTGCTTTTATAGGTCTGTGATGAGGTTTACAGAGCTCACACAAAGGCTCAGGAAGCGAAGGAGCAGAACTGTCTGGGTCAAATGGATCCTGCCACTCAGCAGCTGCAAATCATTCTCCAATTAGAGAATCTACTTAAAAGGGGACTTGGGGGAACTTGTGTGGTGTCTGAAAGGAGGAAACCAGTTTGCAGCTTCTGAGACAGAATGAGCTATATGAGAAGTGTCTGGACTGTGGGTAAGACCCAACAGGGAGGTCAGAGGCCCCATCCTTATCCTGTCATGGGAGAATAACTTGAGATGGGAGCTGGGGTGTTACCATTTAACTATGTGAACTGCTGAGACTGACTGACAGAGCTCTTTGCTGGGGTGGAGTGGGGAGTTGTTGTGACCATGAAGAGAGCAGGGAGATAGAAAGTGGCCCAGGAAAGTCTGGTTTGGTGTATCAGGAAGAACTGACAGAGATACAGTAGTACCTTGACTTACGAGTTTAATTCGTTCTGTGACTGAGCTCGTGACTTAATTTGCTCGTATGTCAAAGCAATTTTCCCCATTGAAATTAACTGAAATGCTATTAATCCGTTCCCGCCCCCCAAAAACCACCCCAATTTTTTTTACGTTTTTAAATAAGAAAAATGTACTTTATAAACAACAAATAATGTATAAAAATAATAATACATAAGAAAAGAGAATGTAAAGAAATAAACTGGTTTTATTAAGTGTACAGTATTTATCTTGAAGGTCAGACGAAGATGCTGGCGGAGGTGGAGGAGATTGGCGGAGGAGGTTGGGGGAGTTTTTCATTTTGTGCTCTATCACTTAACTTAACTTACTCGCTACACACTTAATGCTACAATTTATTGCTAAATTTAACTTACACACTATGCTACACTTTATCGCTAAACTTAAATGCTACTTTTTTTTTTTTCTTTTCCCCACTTCACTTAATCTTCTTCTTCTTCTTCACTGACTTTTGCCTTTTTCGGCACACGTTCCTCCCTTTCCCTTGCAGGGCGTTTCAATAAAAACCTGTCCAAGGAGGTTTGTTTCTTCCTCCCTTTCAAAATGTTATGAAAATGAGTGAGGCAAGTGTCGTTACACAGCACCAACGCACGACCTGTTGCAACTTTTTCAGGGTGTTTCTTTTCAATGAACTCGGTAATTTTCTCCCACATTCCCAAGATTCTCTTAATCTCACTTGTACGGATAACCTCCTCCTCCTCTGGCTCCCCCACGTTAATTTCCTGCAAAACCTCCGTATGCTGCTGCTGCTGTAGCTCCTTTAATTCCTCCGTCGTCAGTTCCTCGTTGTGCTTCTCGACGAGGTCGTCAATGTCTCCTTCATTCACTTCCAGGCCCATGGACTTTCCGAGGGATACAATCTCCTCCACCACTAACATTTCCGGCTCAAACCCTTCGAAGTCCCTTTTGGACACAGCCTCAGGCCACAGCTTCTTCCACGCAGAGTTTAAGGTCCTCCTTGTGACACCCTGCCAGGCCATGTCAATAATTTTGAGGCAGGTCACAATGTTATAGTGTTCCTTCCAAAACTCTCTAAGGGTGAGGTTTGTGCTCTCCGTAACCTCAAAGCAGCGCCGGAACAGGTGCTTGGTGAATAGTTTTTTGAAATTGGAAATGACCTGCTGGTCCATGGGCTGCAGGATAGGGGTGGTGTTGGGTGGAAGGTAGCGGACCTTGATAAATTTGAATTCCTCCAGGATGTCATCTACGAGGTTTGGTGGGTGCGCGGGAGCATTGTCAAGGACGAGAAGGGCTTGCAGGGGAAGGTTATTTTCCACGAGGTACTTCTTGACGGCAGGACCAAAGACCAGGTTTACCCACTGCACAAAGAACTCCCTGGTGACCCACGCCTTTGGGTTTGCCCTCCACATAACCTGCAGTTTTTCTTTAAGAATCTTATGAGACTTAAAGGCTCTGGGGTTTTCTGAGTGATATACGAGTAGCGGCTTGATTTTGCAGTTGCCACTCGCATTTGCACACAGTGCAAGGGTGAACCTATCCTTCATAGGTTTGTGGCCTGGCATGCTCTTCTCCTCTTCCGTTATATACGTCCTCCTCGGCATCTTCTTCCAGAAGAGCCCTGTCTCGTCACAGTTGAAGACTTGCTGGGGGATGTATCCTTCGGTTTCTACCAGGTTGGCAAACATCGCAATGAAATCCTCAGCTGCCTTCGTATCCGAACTTGCTGCCTCACCATGCCTGACGACGGAGTGAATGCCAGTCCTCTTTTTAAAATTATCAAACCATCCCCGACTGGCTTTGAATGACTCTTCCAATGCTTTGTCTGTTGATGTTCCCGCCGTCTGCTTCACCAAATCCCCGTAAATGTCTCGTGCCTTCTCACAGATGATGCTCTCGGTCACGGTATCTCCTGCGAGCTGCTTCTCCGTCAACCACACCAACAACAACTTCTCCATCTCTTCATGGACAGAGGTCCGGAGCTTCGAAATGATCGTAACGCCCTTGGCTGGCGTTATAGCCTTTATTGACTCCTTCTGCTTCAAAATCGTACAGATCGTAGAAGTACCACGATCGTACTCCCTCGCCAAGTCAACAACACGCACACCTCGCTCATGTTTTTCGATGATTTCGTGCTTTATGTCCATGGACATCATCCTTTTCTTCTTCTCAGCACCGATCTTGGCACTCACGTTCTTAGGACCCATGGTTAAAACAAGGAAATTATCCAAAATAAATGAGGAAAATAATCAAACAAGCAACGTCGATCCGACAAAGATGCAAGCACGGCGAGATAAACACGTGAACTGAACGTGCGCACACTTCCTCCTAGTGGCGGCGGGTGGCGTAAGCTCACTCGTAACTCAAATATTGGCTCGCATCTCAAAGCAAAAAATCGACCGCGCGACGACTCGCATCTCAAAAAACTTGTAAGTTGAGTCGCTCGTATGTCAAGGTTTTACTGTATTCCTTGCCTTTTGGCCCTGGGGTGGGACCTAATGGAGAGGGGACGCAAGGTCCTCCTATCTTTCCTTCCCCCTACACCCTTGGCTGGCTGGGAGAATTCAGTGAGCAATGGGGAACAACAGACTGCAGCTAGGCTGCCAGGCCTACAGACTGCCTGACAAGGTCATCATGGGACTTTGGGGACTGCTGAACCATAGCCTGCCCACTAGGCTTGCTGGCTTCTGAGCAAAACCTGCTACAAGGTGAGTAGGGATCTGCATGCGTGCTCCCTGTGCAGGATCAGGGTTCTAGTTCTGAATGTGTTTTCTTGTACTTCTAGGGTGGCCAAACAATGTTTTTTTTCTCATTTCTTTCAGACTAAGGCCTGGTCAACCTAGCCGCATTGCTCAGGGATATGAAAAATCCACATCCCAGAGCGGTGCAGTTAAGCTGCAATTACTCCCAGTGTAGACAGTGCTAGGTCAATGGAAGAATATTTCCATCAACTTAGCTACTGCAACTTAGCTACTGGGGAGGAGGATTACCTATGCTGTAGTTTCTCAACCTGTGGTACACGTACCCATGGGGGTATGCAAGACACAGGCAAGGGTACCCAGGGAAAAACAGAGTGAAGCGGAGGTGGGCAGCAGCCCCCCGCTTCCTGCTGGGTCCCAGCTGGGAGGCAGTTGGCAGCTGCTGGATTTTGGGGAAGGCGTGTGGCAGCTGCCCACTTCTTGCCCAGTCCTAGCTGGGAGGTGGGCAGCAGTCGAGTGCAGCCTGCCCAGGTGGCAGCCTCCCTCCCTGGCTCAAAGATCAGTGCCAAAAAAACTTGTCAATTTCACTGCTGTAGGTGAGCAGTGAAATTGACAACTATGACAGCCCCCGATTTTACCAGTTACCCTCTTTTCCTGTCTCTCTCTTGTCCTCCTTCCCTGTCTCTCTCTCACCCCTTCCTCCAGTCAAATCTATGGCAAAAAATTTGGCACAATGCTTTATGTTCCCCAGCATTGGCATGCTGCTCAAAGCCTCCTAGCTTCGGCCAACATCACCTCTAGCCCAGGTACATACTTGAGTTGTGCATCCCTGGTGTAAAGATGGTAACCCTACCCACACTAGATCTGACACCTGTCATATCACGGCTTTATATACTCAGCCCTTCTTCCAACATATAGCTCACATTAGTCTGTAAATATAAAATCTCATGGAAAATTGAATGTTGGGGTACGTATTAAAATTTTCAGAAGTTAGGGGGTACTTGCTACTTAAAAGGTTGAGAAACTCTGGCCTACGCTGATGGGAAAACCCCTCCTGTTGGTGTTGGTAGTGTCTACTATGAAATGCTACGGAAGTGCTGTAGCATTTCAAGCACAGACAACCCTAAGAGTGTATTGGGGGACGCTCTCTTCCAAACACTACTGCTCAGCATATCTATAAACCAAAACAAACACACATATATACATACATATAAGCCAAAACAAATACATGGCAATCACAACTGATGTTAACAAGGACACACCCTGAACTACCATTAAGTATATAAAGCTAAGGAACATCTGAGGGCTGTTCATCTTATTTGCAGGTGGTGTGCTGTTTGTGCATGGGGTTTGAAAGTCACAGGTTGGGTTTTATATGTTTAATACATAATTTTCCAAAACCCCATTAGGCTTTCCAGAGCCTCCCTTGCAGAGCACCTGTCACTGGTTTTATGCCTTTTTCTTTTTAACTAGGATTCAGTTGCAGTTATCACGATACTCATGTTCTACACACCCCCTTGTGTCCCTCCATTTACTCATTTTTCATGTACACACAAAGTTCATATAAAATATTAATATGAAATACCTATCTTTGGGAGTGTTTACATAGAGCAGTGTTAACTACATTATTAACTCTGCATCTACAGTCTGTGTAGTTTAGACATTGGGCCAAATCCATCCCTGGTACAACTCCAATGAAGCAGACTTCAGTGGAGTTACACCAGGGCCGGGTTTGGTTACCATTGAGAACAGATGATGCTTTTTAATGTTTAAAAAATGACCTGAAGTTTGCAGGGTTTTCATAAGATTGTAGGGCTGAATCTAAAATGCAATTAAAGTCAAACAAGACGATTTGCATTTTAGTTCTGAGGTTCTCCTCTGTTTAAAAAAAAAAAATTCTGTAAAAATGGCTTTTGTGAGTTTCCATGTTTATTGTGTCCTAATAGTTTCATATCAGATTATCTGTACTGGGAAGTAAAATGTTTTTTTCCTGATCGGGCTGAAAACTCAACCTGAGATCTGAATGTCACATCGAGCTCTTCCCTTTATGTGCACAATGAACATCAAGATTCTGCACTGTAGGCCATCTTCTGTGCTAAATTATGCCAGCCCTGTCCCATGGAAGGGCTGAATGGGTATATCTACACTGAAATTAGACACCCAAGGGCTGGCCTGTGCCAGCTGAATCAAGTTCTTAGGGCTTGGGCTAAGCAGATGTTTAATCGCCTTGTAGGCATTTTGGCTTCGGCTGGGATCGGGAACTCTCCCACCTTGCAGGCTCCTAAAGCATGGGCTCCATCCTTCCCTCTGTGTGGCTGCCACTCACTATTTAGATAGCTCTAGCTTATGAACCTGATCAGTGTTTTACTCTCTGTGGGAACAACGCTGATTTCTACCACCCAAACCAGGTTGTAAAATATCCATTTTGCTGTATTGCTTTTTTCAAGATTATATAACTAAGTCTATGGGACAACTTGCATACTTGAAGTTAGTCAGGTGCTCAGAATCTTGCTGAAGCAGGGCCTAAGATATTAAAAAGATTGTGGATGTGACCATTGTGGTATAGCAAAGACAGAGGGCAGTAGGAAAGTTCTAGAAGGGCGCTATATAAGTGCTAGAATGATCCAGGCTTTATACCCTATAGACTAGTCAGAGTCCATATAAGGTAATTAGTGTCAGCTGACACCAATTAAGGCCCCACCCAGGTGCCTATAAAAACCCTCTACTCCTGAGAGACAATGTGGAGTAGTAGGAGTGTGGTGAGCAGAAGAGTTTGTGAAGAAGAACAGAAGACAGTGGTGTGTGGAATTGTGGAGAAAAACAGAACGGAGTACAGCAGTGTGTGGGAGAGAGGTGGAGCCCTGAAGCAGGTACTGGGCTCAAGAAGC
>ML675646.1:28726770-28829822 GCA_007922155.1 Mesoclemmys tuberculata
GGCAAAAGTGCGAGACCCACTAAGGAGAAGCCGGCCGTTTGCCACACCATCCATGTTACTTGTTTCAGGGTAGATGAGAGCCCTAAGAAATCACCTTGAAAGTTTAAGCAAGCAGTCCCATTTCTCTGAATCATTACTACATCATTTTTTTCTTTCACTCTCTTCTTATTCAAGCTTAAATGAGAAATATCTGTTTCCATTTTTCACATTGTTCAGTTATGTGAATAGAAACATCGGGGATCTTTCTTCTGCAGTATAAAAGAATGAATGAATGTTAATTTTTGTGAAATGGTTTAAAAACAATAAATTAAAACATCTGTTTGAGATGCAAGTCATTAACAAACTATATTTGTAGACAAAAATTGCCAGTACTCCAGCCTTTCAAAACTGCCATAAAAATTTATAAGCCCAGACACATTTACTCACCTGTCCTTTACCAAGATGATTGAAGATGGTGTGTGTGTGTGTTGGAAATCTTGCCTTGGCTGAATGAGTGATTAGAATTTTTCAAGGCTGAAATATACAGTGCAGTGCAGTGACAAGTACTGTGCTAATAGGGATCTGATCCTGAGACCTGCTGAGCTCACTAGATTCCTATTAACCTCAAAGAAGAATGACAAGATCTTTCAGAAAGGATTCAGTACCATGCAGGATGATCCATATAGTTTCCTGTATCTGTTTGTTTTATTAAAATTGAACTGAAATGCTTTTTTAATAAACTGTTTAAGATTTGAGACTAATTCCCAGAGCACAAGTCTAGATGAAAGAAATGCAAGTAAGTACATTTTAAAAGGGGAGTTGAAAGGCTTTTTGCTTGCTATGACCCAAATGTAGATCTCTGTTTCCAATGTCAATAGTGACTTCCTTTGTAAAGAGCTTTGAGAGTTACTGAAGAAAAGAACTATAAAAGAGCTGGGTATTATTTTATATTATTATGTATTTATTAATACTGAAAGCACCCAGCTGAAATCTGTTGGAAATACAAGACTTTTCAGTCAGGTTTTGGCAGATAGTTACGGGTTTGATCCAACAAGGTGCTCAGGCTGCCCTGATGGTTCCCATCAATGACAGTTGAGACTGATCAGCACCTTGTAGGAACAGGCCTCTCAGTTGGAAACAATTTTCATAGAATTAAAAAAAATTGAATTGCTGTTTAAAAAAATCTGCTGAAGTCTATTCCTGCAAGATGCTGGGCATCTCTGGAGAGGTGCTGAGTATCCTTCAATCTCCTTGGAGCTCATGGGAGTTAATGGTGCTCAGCATCTGTCTGGAGAGATTCAGCACCGCATGGGAGCATGAATATAATGGTTCAAAATCTTAAATAGCCATGTGTATTCATTTTAAAAAGCATTTCAGCTCACCTTTAATTAAAAACCTAGTGTCTTTTGGGGAAGACTACACATTACTCCACTGAATCAGTTCACCTGCTGCCTCCCTCACTCCCCATCCCTTGCTTTTCAGATTTGAAAGATCCCCTAGCACTTTCATGTCTTGGCATGTTTCCAGCGACAGACTAAACCAGAAAAGAGAATAGGGCCACTACACAGCTTAGACAGGAGAGATGCCTTGTGTAACATTCATTTAAATATTAGTAATGTTGAGACGTATGCAAGAGCAGAATGCAGCCCTTAGTCTCCAGCATCAATTCTTCTGCCAGATCTCTCCATCATCAACAGCTAATAGCCACTGACTCCTTCCACTCATGTGTCCATTGTTTTCAAGAAAATGCCTGCAGCAGAACGTACAATCAGCTTGGCAAGTGGTGCTGGGGGCAATTAAAACAAAATCCTCATGATTCTCCTGCATATTTCCCCAATAGTATGCCTGTGGCATCATTAGGTGTTTAATGAGAGTGACGCTGTCTGAATATTTTTTATTATTGCTGGTTTTGTTTTGACAAGTCACGTGTAGAGTTTGTAAACTTTTCCAGCCTATTTTTGACTTTAGAACTTGTAGAAATATTTATCACAAGAATATTGTCATAAAAACTGAAATAATAAATTGCCGGCCTTCATTAACTTTAACTACAGTATATGTTAAACAGCAGCAGTTTAATGGCACTGATCATTTATTTATTTTTATTGCAATAGCACCTAGAGGCTCCACTGGGGATCAGGACCCTATTGTGCTAGGAAATTTTGAGGTATCATTTTCAGTATGCATAATTTTATTCTTTTAGCTTCCCCTAGAACCTGATCAACAGCTCAGTGAAGTCAGTTGAAAGACTCCCATTGACTTCAAAAGGTTTTGAATCACTCGATACCTTACGCCTTGTTACAAAATGTGTAACATTGACTAAATCAGTACAGAAATTGATGTAATTAAATCAGATAAACTCTTACCAAAAGGTATCAGTGCCTCATATCATTTTAGTTTGATTTATAGTAGATTGATCTAAGGTATTTTTACAGTGATTTTGAGTGTCCACACATTGGGTTGCACTGATTTAACCACATCATTTTCTGTTTTGATTTAGCTAAATCAGTACAACTTTTGTGTGTGGACAAGACCATAATCCTTAATTAATAGCTTGTTTTATTCCATCCACCACCTCACTAGATTCTAATATGTACATATGGTAAACAGTGACTAAAGTATTTACTCTAGGGCCGAGCTGACACTAGGAAAAAGGCATGTTTTAACATTTTAACAGATGTTAAAATTCTAGTGTGGACAAGGCAGTTATAATATTTACATGTTGGCGTTGAGATAAACATTTTCAAATGATCTCATTGAGCTATTTGGTTCCCAAATAATTTTATAAAAATGATTGCCACGTGCTGTTAATGGGATTATCTTGTTGTCATTGCAACAAAATGTATTCAGTCCATTTCTTTTCTTGCCATGAGTTTTCATAATGACTAGCTTCTGTAAGTACTCCAGCTAACTTAACTCACTGGCTTAAACTATGCTAATATTTTTTCTTAAAATTCCTCACTGTTGGTGATACCACCATCTCCATTAGCAATAACAACAGTGGGGAACACTAGAGGAGAGTGTATTGGCATCTATCTGGATTTTAATTACTGTGTTGTATAGGCTTTTTCTATGCAGGATTAGGTGAAATAGTAGCTAAAATGATGGGAACACTAGCATAGATCGCATTGCCACAATCAATGGGGCTGCAGTAATGATTATGCAGCAGTGCGAGATTTTAACAAAAAATATTAATATAGACACAGCTACTGTCCATGTGTGTAGGACATGCATGCTTCTAAAAGTTATGGATTTTTTTTTTAACATCCTTGTTTATGTATCATTGTATTGGCAATGATTGACTGTTTATTTTGGAAGCCTAGATGTTGTTCTTACCAAATGAAGGTATGAGGATTTGGAACAAAGGCATTTTTTATTACTCTTTCTTCTGATAGGTGATGTCATTTGGTAAATGTTGTCCTATTAGAGAAATTTTACACATTTTGGACAAGATTCTAATCTCCAGCAAAGTGACACACAGACATTAAAATAGTAAGTTTTTTTATGATGTACCATGCTTCAGAGATTAGAGTCTGCCCTTTTATTATATAATCAAAGAACTTAGAAAGTGTAGCAAAATTAAAATCAGAGCATTGCTATGAACCAGAATGGAAAAGAATCTTGAATGATCTCCTGGGCTTCCCATGCTACTAATCTGTCACTCTCCAGAATTGAATGGTCTAATCCAGTTTGCCTTATTTTTGTGACTAGTAGTCCCATTAAAGTAAAATAAACATGAATTTAAAATTGCAGATCACGTTATGAGCTCTTCCAAGGTAGTCCCACTTCCATTATTCTCTTCTCTGACTCTTTGTAGCATAAGCTCTGAAGAAAAAAAAAGCTATCTGACCACTTCATTTTTCATTTCCAAACTAAACTCCACTCAGGGCATGAGATGTTCTCTGTCACTGTCCTCCCAAGCATGTTTTTGAAGAAAAAAAATCTTCCGAAGCTAGTGTCAGAAAATCTGGGTGGCATTTCAGATTGGCCACTGCACAGTTCTTTTGATTTTATTGCTTCTTCTCCAGGGTCCAAATCATCATCTCCCTGGGCTATTTCCAACAAGTGACAGGAAACTCACAGGTTTTTCTTATGGCGATTCATTCACATGCTTGCACTGAAGTGAGGTTTGTTCCTTGGGCCTCATGGAAGCTGCTGGCCAGTCACCCCCACTCAACCTGAAGACTGCTTGAGATATGGAGAGGCCAGGGCCATCTGCCTGGAGACCTGGTGCACCAGCGTTGGCTCCCAGCTGCCCGCAACTCAAGGGCTCTACCATTGGCCGTTGCCCTCAGAACTCTGCTTCAGGGGAGTTCCACAGCTGGTAAGTGTGTCAGAATTAACTTATCTGCTAAAGTCCCATTGTTGGGGACAGAAGACATGAAAGATCACCATCTCTCCCTGCCCTGCTCTATCTATAACAGCAGATCCCAAGCCTCACAGCCCACAGCCCATGGAGAGGCTTCTGTGGGCTTAAGAAAGGAGAGAACTGTGCAGCAAAGGCAATGTGTCCCCTCAGCTAGAGCCACAGGGTTTTTATCTCCTCTGTTCACAGTGGAGGATGGCATAAAATAGCCCTGGTTGATCAATAAACACTTTATTAATAGTGTTTTCTATAATGTATCACCTTGAAACTTCTGCAAAGTAATTACAATTATTCTGTCAGCTACTGGCACTTCTGTGTTAGAAGTTAATACTGATGATTTCCCTTATGTAAGCTTTCTCATGCTGTAGAGTGGACCAAATCTAGTTCATTGTCTAATTTATTATTAACAATAAGTAAATGTTATTTAGATTTCATATTGGTTATAACAAAGCTTTTCTCTTTTGACTCACTGATTAAGACACTTAAATATTACACAACAATTAAGTCATTGGCTTCTGTATTGTTTCAAAAGCAGAAGTCACTTTTGAATGTGATAAGTAAAAAATAGTAGTTTTCAAACAAAAATTCTGACATTGTGACTCAGACCCCAGAGAAATTTTGAATGACAATCTAAGCACAAGTTCTTTTAAAGGGATTTTAAAGTGTTTGGGGACGGAATTAGACAGGTTTTGCATCATAATAGCTTTTAGAACTGGCTGAAGTTCATACATAACTTTTTTTGTGGGAGTTATGAAAGTGGAGTTAGCTTTGCTGTTTATCTATCTTTACTCAATGAACTATCTACGTATTGTAAATAAAAATAGACTTTGGAAGACTAACCTGTGTCCATGTCCCCACACTTCTCTCACACTAACTATATGGTATACTTCTGGAAACCAATCCCTTCTTGACTGCTAAGATGGGACAAAATTAAGAATGAAGTAAAGGAACATAAGATATGTCTCAGATATTCTTTTGATCTTTCAGACTTTATTTTGTCTAATGAAAGTTCAGTAGACATTTATATCATACACATTTCAGTATATTGAAGACACTGTTTTAGAGCTACTTTAAGTATGCAGATTTCAATTACGTGAAAAAAACTAGAGCTAAAATTTCCTCTTTGAGCCTGATCAAAAGCTCATTAAAGTCTATGGGAATCTTTCCACTGAGTTCAACAAGCTTTTAATCACGCCTTTTAGGCTCCCATACGTGACATACTGAAAACTAGCAATGTGGCACAAGATTTGCCTTTAAATCCTAAACACAAGACCCACTTTCTGTGTGGGATATGGCAATCAGTTTATACCACCAAAACTTTACACTTCTCAGAAAACAGTTAGGCTGTTTATCTGGGATGAGCCAGAGAGAAGCCAGGTTTGATACCTTTATAAAAACCATTATAACTTACTGAAAAAGAACTTCTCACTGAGGAATGGCATATTATGAGCATAAAGGATTTCTAAGCATAGAGGAGGCTCATCAGCAAATGTTAGAGTGGGGAGAGGAAAAGGCGGGCTTCATCTTGAGCAGGAAAGGGCTCAGAAAAACTTACTGAATGTTGCGGCCACCTATTGGCGATGCTTTTGTTGGTGTCTGTAACTCTTTTAATTTTTTTCTTCAGTGGATATTTCACAACTATTGCTGGTTACTGAAAAGATTTATTCTGGATACTGGTACCTGCCTCTAGACTATTTGGGGGCTATACATCCCTCGGTAGTTCAGTCTTGGCCCTAGGGCTCTGGGACTTGACTAAGCCCCTTCTAATCTCCTACCAGATCTACTTCTGGTGGTGCAGACAGCATTTCCACCTTTACTTCACAGCTTTTAAATGTTAAATCATGTGGTAATGTTGGTTAGGAATACACATGGGTTTATATTCCCTATTCATTGTTAGTGAAAATTTCCCATTTATTGGCTACTGTGTATAGTTAATGAGTTGTAAAAGGATAATGGCCATTTTGAAAAGGCATAAAGACAGCTCAGACTCCATATTGGATGTCTTCTTCCTGAGTTGTTCTTGGCCTTTCTGGGTAAAGGCAGGAAAGAAAAGTTGGGATGGAGTTGGAGTCTGCCTGGCAACAGAACTGTAGAAAGTAAGGTGAGATGGTCAATTCAGGGCTGTCCGTCGTAGAGGCAGCCAGGTGACATTGAGAGAAGGAACAGTCAGGAGTGTTGTAACATTGTTTCATTTTATAATTAAAGTGACCCAACTCCATTTTAAATTAATAGGAATATAAATTCATTGGACCGAAACGTAAAATGCTAACTGCTTTGTATCAACCCCCGGCCGGCCATGTATTGTAACGAACTCTCTGTGAAACTTACAAGCGCCGGGAGGAGCCAGCAGGGGCTAAGTACTAAAGGCAATGTAATCAGAATGTAGCCTTTGGAAAACCTGTTACTTCAAACCCAGTAAACTTCATCTAAATAGTATCAATCTCTGTGAAACTTCCTTTGAACGGTATCCATTCATGTATTGTAGCAAAATCACTGTGACTCGAAACTCAGTAAACTGCATTTGAATAGTGTTTAGACATGTATTGCAATGGGTGATTCTTTGTCAGCAGCAAACAACAGCTGGACAATTAAGAAAAATAAAATCGGGTTTCACTCTGTCAGTTTCGCTGTTTCGGGGTGCAGTCCCCAATTACCTCATTGCTCTTAGGAACTTCATAATTGGCTAAAAAGTGGGCACATGGCTGTGAGGAAGAGAAATATAGGTGATCAAAAAACAGGAAGTAAACTGGAGATGTCCCGAATCTTTGGAAGAGCACCAGAATAGCTCTACGTGTGGGCGTGATCTACCTACCGTCTCTCCCCAGCTTGCCACTCAAACCTAAGTATAGAGTGTGTGGCTGTGTAACCTGAGTGTGACAGCATATTCCACTCAGATGTGTAACCTGAGTGTGACAGTATTTTCCACTCAGATGTAAACCCGAGAACTGTACTAGTAGAATTGAAGTGTTGCTTTGCTGCTGACAAACCTCACCGTTGCAGTGTAAGTATAATAGCATAAGTATAACCCTATAGTATAAGCTAGCTTTGTAAATATAATTGTATAGTTGTAATTGTGACTGTGTTTTAAGTAGTTAAATTGTTGTATTAAATAAGAATCAATGGTGATTTTTAAATTGTAATTGATGATGTATAAATTGTTGTAAGTAAAACAAAGTTGTATGCAAAGCAATCTTTGTCCCTCCTTATTTGAGGGACCCATATAAATCGAACCTGACAGCAAGCTGGTTCTTGTTGTCACCTCAAGGAGAAGAAGAGGAGCCTCTAGAACAACACTGTGGACAGCCCCCACATTAGAAGATCAGCTTATTTACCTGCAACGGTTCCTGAGTCCACTGTCAGGATCCTGGATTCCAGTCTCCTCATCCAGGGAAGTCGTGAATAGCACCCTAGGAGGGAGAAGAAAAATGTGTACATCACATTGACACTGTTGATTGGTTTTATTTTGGGAAAGGACCTGGAGTTCAGCTCCATCTGTTAAATTCCTGAGTGACCCGTTTGTTGTCTATCCCTTAAATAAATTGTTTCTTGTTCATTTATTTTGAGTCTTCTTGTATTTTATCTACCTAATTACTCCGGTGACAGATATGGAGGGGGACCCTGACACTAACCTATTTTAATTGTTGGTGGGAGGGCTTGGTGTCACCCATACAATCTCATTATTTTTCCCAACAGTAAAGAGAGTCTGTCTACCCCCCTTTCATGCACCATGTGATTTCCATCTTTCTCTACTCTTGTGGGAATTTTCTGTAGGTCGTGTTCCCTGATCAGTACCATCTGCAGAAATCCTGAGGCTTTTGTTTGGAAATTCATTCATACTTTTATCAAACATCACAGACTCAACCTGCAGTACTTTGCTGAAAATTTCTTCAGTATGAAGGTGCTCCAAGCTTGTATGTCTAAAATTATCTATTGATTACAATCTTTACAAAAAGTGAAGCATTTTTTCTCTTGTATCTGTCTTATTTTTCCATCGCTAGTGCTCTTTTTGTTGTGGCTGCTACTTGCTATCTCCCAAATAGCCTGGACTGAAGGTAAAAGTCACTACATAGAATGGAACATTTGTTAACCTGATTACTTTCTTTCTGGGACTGATCTTTCTTCCAACCTGCCCCACCTCATATACATTCTTTCAAGGAATGGTTATCAATGAACAAGAGCCCTAAATCATGTATATTGTTCATTGAAGATACAGATCAGATAGTTTAGACTGCTGTACTAATACAAAAAAATCAGTGTTTTAAATCAGCTTTGGTTACAGCATTGGAAAGACTCTTCTAGCAGGTGGGTGTATGGGTGTGGCTGACCTCAGGAGTCCTGAAAGAAGTCTAACATGTCTCTTGAATTTGCAGAAAAGTACAAACAAAAGAGTGTGGGCTGGAACAGGTTAGTCCCAGAAAGAAAATCCTCAGCTAATACCATTTCTATTTAATGACTACATGTTTTGACCATCTTTTTTTGTTTTTTCAAGGATCTCCTATGTCAGTGCTTTTATTCCTCAAACGGAGACGTTATATTTCCAATGTCTTTGACCTATTTCTCTTCATAGATTTTATTAATGATGAATACATTGAAATAATGTATATTTAATAATCCACTATATTTTATCCTGATTATTGCACATTCAGATGATATATGCTTTACTCAAATCTTTAAAATTGTGTGTGATTTTTCTTTTAGGTAACCTTTTTTCTTTTTAGGTTTCCATTACAAAGGTGTCTCTTTTCAAACACTGTAGATATATACACAATACAGTATAATCTAAAAGCTTTTGTAGCTTTTCTAAGCTTTATCTGTTGGAAAATTCAGCTATATTCATAATTAATTGTCTTGATAAAAAGCAAACTCCTTACAATTAAGAAACAAAACAGAAGATAGTGGCATATCAAACAGATTTTCTGCTGCTGTGATCTTACCTGAAGACAAAATAAGCACCTCAGTGCTCCAGTACAAATAGTAATAAAAGTGTATTTTGTTTTCACTGCTTGATATTTACGTATAGTTATTATGCTTCGCAGCATGCAAACCACAAACTTCTGAATAACAGAACACATGTCCAGCTGATTTAATGACGGCTATCCCAAAACACGAGTATATGAATGAGAAAGGACAAAACAGCGAAGCAAGTGGAAAGAAAAGGGAAATTTGAATTCTTGCTTCTTAGGTAGTATATGGAAACTAATAAGCTGGAAGTGAAGATGCCACCTAAGAGGTTCTGTTAATTTTGAAGGATGATGGTAAAACACATGGTACATCCCTGTGAAGATAAGTCTATGAAGACAATGTTATTAAGACACCTCAGGTGAACTCTCTGGTCTGCTACAGCTACTTTGAAAAGGCCAGTTGAGATTTCTCCCTTTGCAGGAAAATCTTCACTGGTGTATATAACCGACAAAAATGGCTGTCCACTTCCTATGCCACCTGTCACCACTCCAAGCATAAAGAAAGGATGGTGGTGCTGGGGCCATTATGGCAATGGAATGTGGCAGATTTGAACTTCTCTATGCCGTCCTCTACTGGCCTAAATTAGTGCTGCTGCTGTGTAGTCCTGACTTAGCAACTGGGCTGGGCAGCCCTGAATCAAGGAGCTGCAACTTCTTTCCTACAGCAACTAACCTGTCATTTATCAACAGACTAGCTTTGTTGCTCATAGTGTATTTTCCCCTTCTAATATTTCCTGGGTGTGATGCAAATATGGCATTTATACTGTTTTAAAGATAGTCACGTAAGTATAGCGTCTTATTTTCCTCTCTCTCTTTTTCTATAAGAGTTCAAAGAGCATAGGAAAAGAGATAAGTGTAACACCTTGCTGACCCTCAATGGCCAGACTAAGTCATTAATTCTCTATCTTTTCACTTCCTTGCTCCTTCTGAAAGATTAGGCATCCCTTCCCCCTTGCTTGAGTTTAGGTCTCTCAGGGCTTGTCTACTTAGGGTACTCAGGAAAGCAAATTAAGCTAAACTGAATTAAGGCCACTTTAATTCTGAATGAATGTCCACACAGGGATTTAATGCAGTTTAACTAAGCCACACCTTTAATTATTTAAGATTAATTTTCCTAAATGTCTACCTGTAGATAAGCCCTGAAACACTTACGCTCCAAAGCTCAAGCACAGAGAAAGAAGTGGCTAACCTTTCAGAAGGAGAAGAAGAGATAGAGGTGGTGGCTTAACCTGTTGAGGATCAGCAAGTGTCTAAAGTTGTTCTAGCCTTAGATACTAATAGTTGTGAAGAAAATAATAAATATATTACATGACATCTTTAAAATAGTAAGATACCATTCTTGTGTGTGAAGCAGACGAATGTGAGCTAGAAGAAAGTGATGTTCTAGGAAGTCCAGAAGCCACTCCTCTGCACTCAGTGGCAGAAAATGATAGTCCCTGCTCAAGAAGTTAAAAACATCACAGAATGATAAGGGGTTCTGGTTGCACATTTAATGTGTTTACTACAAAATAGTGTTTTGTCAATATATTGGCTATATTTACACTACAAAGATAAGTCGACATGTGTTAGGTTGACTTACAGCCACTGCATTAATTTCTGCAGCAGCTGTTGTCCACACAACCCTCCTTGGGTAAGTGGTACATGTCCTCACCAAGTGCTTTCACCCGCCTAAGCGAGGCAGTGTGTGAACCTAAGCGCCTGATTTATCAGCTCTGCTGGCAGCTCTCAGGACCCCAACTGCCCCACAGGCTCCCAGTGGGCTGCCTGGGGCTTCTTGCCTGTCTGTTCCCCACTGCTCTGTGAAAGCTTAAAAGCTTGTCTCTCACCAACGGCAGTTGGCCCAATAAAAGATATTACTTCACCCCCCCCTCATCTCTCTGCTATTCTAGGAGCAACAAGGCTACAACAACACTGCATACATTCGTATGCTTTAGACATCCAGTATCAATCCAAAATGGTTATATGTTCAATTTTGAAAATTTTATGGCAAGAGAAGTTTCCAAGAGTTATCAAAGTTAATGTATCAAGTATGTGATGAGAATAATCTCTAAGGAATGAATAAGGAGGGAGAGTAGAGAGGATTTATACAAGTTGTCCGTTTTATAAGTCGTCATCACTATTTTGAAAGCCACATCCACTTACATTTTTGTCTATCTGACAAACTATAGTTTTAATCGGTCTTTTCTCTATGTGCACGTATACAGAAGCAGCTGAAGACTTTTTTTTATTGAAAGAAATGTATTAACTGCAAACCAGACTTTCAAAGAATGATGCAGTGAGTGGCTGATTACAATGGTGAAGCGCTTCAGATCCTAAGGAGATGAAAGGTGCTATGTAAATATAAAAAATTATCATTATAAAGTTTCTCCTTCTAGGCATAGGGGATTTTGCTGTGTGTGTCTTAGAAGCTACAGTTGCAATCTTTCATTCAAAATGCTTCAGCGTAGACCTATCCCAACTCACCCTCAGTAGCTTCACCTACAAAATGAATTTATTAAAAAAAGTTTTAAAATTAGTTTCAGTTAATCACATTTTTCTGACACTATGAATTAGCTTAATTTGTTTTAGACTCATAGAATTTTAGGTCATAAGGGATCGTTATGATTATCTAGTCTGACCCCCTGCATATTGCAGGCCACAGAACTTCACCCACCCATTCCTGTACTACAACTCTCACTGCTGGCTGAGTTACTGAAGTCCTCTAATCATGATTTAAAGACTTCAAGTTACAGAGAATCCACCATTTACACTAGTTTAAACCTGCAAGTGACCCATGCCCCATGTTGCAGAGAAAGGCAAAACTCCCCCCAGGGTCTCTGCCAATCTGACTGGGGGAAAATTCCTTCCTGACCCCACATATGGGGGTCAGTTAGATTCTGAGTATATGGGCAAGACCCACCAGCTAGACACCTGGGAATGAATTCTCTGTAATAACTCAGAGCCCTCCCCATCTAGTGTCCCATTACCAACCAGTGGAGATATCTGCTGCTAGCAGTTGCAGATTGGCTAATTTCAAGCCTAAACTTGTTGGCCAGTTTATATCCATTTGTTCTTGTGTCAAAATTGGCATTTAATTTAAGTAACTCCTCTGCCTCCCTAGTATTTATCCCTCTGATGTATTTATAGAGAGCAATCATGTCAGGTCTTCTCTCATAAGGTAGGTTTTCCATTCCTTGGATTATCCTAGTTGCCCTTCTCTTCACCTATTTTGAGATTTTGGAAAACCATTCTACATGGCTTAAAACTTGTTTCCAGGAGTCATGTTTGATGATCCTTTATTTCCAAACACACTTTTCTTATCTGCTATCACTATGTGTAGAGCCTTATGAGATGGAACTTGACACCGAAGAAGAGAGTAGCCTGATGTTGCATGTGTGGGAAGGATCCCCCTAAAACAGCTAATTGAACCTATTTTGGAAAAACAGTTTCCTCATATGCTATTTTGTTTTATAATGTAGACAAGGCCATTGATCTACAGATAAAAGAGGAACTCTCCAGTCTCTTCACTAAATGTCTCCCTCATTGTTTGTGGGGGCAGCATTCCCATTCTTTTTATTTGCTTTCTCTTTTTTCTCTCTGTAGGAGATTCTCATGTAACAACTGGTGGACATGAACTGAAGCTTTAAGAAAAACACTAAACAAATATTGTGATGCTTGTGATAAAAGTATGAGAGTTGGCAACACTGAAATATTAATACCAAATGTTCTAATTCTAGTTCATAAATAACTGTGTATCAGTGATATAGTATGTTGTGTTCCCCTCAATGGGCTAATTCTCAAACAGTATTCCCAAGGTATTACTTCTATAACTAGAGCTATAGGGCTTTGTGCTATATAGCTGAAAGTTGTGGGATTGAGCCTGGTGGGTAATAGGTTTAAGTATGATGACCTTCAAACAGTTGTTGAAATGATTTTATAGTGCAAAATAATATATTTAGAGATGACTGTGGATGTTATGTTAATATTTGTGTTGTATTTTTAGTGGCTGTATTTTGGTTGATAGCAACTGTCTCTCTATGAACAGGGTCAACCACACATTACAGGGATTATTTGACGAAGACAGAGGGTAATGTGTATGAGATATCTGTGACATGTTTGTGCAGCTAATGGAAAAACTGTCAGTATAAGCTCCAAAACTGTCAGAATTTAGCAGGGGTCTGGGTGCCTCAGGGAACTGTTAATGAGCTTCAGCCCCTGCAAGACACCAGTTTCGATTAAGTGTAATTTACTAGAGATTAAAAATTGTCCCCCTTTAATGGGTATTTAGGTGTCCCCTTTAATGGGTATTTAGGTGTCTCCCTGTGAAATGAGTTTCAAGTCTCAGTTCCAGTGCCAATTTCACAAATTCCCTTCCCCCCAGCAGGCCAGGTGTGTGGTGGGCTATGGAGACTGAACTGTCTGTCCCCCTTTAAAGGAAATTCCCCACAGAGCTGGGCTGAGGCAGGTTGGCAGGACTTTCTTTGTGTGCCTGTTGCCACTCTAAGTGACACAGGGCTTAATTCACCATAGCTACCGCCCCACAATAAACCCGGTATTGGCTGATGCTGGAGTTTAGCTACATGCAATCTAGCTCATTGAATAACTTGCATAACTTGTCCCCCACCCCACGGGTTCTCCCCCACCCCCGCTTGAAGGGGCCTCCATCATATGCGGCGCATACAGGGTCCCCCCCCCAATGACTTTCAGCACCTCCCCTACACCAGCGGCCAGGGCGCTGTACAAACCTTGGCGGAGCAAAGAGCCGAAGTGCTGAGGCCTAGTGACTAGTTTCCACCACTGCAAAGGCTGGGGGACCACAGGGGGGCGGAGGGCAACGGGCGAGCGCCTGACTCTAGGTCCCCTCTGCCACCTCAGCCAGGTGTGGCACGTGCCCCCCAAGAAGTCAAACTACGCCCAGGCTCCGCCTCGTGCCCCACGCTACGGACCGAAACGTGCCAGGCCTGGCCCCAGGGCGCCGCTCTATTTGAAAGGGGGGGGCGGCCAGGGGATGTCACGTGTCCAACGGGCGGCTTCGAGTCGTGCCGCACGCCCCGTGCGCGTGTCACCGACCTTCCCCGGCAGCTCAGCCGGGCTGGGGCGCGTTTCTCTCGCTGTCTTCGGGAGGCGGGGCTGCGCGGCTGAAGCGGGAAAGTTACACGCATGCGTCTTTCTTCACCAAAGGAGGGGGAGGGGGAGCGATGAGCGTTACCGTGTGGGGGGAGGGAGAACACGCTGCGCGGTGACGTCATGACGCTGAGCGTGAGACGTAAACGCGGTGTGACGCACAGCCTGGCGAGCCCGTGAGTTCCCGTTATGGGTTTTTTTCCCCCCCGGCGCTTGACAGTGGGGGAGGGGCGGGCCCTTGCTCTGCGCGGCAGGGGGGTGCGGGGAGAAGGCGGCTCGCGCGGACGCAGGCCGTGGGGGGGACCCGAGCGGGGACTGACTGGCTGCCCTAACGGCTCCGGGTGTCCCCTCCGTCCTGCCGCATCAGGGAACATGGCCGCCGCCGTCGCCGAGCTGGTGCGGCAAGGGACTCGGCCCCGGCCGCCCTCGCAGGATACGGCTGGGGAGGGGAGGCGAAGCGGGGGCGGCGGCGCTGCGGCCGGGCTGAGTGGGCTCCCCCGGAGCCCCGCGCGGGCGGGCGACTTCCCCGCTGCCCTGCCCTGGCCGGGCAGGACACAAAGGGCTGCGCTGAGGAGGGTTTTGTTCGGTCACATGAAGCGGCGCAGCCAGTGAGCGAGGAGCTGGGCGGGGGAGCGGGGCCGCCGCCATTGCCAGGCGCCGAGGAGCTGGGGGAGCCCGGCGTCGCCTCAGTGGCGCGGGACTGCCGCCGGCCGGCAGGGCCGAGAGGAGGCTGGGGCGCGGGGCGGAGAGGTAAAGCCCTGGGCCGTGGTGCAGGGCGCCGGCCGGCTCCGCTGCTGCCGCCGGGGCGCCCGCAGGGGGACTGGGACAGGAGGATGCAGAAGCTGCTGGCAGTGGGGTCACCCTGGTGGCGCCTGGCAGGCCTGGTGCCCCTGGCTGAGGAGATCAGCGCGGTGGGTGCCGCCTGGCATGGTGCCCGCCTTCCGGCGCAGTGGTGGAGTGGGGCTTGCCACACGGGCTGCCCAGCTGGGTGCCTGGTCATGGTGGCCGAGACTGGCTAGCGGTGTCCCCAGCTGGGCGTGGAGTTAAGTCTGTTCCAGCTTTTATTTACCCCCTTTGCATGAAACCGGGAGGTCAGCAAAACGCATGCCATTATTACTGAGGTTGGTAAACCTGGGGCCCATTGTGGAGTCTGAGCAGCAAGTCTTGGTGGCGTCATCGTCACTGTCTTCTGGTCACACGCTTCACGATATGCAGATGCTCCCAATGGGGAAGAAAAAATGAGTACCTCAGGTGTTAAAGTTGCATCTGTGGGCTCAGATTCTGTTCAAAGTTCGTTGTGCCACTTGTTCAAAATCCCAAAAGAAGTTCTTCTTTGAATGCTTTGTATGTATTTTAGGTCTGTTGAACAGGTATGCATTATGGCCCTGTGGACTGTAAGCTGACAAGACATGCCAGGAATAAAAATGTGCCCAAGCAGGTTCCCATTGGTGTTGCATAAAAATAACATTTTAACCAAAATCTCACTTGCAATATTCCAAAAAAGATATTCTGATTTGCTAGCAGTTAGTTTAATTAAGAGGGCTGCATCAAGGAATTTAATAGTTAGAAGCATGTTAGAAACCATATGCACCCAACGAAGGCAACCATTTCATCTTGGATAGTTTAATAAGGACCTAACACATGAGAGCAACACTTGAGTAGTTGTGTTTCTCAAACTCCATGATGGGATTATAGCTGTGTGTACTTTTTATATCAGGAATTCTTCATAATATTTTTTCCATTAAAAGTAGATTCAAAATTACTTGCTTGGCTCAAGATCTGAAATAATTTTAAACAGAAGAATCTTACTAAACTAAGATGGGTAAGAAGCTTCAAGACTTCCACAATTTAATTTAACCCTTCTGAATAAAATTCTTCACTACCAGGCTTACATGGTGCAGCTGATTTTGAAGACTGCAGGAGTGAAGTGATTAGACAGAGAAAATAAATCTTGAAAAGCTGTTAACGGATCATTTAGATGCAGAGAGAATGCAGCAATTTCCTTACTGGAGAAGAGTTTAAACAGAGTGTATGGAGGAGCAGTGCTGTGTGACAATCCTATTACAGTGACCTATATAATCAGACCTGTTGCAAACCTGTCTGTAAGATAGGAAAGTGATGTGACATAGAGATATTGATGAATAACAGCTTCAGAAATCAATTTATGTATTCTTTCCACACACAGCCATCCCAGTAAAGCTTTTTAAACAGGATGTTTGCCTTGCATCAAAAAGTGACATTCTGTTACTCAAGTAAACGTATAAAAGAAGGGGTGTAAAGATAAATTGTCACTAATTTCACTAAAAAAAACCTGGTAGCCAGAATGCCGTATCTGTGTACCACTTGTATGACTTTCATACGTTTAAGAGTTAGCAATGTTTTCTTGCAGTGTTATCTTGAAATCTGTCTCTGCTGTTTCCATTTAGCTGACCTGGGTAGTCAGAAGAGAAGATGATGACTATGAGCATCTTATCTATCTTCTCTAGCAATGTAATAGTTGACGGGAACATGTATCAGAGTGCTAGCATCAGCAGTTGAATAAACAGGATATTGAACAATGGTAGTAATACTTTCCATTTTAAAATAACAGTGCATCCTGAATTTATGGATATTTCTTGAATTTAAGGAATGACTGGATTTTATCATCGGAAGTTTTGTGCATATAGCTGTGTGTATAAACTTTGAACCTATTAATGCACATGCATTTTTGCTTCATGCTCCTCAAAGTCACCTCTAGAAAACAAATACTTTGAAGAAATGGCAAAGCGATAGACAAAAATTGTCCTACTGTTATTGACTGGTAGGTTTTTAATTTTGAGCGTTGACAGGCTTTCTTATAGACTTGCAAAAGCTATTTAAGTTTAAAACTGGAAAAAAATTTTTTGGAGTAGCTACATCATTCACATTATAATTTCATGAAAAAACTATTTTCACAAGTAGTTGGATTCAGTGAAATTACTTGGGCCTCTGATTAAATTAGCCACACGGGAGTTGTTATTGATTACGGTACAACAAAAGTATGTGGACTCTGTAGGACTTGTTTTCCCCTCCCCCTGCCACCTTTCTTGGTTTTTAAAAAAGAAAAGAATTCCTTATCTTCTACAATGAGTAGCACTCTTAGGAGAGAGCATATTTTAAGATTTTTGCTACCTAATCAAGGTAGTGAAGCCAGTATTAACTTTGTGTTCTTAAAGAGCTAAATGAAATTGGACACAAGGCAGTTTGCTTTATAGTCGATGGTAGAAATACAGTACTGTTTTTTCCAAAGGCATGAACCTTGAAAAAGTTTAGGTTTTGTCTAAATAAGGAAGTTTTGACTGGTTTAGCGTAAATTGATTTTTTAAGTTGATTTAATCTGGTGCAAACCTCTGTGGACATTTACTTCTGTTTAAAAGCTACTTATTTTGATTTAGCATAAATAGATTACTTACCAATTTAAAATTATAGTAAGCCAGTTTTTCATACCATAATAAATGTTCCCAGCATTTTTCACCAGTTGAACTATAAATTTGTTTTAAATGACATTTTTAATTAAACCAGTACAATTTTCTCATGTAGGCAAGTCCTAGGTATAAAAAAGTGCTTCAGGTTATATAGGCCAAGTATGTAAAACTTTGGGTAAATAATTAAAATGGCACTGAAAGATGATGAATGCCTTGCATATATGGTGTTTCTCAGATGGATGCTACTAGACAAGGTAGTGCCAAAAATAAATTTAAAATAATGCAAAATCATATGAAGTATCTTTGGAGGAATGCCTTTTCCCCATTTAAAAAAAAATGGGGGAGAAGAAGCGTCCTTTTACATACACTTCTTTGCCTGAACAGGCTGCGCTTCTTAAAATTCAACTTCTGAATGTTTGCTGTTCCATTTGTGTGTGTACATCAGCATAAGGACACTGACATACTCAATACAGTTTCCTTCACCTCTTTAAAATTCCATGAATTAGACCAAAACTACAGTAATTCTTTCTGTGCAAGATTTGATTAGATTCTCAGATGACAGCTGCTTGCCAAGAAAAGACACTGATCAGTGACTTTGGATAGACTTTAATATATAATTTCCAGATCTTTGACATAAGCATGTATTCTTTAGGAAGAATAATGTTACTTGTTCAGTTTGTAGCAGTCATCTTAGATCTTGGTATGAGTTGTTTTTTCCTCAGAATTGGATAATACTCACATCTCTTTGAATAAGAGAGAAATCTACTTATGTTTTGATTCCTTGATTTGTATAATTTGAAATATAAGACAAATAAGTAGTTGTGTGCACTTCTGCTGTTTAAAAGTATACTGTAGCTGTTGTGATGAATGAACACTACAGCAATGTGCTTAGATTAACAGTTAGGTTAAAGGAGGAAGAAAGTGGCTTAACAGTGAGTGTGCATTTTTGTTTTCTTCTACACCCAACGTTAAACAGCTTATTTAATGTTTCTTAGCGAACTTGATAATTAAAGCTCCTTTTCAAAGTAGTATAAGTATGATGCTAATATTTATGGAATGGGAGTTAGTATTTTAGAAATGACTAAATTCACCGGCTCCATCTGTAAATGGTAGCTCTAGAGATTACTTATATTGTTTGATGCTGAGCAGTTTTAGCAATTACTAATGTGTAATTGACCAAATGAGTGGTGCTATGACATTTAATCTTCCAGCATTTTTTGAAATTCTTACAAGGTCAAAATTAGGTTTAAATCAATATAAAGTTCAGATTGTTAGACCTTCTAGTAGGGTATCATCATACTGTGATATTGTGACTACTTCCAAGGTGCCTAAAATAACTAGCTAGCTAGATGTCTAAGACTTTGTAAAAGTTTAAATTTTCTAAAAATGGAATTGCAACTTTCTAAATGTAATCTTGCAGTTTAAATTTGCATCCTTATTCAGTTGTAATAAGGGAAGTACACTGATGCAAAATGGCTTCATAAGCTGTAATATTTCCTGTCAAATTATTTTGAGGGATGCTTATTTTTAGAAATCATTTCAATTACCACTCTTTAGTTCGTTTACACAAAGCTACAATTGGATAATGTTATAGGACTTCCAAATGCAAAAGAAATCAAACAGATAGGATATAAATCAGAAAGCCTCATGGGAAGTGTAGTTAGAATTACTGCTCTTCAGCGGTCTAACAGTCACTGATGACAGAAGTCAGAATCATCCCAGCTTTACTGTAAGGGCACCGATTTTGTGGGTCAATGATTGGCAATTCCACATGGTAATACCTCACTTTACAGACCTGTATTTTCAGATCACTGAATGCAGAGGGCAAAGCGAGGTATAAATTCTGTAGGTTTTACTGGATGTGTTGGTGTTTACGTAATGTCCTCTGCTGTATATGTGGATCATGAAACTTTACATGTTAAAAATGAGGTATTCCTGAACAATGCCAATCTTTATAACGTTAAAATAATTAATTTTGTGGTAAACTGAAAAGATGATCCTTATGTTGTCTGGTGAAAAGACTAGCTACTTTGTGTAGTCTAGCCCCTGAGAAAGGAGGATGCTGGAATTTTTATCCAGGAGCTGTCCAAGCACACTGTGCCCCTATCCAACAACTTGAGGTGGCATGAAGGCTGGTTTGACCTTTTTGGGGCTCCTCTTTTGTGTTAGCTTCTGAATAGAGTGTGTTTGTTAAATTTTTAGTTCTATCTCCTGTAGCTGTTGGAAGGGAATGGTAACTGATCAGTCTTGTTCATTGTACTTTGTAATATTTTAGGATGCCACAATGGACAGCAGCAGCTTTGGAGCTGTGTGCAGACCCAAGAATGAATTGGTTTACATTTATTTCATATTTGAAAGTTTCTTTGCAAACCCTAAGAGTTAGAAATTTCTTAAAAGAAAATCTTAAAGCTGCAGGAGAGATGACTTCTATGTTCACTAGCAAAAGCTTTCTGCTCACCACTTGCATGTAGTTACCCTTATTCGAACTTTCAAGACAGTGCCTCACTTGTTAGAGTAATTCGCTGCTTTTAGAATTTGTATACTTTAGGGAATTTTACCAAAAATTGTATGTCCAGTGTTTCTACTGGCATGAGTGGAACCCTAATACAGACCCTAATATCACAGTTAGACTTCTTTATATCACCATATCAATGAAACATCTCCTAATGTTACTAACACCAGTTCTGGACATAGAGGGAAACTTTTAGAAAATTCTCCTAATGTAGACCAGATGTGTGTCCTCTCACAAAAATGCTTCTAGTATTGTATAAACATTGTCAGTACTAGTGTGAGTGCATTTCCTTGGAGAAAGTCTTGATTGCCTCATCATCTGTACTTGTGCACTTCACCCTGCTGCACTGCATCTGGATAGCAGCAATGATTATTGCAGGTGGTCGCTTCCCAGTTCTATCCCACATTTGTGTGTGTACTTTGTCCTGCATTTAGCAACTCCTAGTTCTCTTACTGTGTTTAACTAGGGTAACCTCAGTCAAGGTGCTATGTTGATCTTTGCTATATTTGAATAGTGCTTGGAAAAATTGCAGAACTCAGTAAAACAGATTTAGGCTTGGTCTATACCAAATACGCCAGCAGTCGAGAGGAGATATGCAAGCTACGTAGAGTAGCTTGTTTATCTCCCATTGCCTTCCTAACTTCTGCTTACCACGGCTTCCCCACAGTGCTGCACTGACAGGAAATGCCCTCTGGTCAATGCAGCTTTACTCTTCTTGAAGGGGTGGATTAGTGGCATTGACTTCCGGGTTCATTTGATCAGGTTTCCACTGCCACTCAGTTGATCCCACAGAATCGATCCTGGACTGCTAACAATGCCGCCAGCAGTATAGAAATACCTTTAGTGTATTTTATAAAAATGTTGAACTGGAGCTGACAAATTCTAAACTTGTTTTGAAAATTTTGTCTTCTGTGAAATGAAAAATCACCAGTTAGACTGCATTTTTAGAAAGGGCAGTCGGAAAGAGAGATTGATATTGTACTGTGACCATTTTCCTAAAGTAGAAAAAGAATGCATTGGTGAGTTAGCCCAGGTTAATTATAAAGAATGGGTGGGTTGGAGACAGAGAATCATAGAAATGTAGGGCTGGAAGGGACAGGAGATGTCATCTCTAGTCCATTCCCCTATACTAGACAATCCCTGAAAGGTGTTCATGTAACCTATTCTTTGAGTGCTTGTTCATGTCCATTCCATGTTAGAAGTGTGCGTGCTGTGTGTGTGGTTGCCTGAGATTTTTCCTCTATTAGTATCTCTAGGGCCGGCTCCATCGCCCTCTGGAGCTGTGCATGTATGCGCTGGTATAAGGCGTAGTGCTGGCCCCACGCCCTCTCAGGTCCTTCTTACTGCCCATGATGGTTGCTGGAGTGCCTTCTCTCATGCCTTGGCAAGCCTCTTACCCAATGGTTACTTGTTTTTACTCATTTTTACTTAATAGCTTTAGTGTATGTACTTTTTATGTTCATTGTACATAATAACATACTTAACATAGTAATAGGGCATAAGTCCCTCTTGTCATCAGGGAACTTATAATTCCTGGGGCTGCATATGCCCCGGTCCCTGGGTTTCAAATCCTGTGCCTCCTGTGGAAAGCACATGCTTCAAACAGGCAGCATGCAAGCTGTTTGAAGTGCCTAGGAGAGTCACACAACAGAGATAAATGCCAGTTTTATTGTGGCTTTAAACTACGCACTAGGAAAGAGCAGGATCTAAGACTAAAGCCTATCCTTATGGAAGCCACCTTCCAACCTACTTCAGGGCCCATCCCTTCTGATTCCGCACAGAGCACGTCAGCTTCGGTGCAAAGAGCGCCACCAACATCTAGCTCTTCCCAGCATGTTCTCTGTCTCTGGTGCTGAGGAGGAAGCACAAAAAGCAGTGAATTGACAGAAGGTTCTCGATGCAGGGGAAGGATAAGTGGGCAGAGGGGTATGACCTGAACTGGGCCACTGTGCTTCCCCGGGACCCATGTTGGCACTGTCGACTCCTCCATGAGTGTGGAGTCTGGTGCAGGGCCCCCTGCCAACTCGTTGACGGTCCCATCAACGCCAGAAGCTTTCCAGGCAGCCAGAGACCTTCTGTCCCTGCTGGTTCCCCCAACTCCATCGGGTCATGAGGTACTGATGGCCCCCCTCAGGCAGGAAGGAATAGGAAGTGCCAAACATCTTCCTGGCACCAGGCCTTGGGCATCTTCCAGGGGCAAGCCCCAGGTGACTCTGGCGTTCCAATCCCTGGCATGCTATCAGTCCCTGGTACAGTGCCAGTCCCTGGCTTGGCTGAATGGACTAAAAGACTTAAGGGCCACCCTTCTTTCACTGGGCCTGTATGCTCCATCAGCTTCCATGAAGCACTTCAGGCCTCAGCAACCTCCTTGATTTTCAGGGCCCCCTAGACATTAGCCCTCTAAAAGAAAGAGCAGGGATTATAAATGGTGCCACCCATTCCCACCATCCTCTACCCCTCGTTGGGTACTCAGGTATTTGGGCAAGCCTAAGCAGGTTGTTTGAAGGTGTGCCTTACGGTGCTGTACCAGTCGCCACTGTACCACCCAATGCTTCTGTTTTCTCCTGTCATTTATTTCGGGACCATCTGTCAACTCTCAGCTCTTCACGGATGTCTGTAACATTGGACCGTTGAGTCCTCAACACGCTGACAGTTGGGTGCACCCTGCAGTTTTTTTCCATCCCTCTGTCCCACCTCCCTTCCCCATCCCACTTCAAGGACTCTTCTCACAAGCAACTCCTCATCCAGGAAGTTCAGTCCCTCCTATGCGTGGGAGGTGTGGAGGAACTTCCTCAAGACCTGAGGGGGAAAGGAGTTTTTTTCCTGATACTTCCTAATCCCAAAGGCCAAAGGGGGGCTCTGGCCCATCCTGGACCTGTGTTGCCTCAACAAATATCTTAAGAAGCTGAGATTTTGCATGGTCTCTCTGACCTCTATTATCCCACCCTGGACCCAGGAGATTGGTATGCTGCCCTTAATTTAAAGAAGGAATATTTTCGTATCTCTGTCTTCCCTGGCCACAGATGATTCCTCAGGTTCGTGGTGGATCACCACCATTTCCAATTCACTTCCCTTCTCTTCGGCCTATCAGCGACCCCAAGGGTCCTAACAAAATGCATGTAGGTCGTGGTGGTCTTTCTCAGGTGTAGAGGCATGCAAGTATACCCCTATCTTGATGATTGGTTGATGAAGGGTCATTTGCAGGCACAGGTGCAACACAGCATTATCATGGTTCACACCAAATTCCAAGAGCTGGACTTGCTAATAAATGAGCAAAAATCATTTCTAATTCCTGTTCAGAGAATAGAATTCATTGGGACAGTGCTCAGCTCAACCCAGGCCAGACCCTTCCTCTCATAGGCTCATTTCAGGACCATATCAGACCTCATTTCCAAAGTCACAGCTTATCCCATAATGACAGTGCAGACTTCCCTCAAACAGTTGAGCCACATGGTGGCCTGTACTTACGTGGTAAAGCATGCAAGACTACGCCTTCAGTCCTCAATTCTCTGTCCTAGTGGAAAGACCCCAGTGCAGTATCTAGAGGGGTACCCTTCACTGCCCCGCAACCATTGGTGACATTAGTCACGGATGCGTCGGACCTAGGGTAGGGAGCTCACCTTGACAGCCTCAGGCCTCAAGGCTTTTCTGTTCCTGAGGGAAGCTTGTGATGCACATAAATGTCAGAGAGCTCAAGGTGTATGCTTTGCCTGCAAAGTGTTTGCAAGGAGTATGCTTGGCCTGCAAACCTCTCCAGAACCTCTGGTATGGTGGTACAGGTTCTGACACACAGTACCGATTCCATATTTTAAACAATCAGGGGGGCACCCAGTCCTGTGTCAGGAGACCTTGTGTCTCTGAGACTTCTATGTGCAGCACGACATTCACCTTGAGGCAGCATACCTTCAGGAGGTCAGAAATGTGCTTGCAGATTACCTCAGCAGGGCACTTTCTTCTCACCACAAGTGGTCCCTCCACCCAGAGGTTATCAGGGTCATTGTCCAGAGGTGGGGTTTTCCCTAGGTAGACCTATTTGCCTCCAAGCGGAACAGGAAGTGCCAGCAGTTCTGCTCACTGAGTGGGCACAGCCTGGGCCCCTTTTTGGATGCTTTTCTGCTCTCATGGACTGACCATCTTCTGTATGTCTTTCCCCTGATGCCTCTGGTTCACAGACTCCTTCTGAAAATCAGACAAGACAAGGTAAAGATCATCCTCATAGCTGGCATGGCCATGCCAGCGTTGGTTTGGCACACTGATGGGAACTCTTGATGGAGGAGCCTCTTATGCTTCCCCTCCATCTGGATCTGATTTCATAGGACCACAGCAGGTTACTGCAGCTGAACCGAACCTCCGTGCACCTGACTGCATGGTTACTGCACGGCTGAAAAGCAGGCCGTTCAGAACAAGATAGACAGGTCTTGTTAGGTAGTAGAAAGCCTTCTACCAGAGCAACTTACCTGGTGAAAAGGAAACATTTCACTTACTGGGCCCCTGAATGGACTCTCTCTCCATCTCGTTCTTCACTGCAGGCCATCTTAAACTATCTGCTCCATCCAAAGCACAAGGGCTTGGCACTCTCATCTATAAAGGTCCACTTGGCCTCCATCTCTGCCTTTCAGCCAGAGAGGGTCCATCTTCACTGACAGCGATCAGTGAAGACCCACTCAGTTGATCCAGAAGTTGACTTGTTAAAACCACCCCCTCAAGCGGCGCAGTGCTGAAGACGTCATGTAGAAGAGGAGTTACAAAGTCAACAGGAGTTAGGTAAGCTACTCTGTGTAGCTTGAGTAACCGCCGAATTTGAAGGTAAGCATAGACCAGTCCTGAGTGTCAGCTCAGTGTTCTCTCATGAAATGACAGTTCACCATGAGACTTAAATCTGGTCCTGTCCAGGCTTACAGGGCCTCCCTTCAAACCATTGGTCTCGTGCTCCCTGCTTCTTCTCTCTTGGAACGTTGCCTTTCTGGTTGCAATTACATCAGCCAGAAGGGTTTCTGACATTAGGGCCCTCTTGTCAGAGCCACCGTAAATGATTTTTTTCATGGACAGGTCCAGATGCACATACCACCACCCTGCTCCCCCCCGGCCCTCCTGCCAAAGGTGGTGTCACAGTTTCATATCTTTCTACCGATTTTCTTCCCAAAACTCTCAATTCTGCTGAAGTGTGGAGACTCCATACCTTAGATATTAGGTGAGCCCTCACCTTTTACATTGAGAGGGCTAAGCCTTTCCGCAAGTCCACGCAACTCTCTGTAGCAATAGCAGAGAGGATGAAAGGACTACCAGTATCATCCCAGAGAATATCGTCCTGGATAACAGCCTGTATCAAGGCTTCCTATGGTCAGGCAAATGTCATGCCTGCAGCTATCATCATAGCCCATTCCACCAGAGCCCAAGCATCATCAGCAGCTTTCTTTGGTCAGGACCAGTCCAGGACATCTGCAGAACCGCAACATGAACATTGGTGCATAACTTTGCGTCCCACTATGCTATCACTATGCTGTCACCTGAGACAATGCCAGTTTTGAGAGGGCAGTGTTGCAATCAGCATGTCTGTGAAGTCTGAGCTCACCTCCAGGGGTAGTGATTGTGAGTCACCTAACATGGAATGGACGTGAACAAGCACTAGTAGACAAAATGGTTACTAACCTTTCGTAACTGTTCTTTGAGATGTGTTGCTCATGTCCATTCCATGACCTGCTCTCGTACCCCTCTGTTGGAATCGCTTGCAAGAAGGAATTGAGAGGGTATGAGGCTGGCACATAAGCTCCAGAGCGCATTAGAGCTGGCCCTCAGATACCACTAGGGAACAAATCTCTGGCAACTCTGCACGCACACTGCGCGTGTACATCTAACATGGAATGGACATGAGCAACACATCTCAAAGAGCAACAGTATGTAAGGTTGGTAACCATTTTTTCTTAACTTCCAATGACAGGGATTCCACAACCTCCCTAGGTAATGTTTTGTAGTGCTTAACTATACTTATCAGAAAGTTTTTCCTAACAATATCTAATCTGAATCTCCTTGCTGCAAACAAACTAAGCCAATTATTTCTTATTCTACTCTTGGTGGACATGGAAAACAGCTGATCACTGTCCTCTTTATATCATGTCCCCTTTTCAGTGTTCTCTTCTCTAAACATGTCCAGCTCTTTCAAATTTTCTAAACGTCCTACCATTTTTGTTGCTCTTGTTTTGACTCCCCAGTGTATTCACTTCCTTCTGAAAATGTGGTGCCCAAATATAAACACAGTACTGCAGCTGAGAGGCATCACCAGCTCTGAACAGAGTAGAACAGTATCCAGATCATTCAGGGAGCTGGCGTAGCAATAATTCCTAAGCCAGATCCCAGCGGGGGAGCGGGATAAAAGGAACATGACTGACGTTCAAATTGCAATCAACCTAAACAGAGCTAGCCACCTCTCCAAAAAGCCTTAAATTCAAACTTTCCAAGAAGTAATCCTTACCCACTGATTTTCTCTTGGCTGCCTGATAGATTCCGGGTGGGTACCACTGCTACAGTTATGGCACAAGCAACTTGGGAAAACTTGCTGGGCTGGAGAGAACCACTATTTATGGACTCTGTCCTGGACAAGTGCCAACATGGGAATCCTAGGAAGAAAATGCAAAAGTGTACCTTTCTTAGCATAGTCACTTAGCTGTAGTTGTCTGGGAAGGTTATCACTGCTTTCCACCATTTCAGCAATAGCAATGTGTATCAACATGCACATACACATCTGCACAAGGGACAGAATCAATATTGGAAACAGAACTGGGAAGATACCATCTGATCTCTAAACACATCCGTTCTACTATAAAGCTTGCAAAAATACCATACAGACATTTCAGTATACTCAAAGATTTTTAAGGCCAGAAGAGAACATTACAATCCTATCATCTGGCTACCTGTGTAACACAGGCCACCAAATTTCACCCAGTGATTCCTGCTTGAAGCCCAAATCTTTGGTCAGTTTATTGTTGTGAGATCTGTCACCTGGGATTAGTATCAAGAGATTTGCAGCCCAGATCCTGCATGGTCAATCTCTGAAGCATGGATAATGGGCCTGGAGGGATCCCTGCTCAGCTCTCTGCAGCCAGAAGAAGCGGCCCTACAACATAGTTTCTTTGTAGGCAGTGATCGAATTTTAATAGATTTTAAAAGTACCTAGTGGAGTTATAACCCCTTTTGATTTATAGGTTATCTCAGCCTGATCCTCCAAGAAAGTGGCTGCAACCTTCCATAATGGGATTACTGTTGATTCTTTTTAGGTCTAACTGATGTGGGGGAAACTAAGAAGGCTGATTCCACTTGTGTGCTGCCTTAGCTCTGCCCGAGAACCAAGAGGTTTTAAAAGTTTGAAGGTCCTAAGAGAAGCAGTGTTGGAATTTATCAATGAATCTTCCATGAGATTAAGCCACAACGAACTAAGGCCACTTTACTTCTGAATGAGAGTGTCCACGCAGGGTTTTAATATGCTTTAATTTTTGTATTAACTTCACCCTGTTAGTTAATTTGTCTTAACGTTTGAGTATAGACCAAACCTTAAATGATTATTCTAGATATAGTCTAATGTGTTCATTTCTGAGCACTTCATATGAGAAAGAAACTAGAGAGAATTTGGACAAGTGCAACAAAATTGACCAAGAGATTAGAAGGACTGGTGTGTGAGGAAGCATCAAGACACTATCGCTCAGCTGAAGAATTGATAAATTGTTTAAATACTGTTTCTGCTAAATTGGTTTTTGATGTGATTTAGTTGGCAAGTTCAGCTGGAGTGGGACTGTTTTAAAAACAGTTCTGGGCTCTCTAACATGGTTTTTAACATTAGGTGGCCAAACTGTTAGAAAACTGTCTAAGTGGAATATTATTTATACATTGTACATTATTAACTTGGTTTTATACCTAGTGCAGATAGAGCTGGCAAAATTTTAAAAGTAGTCTCAATGTTGAACCTCAAAGCACTTCAAGTTGAACTTTTTCAAAATGGCAGTGATGGAACTAGGATCCAGACTAGTCTAGAAGAAAATTGAAATAGCTTTGAAAGGAGCTGTTTCAAAAAACTTTCCTTGTCGTCTCAGACTGGGCTGTGTTTGGATATTTGAGCAAACTTTCTTTATGTTGGGAGATCTCTCCTTCCCATTTGTTTTTTAGTATTGTTCCAAGTTAGATTTTCAGAGAGCTACTTCTGACAACAAAATCCAGGAACGAGCAAATTAAACTGAAATCACATATGCCCTAGATCTTCATGTTTTTCAGTTCATACAGCTTCATTAGCCTTAATTCTTGATCTTAAAGTAGATTGTGTCATCCAAGGACTCCACTAAATAAAAATGCTTGATGTTAAGGAACAGTTAAATTGGGAGGGTGTTGAGAAATCAAAGTGGTGCTATGAAGCACAAGCATTTGTCAGTGACGTTCTTTGCTAAAATTTAGCATCATTTGAATGTCATCTAGGGACAGCACTAACAATTCAAAGAGAATTACCTCTTCTCTCTTTCTCTTTAGAGTCTTGGCCTATATCCTGTGAAATAGACACAAAGCCCATTGGTAAACGTAAGGATGTATGCCTCTGGGAGCTGTACTAACTAATAGAGTTGAGAGAGACTCTTTTATGTTGGCTTCTTTTTAGATTGTCAGATCTTCAAAAACTTTTCAGGTGGTATACTAGTACCCAGGCTGTACCTTTGTTTAGAATAGTCTTAAATCAGAAAAAGATTTAAAGAAGCTGGCCTGTCCTCCTAATGTTATTTCTTTGGCTTTGTCAAGGAGATTTGGTTTTAAGTGGTTTTATGAATTTAATGGAGAAGCCAGACTTACAAAGTCCCTAAATATGCCTTAAGCTTTTCTTTATTTTTCTCCACTAGACTTATAGATAGCAACTCTTGGATTCCTTAGCTCTGCAGAAAGGTGTTTGAGGTGAAATAAATGGGATATGTAGAAGTATTCAGAACCGTTTCTGGTTTCAGAATAACAACAGAATAACTGCTATAACGTACATTCCAGTAGACAGCCTGTTGGAATTTTTGTGGGGTCTTTATAGACACCCCTGAGGTGTTTAAGAGAAATGATTAATTTTATGAAGCATTGTCTCAGCAGATGTACTTCTGGGCTCTACACAGAAACTAATATGGAGTGCTATGTTTACCCTTGAAAACTCTAACTTGTGTTACTATATAGAAGACAAACTAATAGTCAAACTCAGGGCTACAAAATTCCCAGATGATGATACTGAGTTGACAACTTCAGGGTCAGCAGATGACCTAAACACATGATCAGTCATCATGAGATTCTGAGGCTATTTTTGTTATCTTTGCCCTTCAGAACTTTACTACTTGTGTCTTCTGATCACTCATTAGACAATTTGCCTCTGATGCTTCAACCTTAAAAGGAGCTGGCTCTGCTCTTCATATCCCAAAAGAAAAGCCATTCAATTTTTTACTAAAAAGGTGGGATCTTTTCCTCCTTTGACAGTCAGTGTATTTGCTACATTAGTGCTTCTATCAACTCCTCTGTTTTATGGGTTCAGGTGTGTCATGAAAAGATTAGGTTCACTTCAGGTGTATAGACTGTGGAGATTTCAAATGTGTCTGCATAAATTAATTGGAACTGTCATCTGGTGGGCCATTTTTATTCAATGTTTAGATCTTAGGTGGTCAAAAGCCTCACTTACTAAAAAGTGAGTGGCCTTTCTCTTAATCTGAGTGCTCATTTTGGTTTATTTCAAGAGGATTCTTGGTTCTGGGCCATTTGGCACAGGTTACATAAACTATATACTGGTAGGATAAGGTACTGATAGTGGAATATTTTCTACCTAAATAATTCTTCTGGAGTCACTTTCCCTCCAGTTAAAAACCTGGCACTGGTATCCGTATTCTGAAGTTAATTGGGTTATTCTGGGAACAGATAAAGTGCAAAATGTATGATTTTCCCCATCTGTTCTGGATTTTCTTCAATCTTAGCTAAAGCAGATTTTAAACATTCTTCTAGCACAGTTCTTTTGGTGTCTATCTCCCCATAATCCAGTAGGTGACAAGCTTCTCTTTACTTATCCAGTGAATTTGTTTCTCTATATTGCCTTCTGGTAATATACCTTAGCCAGAAATCTGTGACATTTGTCTCTTGTGTATCCCATCTTGTTGTTTTTCATTAAAACATCCTGTGTAGATTTCACATCATGGAATATCATGCATAAATTGGAAGAGAGATATCTGTTTCCTCACCAAAACCTAGCTAATATATAAGTATCTCTAATTTGGAAAAATGCAAACTAGTATACATAGGAGAGGAAAAATAATCAGACACACACACTTGATAGTGGGAAGAAACCTGGGAAGCAGTAATTCTGAAAAAGACCTATGGATAATGGAAAGTAAGCTGGACAATACAAGTTTGCAGTGTTGTGCAAAAAAACAAAAACAAAAAACAAAAAAAAGTGGTTTTTGGCTCCAAAGTATTATGGACCAGGGAGGTAGATTACTCTTATGAAACTCTGCACAATCATACCTGGAATATGTTTAGTTAACATACTGATATTGGCAAGGTGGAGGGAGTTAATTTGTTAATCTATTATGTGGCTGGAGGGGTTAATTTGAATTAAAATTAAAAGAGCTAAATATATATAGCTTGTCTAAGTGGTGACTAAGCAAATGGGGATGTAAATGGAACAGTGCCTATAAATATTTGAAAAGTGTAAACACTAAAGAGGGAGAAAAATTATTTAGGCCTTTATTTCCTTATTAGGAAAAGTTTTTCACTAGGAGGGTGGTGAAGCATTGGAATGAGTTACTTAGGGAGGTGGTGGAATCTCCATCTTTATTGGTTTTTAAGCTGTGGCTTGACAAAGCTGTGGCTGGGAAGATTTTGCTGAGGTTAGTCCTGCTTTGAGCAGGGAATTGGACTAGATGACCTCCTGAGGTCCCTTCCAACATTAATATTCTATGATGCTATGACTCTATGATCTCCCAATGAACCGCTGCCCTACATGGAGCATCACTGAAGTCAGTGAGACTCTGTATGGGCAGAGGGGTCTGCCTATGTGAAGCTCACAGCAGAAGTGAGAAGTGGCCTGCTATGGTCTCTTGAATGTCTAAATTCTATAATACTTTAGAGTGTTTGTTATTCCTTGTTAATGACTAGGTCAGAAACTTGAATCTGAATTCTTACCCTTATTTAGCATTTCCTTTTAGACTTTGAGACAATATAGTCATGTTTACATGGGAGAGTTGCATTGGTTTAACATAAATTGGTTTTTAAACGAATATAGTTAAACTAGTACAAATCTTGTTCAGATACGATTGTATTGGTCTGTGCAGATTTTGTACAGGTATAATTATTTTGGTTAGGGATTTGATTTTATATCAGTAACAACCCCCAATGTGTATGTAGTCATACTGATATAAAGATGATTTATATTGGAATAGCTTGATCCCCTCCCATATGGAAATAAGTGACACCACTATAAGGTCTTTTATACAGTTATAAATGCATCATCCATAATGGAGTGGGTTGTGCCGTTGAACAGTATTAGTATACTTAGTGGTGCAACTGTGTGTAGACAAGACTTCATTTTAGTTTGAGTGGTTTATTTCAGTTTAAGCTAAACTGAAATAAGTGTCCACACAGAAGACTGCACTGGTTTATCTATAGTGCTTTAAAATCACACATTGGGATATACCAGTATAACTTTACTGTGTAGACAGGCCTTTCAAGCAAGTAACATAGTCTTCATTGAGTTGGATTGCTTGATTGGCAGAATTACTTGTAAGTGAAACAGAGGATACAGTATCATATTGAAAAGTCAGAAAAGCACCTTGAGGTGAGCAAGACTGATTTGCATAGCACTTACTGAAAAACTGGTAAAGAAAGCTTCTCTCTGGAACACCAGTAGAAACCAAGTTGAATTTTGAATGTAAGACCAAGGTAAAATGTAGAACTTAAACCTAGAATGGTGTTTGTGTGTTTTACTTAGCTTTGATCAAATAAGCCAAAGTGATCCTTTTGATTTACTGTTCTGCAATTTTTTAAAAACCTTTGCTGTGGATTAACATCCTTATTTCAAAAGTGACCTGCAAAAGGGGAAAAAATGGGATTGAGCTTTTTTTTACTTTGTGGTATATAAAAAAAGTCATGAATGTGTTTTATTCAGTATTAACATTCAGGTTTAGATCTATGACACCTGGGGGACTTGTGAAATAATATTTCAAGGACGAATGGTGAAAGTTGAGCAGCTGAGAGAGGAGGATGGGATTTTGACTTGTTTAATAACTCAACAGTAGTTTCACTTCAGTGACTAACATTTTGGATAAAAGATGTCCGTTAACCATTTAACACTTGTACCTTTTCAGTTAAAATGATGGCACTCTCAACACATTCTGATCATCTCTTCCTGTAAAACTAGGGAACACTAGATATTCCTAGTATTTCTATAGTCAAAAACTACTTCGATTTTTTATAATTTTATAATTTATAATTATAAAGAAGCAGAATTTATAAAAGTCCAATAAAAATTATTTGCAGGCTATCTTTAAAGCTGTTGATTGAATCCTAATACATACAGAGATCTTTGTTTTCTATACTTGGACAAAACAGTTGTAATAATACTTTCCTCTGTCAAGAATTAACTAAAAGTTGTTTCTTGAGATTATAAAGGTATCTGTTTGAATTCTGGAACATTCTTTTACAGTAAGCATTGTAATTGCAGTAATAAAACTGAATTTACTGGCTTTTGCAGAGTTAGTTTCTGTAAGGAAATGTGTGAAAACTGAAGTCTTGTCTAGAGCGGAACACTCAGGAAAGTTAATCCAAATTGACTGAAAGTGTAAATTATATAAATCTTGTACACAGGTTCATTAGATTACATTTTTTTATTATATTTTTAAATTTTGTAGACTTTTGTACATTAACATTTAAACCAACGCTATCACATGCACCGCTAATACACTTTAAAAATCCTTAAAGGTTAAGATGATGAGAAACTGACAATAGACTTCATCTTTCTAAATCACCACATTGAGATGTAAAGTCTGCATGAGTTAGATACGGAGTCTTAGTTGCAGTTTTTAATTTCCTGTCCCTTATTTACAAATATTCTTTAAAAATATAAAATGAGAGACAAAGATTTCATGCATTTTTATAATTAAAACACATTTACCTTGCTGAAGATACCATTATGTTCTCTTAAGTGAATGGTCCCTTAGCCTTCCTATTTCTTCTTCTCCAGCCTGTTTTTTGTTTCCTTTCTATTAGTTTTCATATATACTGGATTACTAAACTGTAATAGCTTCAATCTCAGTTGTTTGCAATCTACCATGCCCAGTTCTATTGGCATCACTTTGGATTGATGTGAATGTATTTTATCTACAAATAATCACTTCTTACTATAGTGGTGCTGTGGTGCACATATATAGATTGGTGTGCTAAAACTATTTCATAATAAAAACAAGTGCAATAAACATTTCATTTAAAATCCTTAGTACCTTTCTTTTCCCTGTCCTTGCTGTTTTTCAAATACTCTGAAGTTTGGGGGACAGGGGAGCAGTTACATAAGGATCTAAATAGATAGAAAGATAATACACATAGTTTATATTAGAGTAATACTCAATTCTGTTTACATTGTAGCAATGCCTTTTACTTAAAATTCCAGCTTAGTCTAGTTCACTTTTTCAATAGAATTTTTTTTACTCTTTGTGGGCCATAGATTTAATATAATCATCATACTGCTGTAATTCTCTTGCAGGTTTGACTGGTTTAACGCAAACTAGTCCACAAAATGTTGTAATTGACATTTATTGAACCAAATAATTTTTACATATGAAATACAGATATGTAATAAGTGATTAGGAAATACTATTAAGATTGTACATTAGGTTTAAGAAGGTAGTATAGAAGAAGGGATCTCTTTGTACATATCTGGAGAGACCATGCATTAAAGCAATTGCCACCTTTGGGTTTAAACAGAGATTGCAGCAAGAAGTGTTGGAATTGGCACATGTTAGAGCTGAAAAGAAAATGGCTACTTGAAATTGCTGATTCAGCAACAACATGGCTTGACTCTTAAGGTACTGTTTTCATATACAGTTTGAAATATTTTGTAAGGCCTAGCTTTCAGGAAGAGATGCATAATGTAGAATGTATGTTCCCATATAGTTAGTTATAAACTTTTTCATTTTTGTTAGTAGAATTTTATTTTTATTAAGTGAATTGCTCTTTCAGAGTTTGAATTCTTAGAACATTTTAATAATATTTGACTGTTTGAAATATAATTTTAGTAAATCAGTCATTCTTTCTTTGTAGAAAAGCCGTTATTTCTAGTTCCCCATTGTAAAATGATAGATGAAAACAAGAAAAGTCTCATCTCTTCAATAATGTTGGGGGAAAAAAAATCTTTTCAGTATAATCCTACTTCTCCAAGAATGTACCTTCAATGGGTTTTAGTCTAACAAAGCCTTAATTGTTTAAATTAAAATAGTGTAAAAATGCCTAGTGGGTTTTGTTTCTTTTTTAAGCCAGATCTCGCAACTGAAATACGAAGGGTTCCACCTGAATGTATCTTGTTGCATGGTTGGGATAGAAGTGGATGGAATTTATAGGGTGAACCCATGGTGAAAGTATATATAGTTCCTAATAAAGAAGAAATAACTGTTTAAGATCTCAAACTATTGTAAGTAAAATGCATTTTTTCTTTTTCTTTTTTTTTTTTCAAAAAAGAAAATTTTTATATTTTTAAAGCTGCACTGTGAAGCATGCAAGTCAGAAAATGGAAATGTTAAGATTCAATATATAAGCTTCATTTATGCACTTTTGTATATGTTATGATTGGCATTTGTTCTTAATTTTGTGTGTATCTAAATTGTCTTAAATTATGTTCATGTACCATGGGCTTTGGATGTTTTTTGCATAGGTCAAAATAAATGATTACTTGTTATTTCTCAAGTACAACACAATATATCATTTCTGCAACTTTAAATACATAGCGGTATCATTTTGTAGAACGGTGTAGTTGCAGACAGTCCCTGCAAGCAATTTGTATACAAGATGCACTTTGGTTGAGAGAATGATTGCTGTAGAGTCCAGCTTCATTCACTATGCATTTTAAAAGATGTTTTCTTCTTTGAGTGCTTGCTCATATTGATTCCAAATAGGCTCCACGTTTACAGTTGCCGGAAGGTTTTTCCCCTAGTGGTATCTGTAGGGTCAGCTCTAGAGCCACCTGGAGTTGCACCTTCATGGTGCCTTATAGAGGGTTCTGCCACTCTCCGCCCCCCTCTTCAATTTCTTCTTACGTGTCGACTGGAATGCTATATGCCCTTCGTAGTGGTTACCTGCCTATCTGTAAATAGAGTAGTGTTAAATATTTGCTTAGTGTTAGATAAGAGTAGTTTTAGTAGATAGTTCCCCTTAAGGGATTGCCCTTTTGCCTTTCTTCCCAGGACAAGGGCATCCCTCAGGCCCCTGGGTTTAAACCGTGTGGGGCTTACAAGAAGGTCATGCCCAGGAATGATCCGCACACTACCTGCCTCAAATGCCTTGGAGAGAGACACCAGGGAGACGGCCACAAGATTTGCAGATTTTCATCCCAGAATTAAGAAGGAGAGCAGCCAGGGGTTAATGTTTATTCTCATGGAGGCCATCCTGAGCTCGTCAGAACCAGTGCCCAGTATGTCAACCTTGATTCAGAGTTCACTGGCGTCTGTATGAGACTTGGTGCTGAGGAAGGACTCTGGTTCAAGAGACCCTCAGCACCACCATGGGTCACCAGCACTGAGGGACACTTCCATGGCGTGGAACCAATCTCACTCCCCTGTTCTGTGAAAGAAACAGAAGAAGATGGACAGGGGACGCTTGCTAATGTCCAAATCATCGGGGTGTAAGAGTTCGAGTGGAGTGCGACCCATGCTGAGCCACTCAGGCACTGCTCCTGTGGCCATGGTGCAATTGACTCCAGTCCCTAAGAGGGGTTCTGTCGAGTCCCGTACTCCTGAGCTCCCCTCCCAGGGAGTTTGAGGAGAACGACTTACAGCTTCTGTTCATGCCAGAGATCTTTGAGGTGGCCAGGAAGCTTATTGAAAGTACAGTGCCACCTCTGCAATCAGAGAAAAGAGCACAAGAAGCAGAATCCTTGGTGCAGAGGAAGGCCATGATGATGCCCACCAACCATCGCCCTGGCACCATTCACCAGAACCGAAGGGCACCGCTCCATCTTGGTCTCTGAGGAGTGAGCACTCAGGATCTGACTCCAAGGTGGAGTCTTATGCCTCTGGGTGGAGCCAACACTGGGAGAGAGGGAAGTATCGGAGTTTGGAGATGCTCACCTTTCTTCATTCTGTGGCCGCCCCAGTGGCAGATCCCAGCACAGTGGCCTTATGGACCTCTCCTGGGCTTTTCACTAAGCCCAAGGGTTTCATTTGGTATGCTCACTCTCACTAGCATCCAGGAGCAGATACCAGCCATTCTGGTCAGAAACCATTCTGATTTGATGCCATTCCCAGCACCAAACACAACGTCATTGACCCCAGCACTGAATTTGAACAAGGGCGCAGAGGGACAGTAGACCGCTCCTGTAAGGGAATCATCCTCCTCGTCCCCTGATGAGGCAGTTGCTGGCTCCTCACTGGAACTGGCCGCAGAGGACAACAGGACCCACCAAGAACTCCTCATAGATTTGCCCCAAACCTGGAGCTCCAGGTTGAAGAGGTCTCTGGAGGGAAGGGTGGGGCGGGGTAGACCCTATGATGGACATTTTAACCCCATCAGGACCATCCAGGGTGTCCCTGCCATTCATAAAGATGATTCAGAATACCACAAAAGCACTGTGGCAGACTCTAGCTTCCATTCCCCTGACTGCTAAAAAAGTGGAAAGAAAGTACTTCTTCCCATCTTAAGGAGTACGAGTACCACTATATGCACTCTCTTCCAGGGTCCTTGGTGGTCACGGCAGCTGATGAGTGAGAGAGGCAGAGGCTACAAGATCCTATGCCCAAAGTGAAGGAGGCAAAAAAGATGGACTTGTTTGGCATGAAGGTACACCAGGGGACTCCAACTCCGTTTGGCAAACCATCAAGTGGTGTTGAGCACGTACAACTTCAAAACCTGGGGGTCCATGCTGAAGTTTGCTGAGGCCATCCCTTAGTAACAGTCTTTGCTTAGATGGTTCTAGAAAAAATTGTTATATGAAAAAATAGTGTAGAATCATTTAAGATACCTAGTAACACATACCAGAGTTAAGGCTCTAGGCACAAGCTTAAATTTGCATTTCTTGATTTGTATACTTAATTGTGCAATCTTGACATTCTTTTAGAATAGCCTTCTTAATTGGAATTCCATGGGCTTTCTGAAGAAAAAAATATTTGGGGTGAGGGATAGCTTAATTCCATACACCTTACAGGTATACCCGTTTTTTAAAAAGTGCATTAAAGCTAGTCAGGACATTTCTGGACATGTGCAGCACAGCCCACCTTTACTCGAAACATTTTAAAATTGTTTTTAAAAAATAAAGCAGGAAGTTCAATTTTTCAAATCTAAACTCTCTTTCACTGGAACACTCTGAAAGCACAGTCCTTTAAGGGACTGTCTGGAGCCTAGCTGGGGATAATCAACAAGGCTCTGTGCTATCCTAACAGCTTAGTTGAATAAACAGGAGCAAAAAGCAGAGCCAGAGTGAGGGGAGTGGAAGTCAGGTTGGTGGTTCCAGTCTGTCCCTTATGGGGATAGATAGTAGTACCCTTTTCTCATACACTGTTTCACAAACACTCAAGCACTTCTTAATGAAGCAGGTTTCGCTTGCAGATTTTAAATATCTACCCTCAGCCATGGCAGTGTTTAACAATAAAATTCTTGCATTATTTTTTTTATAATGGGAAAAATGTCTTTTCCTCAAAAATGGACGAGTTATTCTGGCTAAAACTTTCAGAAATTTCACCTTGGGGGTAGAGGTCAAGTCTAAAATTTTTCAGCCTATATGAGCAACTGAAAATGGAGTTTGAAAATGGAAATTCTTAGGAAACCCTAATAGCTGTTGCTATGGAACAAGGTCCCAAATCTCTGTGTGTATTTTAAAACAAGCTGTTTGAGTTGAGTGTGTATGTTCATGCAGCTTTATAAATGTGAGATGGTGGGCAGTTGTATTTTGTGCATACTAGAGATTACAGAGCTTTGATTTGGTGATATAGAAAAAGGATTTTTCTATAATTCAGACAGGAGAGAAAATTTCAGCAGGTGACATGTCAAGTACACCATATACTGCTAATATGTTGGAGAGATTTTTCTGACATGTAGACTTAAAAGAAATTTAGGGTGAAGGATGAATCCAAGCTTCTGTGTAGTGAAAGCAACTGGTGGATCAAAGTGAAATGGAGAGAGAGACTTGCATTATGCTTGAGTAAGCTTGCCTTGTTCAAGAGAAGCTGTTAGCTTTAAGATATACAGATGAAGGAAATTAAGACAGCTTGTTTACTTGGTCAGGATAACTAAGATGGAAGGTGGTGTTAAATGATGTACAACCGAATATCAGTGTGATGTTTCTAATGTGTAATTTAAGCTGGCATGGGTGAAGGTAGATGCAAAGAACTGAATTGCATTGCTGCTTGTATCTTCAGTGTAATTCTACTAAATGGTGGCGCTCATTGTAAGAGACACCAGACACTGACATAGTGAGAGGTTGCAAACACATTTTTATTTAATAAATAATTACCGCCAGTGTGTGGAGTATTATCACCAATCATTGCAGTTTTTCTTTTGCAGACTAAGTAAACTTCCAAGTTACAAATTCATGTGTATAATCTGTTAAGGGTTTGAGGCCATAAAATATTTTCAAAACTTTGCCATTTTCATATGTACACTTGCAGTTCAGTCATCTACTTGTTCATTGCTTTGAATATATACTGCTAAAACAGTGTTTAAAAAAATGGTAATTGAATTCTGTTCTCTTTCCTCTGCCACTCTCTCTAACAGAAACTTTTAAAAATGGAATATTTTGTTTGTTTAGAGATGGGGAGAAAAAAATAACAGAACTATTTCTATTTTTTAACTAGTAAATTGTGTGTGTCCATCCAAGACTCTACAGTCCACTTGGGATATATTTCCTTCTAACGTGAGAGAGGGGTCTTTTAATCATTTTGCTAGCATTGTATAAGTTTGGAATAAATAACCATACTTGTAAGTATCTTAATTGGTGAAGCACATGTTCTTGTTCTGTGTCTTTTCATTCACTCCTCATTTTAGCTCCTTTAACTACCTTTTTTTTTCCACACTGAGACACAATTCTTCACTGCTTTGTTTGTTTTCTTCTGTGGCATGTGTGGACTTGTAATCTATTTGTCTGGATAGTATAGGCTGTGAAGTTGTTTGGGGTTTTTTTTTTTGTTACCATCAGTTCTATTCATTTCTTGTGCTTATCAGCATTTCTTTGAACTGCTTCACCATCTATGTTTAGGACTGTCAGCAAATTAAAAACTATCTAAGATAGAAAATTGAGAGATTGCAGAGCTCCACAAAACCGTGATGAGGCTTGTATGTGTACTATCTGTTCTTCAATTAGGGTGAGTGGACAAAGGACAACATCTCTGGGATTAGTTTTCTTCTAGACTCAGAAGCTCATGTGACTAGCAAAATCTAGCAAGAGATTTAGGAGGCTCAGGGGCAGGTCTATACTTAAACACTTCAGTAAAGATGCTACCTTTGCTGATGGGATGACTTCTCCCATTGGCCTAGTCACATCATCTCCGCAAGAGGTAGAAGCTCTCCGTTAACATATCATTGTCTGCACAGGGGGTTAGGTCTGGATAACTGTTGCTTTGGGTTATGGATTTTTCACACCCCTGAGTGACAAAGTTATACTGATGAAAGGTTGTAACATAGACCTGATCTAAGTTTGGTTTTCTTCTCCTTAGTGTAAAGGAAGGTTTCTTGAGCAAATGTAGAGGCCTTTTCTAGGAGAAATGTTAAATGAAAATACAGTTTTAGCTCTTGATACAGCAAACACTTTAGTACACATGCTTAACTTTAAGCTTTAGTTGTCCAATAGAAGTCAATGGGTTTATTCATATGAATAACATTTCACGCTCCCTTAAATGTTTACAGGATCAGAGTCTTAGTTTTGCCTGAAGCAGTTTTGTAAAATTTAAATAAGATACGTTACTTTTTAAAAAAATTTAAATAAAAAAACATAATTTACTTTCTAAAAATTTTACATTTCAATAGCATGGGTTATCCTATTAATTTTACAAAGCCTCAACCTGATTTAAATCAATTAAAAAATGTCAAAAGATATAAATCAGTGTTCTAAATTGCTCCACCTTGGGTGCTAGTTTTACTCTTAGGTATTGGATGTGGATAAAGTCATTTCAGACTCATAACTGGAAACAGAAAGATGATCTAGGGTCCCTCCCTACACAGCGTTTAAAAGGAGCAGGAAGCTATGTACCTCATACATAGAGCCCCCTGCAAATCCACGGGTGTCCACTTTATATCCACAAATGTATTGTTCACCATGTTTGCAGATCCAAATTTTGTATCTGTTCAGGACTCTACCCATATGAAGCTATTTAGCCTTGCTGGTTCCATACTTTGGTAATTGCAATCTGATGAATACATGTACTCAGTCCAACAGCTGAGTCAGCTATAGTAACTCATTCAGAGATGAGACTGACCTCAGATAAGTGCTACTTTTTTCAGTCCATTTAAAAGTGCGGTAAGTGCGTAGCGCTGCGTTGAAGGGAGCCCTGTTCCCTTCGACGTAGCGCATTGTGAATGGCGCGCAGAGGAGACACTGCAAAGTTGACGGGAGATACGCAAGTGATTTACATCACTTGCGTATCTCCTGTCGACTGCCGCCGAATTGCAAAGGTAAGTGTAGACCGGGCCCTAGAGTGCACACCCATTCTGTTCTTTCCCCCCAGTCCTTCTCACCTTAGTTCCTAAGGTCTTCAGATTTCTTTAAGATCATGGTAAGACTCTAATACTTCAGCCTGCAACAAGTGGAAGCCAAAAGTGAATATGGTGAAATCTTTTTAAAAATAAGTTTTTTACTTGCACTTTTCAAATTATAGTGTTGCAGTGGGAACATCCTACTAGGTATAAATGTCATACCCAACAGATAATGAAGTCTTGTAAACTCCAGAAAGGGTCTGAGACCAGGATTATATTTGGAAGGCTTTACTGGCATAGCTACTCTGGTATGCTATACTGGCAAAGCGCTCCTAGTGTGAATGGATGCAGTTTATACTGATGAAATTGCTTCGCTCTTATTGCTTATTCTGAGCCACCTCCTCCTTCCAAGGTAAACAAGCTATACTGGCAAAAGTGCAGTTTTGCTGGTATAACTGCGTCTATGCTAAGGGTTTTGGCCAGTGAAGCTGTGTCAGTCTCAGATCATATCTCATACCTCTGATCAACATAGCCATGCCAGAAAAAACTGTAGTGTAGACCTAGCATCAGTGGCTACAGATATCCAAGGTGGATGCAGCAGTAGTTTCCTCAGCAAAAGACAGGAATTCGTTTGGGAAAGGCCTCCTTCCTCATGGAATGAACAGACATGAAGATAGATGATTTCCTCCAAAATATGAAAGTGTTGATAGGAGCATTGCAGGCTTCTATTTAATCGATGTAGATTTATTGCCATCTTTATACAGGCCATCGTATCATAGTCCAGTGCTTCGCAAAAATTCATAGCATAAAACGCATTTTAGGGGGGAGAGATTTGTGAATTACCATCCCTCTGATTCATGATTGCATGGATCACTTCTCTCTTCACTTGCAACTGCCAGCTTATCAAAGAGAAGGTTAAGAGGTGACTTATTCACAGCCTGTAAGTAAGTAGATTGGGAGATAACTGATAATAGCAGACAAAATAATAAGAGTCAATGAGTCTAATAAGAGTTAATGACTGGAAACTGAAAGTAGATAAAGGCTAGAGACGAGATGGAGAGTTTTTTAACTTAGGGAAATTAACTTTTGGAACAATTTACCAAGATGTGTGTTGAATTCTCAATCATTTGAAATATTGACATCAGGATTACATATCTTTCTATAAAATATACTGAAACCGAGCCAAGCATGTGGGCTTGGTGCAGGGATTACTGGGTAAAATTCTTTGGCCTGTTATATAGATCAGGCTAGATGGTTGCAGTGGCCTTAAATCTATGAACACCCTTGTGACAACTGCAGCAACTGTTTATTTGAGAAAGTCATTGGGAAAGAATTTTTTTTTGGTAGCTGTCTGACCAGCGTTTTGTAGACTGCAGTTTGTGAACAAATAGCATAGTGAGAGATCTTCCAGATGTTTTGGTAGGCTGCAGGTTTTATTTTTGGCTTAAAGATTCATTCTGTGTTTCTTGGGAATCCTACCTTTTAAAAAAATCTTATTTATTTTTTATTTTCTCTAGCTTGTGGGTGTGCGTTTGCTGTTTTTCTTATTATTATTTCTCTGCAGGTCCCTTGTTTCCTTGTTGAATATTCCTAGTGTAGTATTATTCGACTAAATTACAGATTATAGTATTTCATTTTGTTCTTGAAAGGCTTCTAATGTGCTGTTGATTTGGGACTGCAAAAGCTATTGTGTCTCATAAGGAAAATGGAAATCCTCAAGAGAAGTATATACATTTTATTTTCACATACCTTATTTTGCTATTTTACACAGGCTAATTTGAGAACTAAATTGTATTCTGTTGCTTCAGATGACTAGGTTCAGTCCACATTCAGATCAGAAACATGTTTCTTACAGATACATTTAAGTACAGTTATTGCTAATGTTTCCCTAACTAGTGTGCTCAGAAGATTTGAGGAATGTTAAAATGGTAAATCCATGCTTTTGGCTACAAGAGCTCAGTATTCTAGTGTATGGTTCTTGGAAATAAAAATCCCTGTTTGCACTGGTCAGAAAAATGTTGTTGGAGCTAGTATGGTTCTAAACCCATTGAGCACATGGCCAAAGTGCAAAGATTTTCTTTAGTGTCTTCTATTTTAATTCTAGCTGTTGGGGTCCTGCATGTATAAGGCATATTTAGGTTATGAAAGCAAGAGACTCAGACTAAAACATTTAAAAAATCTGATTACAACCTAGTTTGTCACTGTATCCGCAGGCTAAATCATACCTTGCTAATAACATGTTTGGGCCACAGTTAAGCATAAGAATTATTTAAAATGACCTGCAAAAAGGTAGAGGGGGAGGCTTGTGCCCTTTCTTGCTGCTTTATGGTGGATAATCAAGGCCTGAAAGGCTTTTAATGTAATGACAACAAAACACCTCTCCCAGTCCTCTCCTTTTATATCATTAGGAATTAAATTCTGTCTAGCCTTGCAGGCAGTATGATGAGATGAGTGGAAAACTCAGAGTGGTGACATCACAAGAACCAAGAGCAGGAAGGGTTTGAGGAGAAAGGGACTTTTAGCTGGTTGTCTAAGTGTATGTCTACACAGCAAAGAAAACCCGTGGCTGGCCCCATGCCAGCCAGCTCGGGCTCAGGCTGTGGGGCAGTTTCATTGCTGTGTAGATGTCTGGGTTTGGGTAGAGCCTGGCTCTAGGACCATGCGAGGTAGGAGTGTGCTGGAGTCTGGGCTCCAGTCTGAGCCCCGAAGTCTGCACAGCAATGAAACAGTCCTGCAGCCCGAGCCCTGCAATCCTGAGTTGGCTGGTACAGGCCAGTAACCGGTGTCTTTGCAGTGTCGCCATCCTATAGGGATGTCTTCGCTGCAGAGCTAGCTATGATGATCAGCATGTGTATGAGGACCCAGGTAAGCATAGCCAAGTGTGAGCAGCCACACTGCAGACTGCAAAGCCATACCCAAGCTAATGTATGTCCAATGGTGTGCGTTCATCTGTGTGTGTTGCTAGGACTTCTGAGGACACATCGCATGCTTTTCTTTTGCTACAGTAAACTGAGCCAGTCTTTGATTCTTTTCCTGTTGAATTGTGGGAGAACTTGTCTGTCCTTCTGGGCACACAGGGAAGCTGGGAGAAGACATTAGAGTACTATCAGCAGTTGAGTGATTTAGCCTGTGTTCTCACTGCAAAATGGGTAGGTTATCAGCCCAACTGAAAGCAGCACCTGAGCTGTACCCTCTATCCTGCCAGTCAGGCCAGCTAACCTGGGTTTAAGCATCACTAAACTCAGGTGAGAAGGCTTTGTGTGGCTGGGAGGAAAGTTAGGGGCAACACCCTAGTAAGAGCGTGAGTTAACTCTGCAGTAAAGACATGCCCTTAAAACTCTGGCTTTGTGTTTTATTTAATTTCAGTGACTTACTTTAATATTTTGGGTAAGTCTTTGCTAAATATTCCATACCCTTGCTCTTCCAGTCAAGATGTGAGACCTCACACATGCGTCCATGAGTCTTCTCAGGGACCTACTAGCAAAACCAGAGTATATAACATAGCAAGACATCAGCATTTCAAAGGTAGAATATAAAGCAGGAAAAAAGAGAGAGATCAGCCTTCTGGACTTTTTCCATATATCATAAAGAAGCAAAAGATATAAGCTTGGTATTTTTTAAAAAATTGCTTAAGTCACCTTTGAACTCAGTTGTCTTCATAGTGAAGACAGGATGGAACAGTGTCAAGCCTTAGGCGTTGAAGGGACGGAATGCTTTTGTATTCATTACTGTCTTGATTTACTCTACATCTAGGGTTATCTTTCAGGGTCCCAAAAAGAGGACGCTGCTGGAGCGGAGGGGGAAGAGGGAGCTAGAGGAGGGGGTAGAGTCTTTGGAAGGTGCTGGAGGGATGTATATGTACTAGGAGGGGATGTTTGGGGGATGTCCTGGAGGGGGCTTTGAGGGGTACGGGAAGTATATGTGTGTACTGGGAAGGGTATTTGGAGGGGGTAGTTGGAGGTGCGGGAGGGGTGTGTGGATACTGGGAGGGGGTATTGGGACTATGGGAGGCAGTATTTGGGAATGCTGGAGGGATATGTTTACTGGGAGGAGGCATTTGGGGGGTGTATACTGCAACAGGGTACCTGGCGGTTGCTGAAGGGGATACCTCTCTCGACATGAGAAGTGTTTCTCCCTGTTACAGAGAGAAAGGGCGGCTGGTGCAGGCCTGGGGTGCAGTGCCAGCTGTCCGTCAGTACCTCCCTGCCTCTCACGCTCCCAAGGGCTGGGAGCCGGGGCCTGGATGGGCAGGGTCTGGCAGCTGCGCTGTAGCAGCGTGGTTGATCCGGACGCAGAGCCAGCTCTTTCTGAGCTGTTCTGCAAAAATCTGCTGGGACATAGGGCGGAGGATTAAAAAGGAAGAAATGTCCAGGAAAACCCAGGTGTATGGCAACCCTATCGACATCTCTTCTGCTACCTATGTTATGCAAAATGGGATTAAAGAGGATGATGTGACCCTGTTTCAAATCACAGGGGTTCATAATTATACTTGGGTAGTTTGGGGATGGAGGCTGGTTGGAGAGGATGAAAAGGGAAGAAATGTGACCTTATCTAAAGCATTTTAACTAGATCAGCCAAGCCAAAGCTCTTTGAGGTGGTGTTTACCCAGGGGAAAAAGATGTATTTTTAATGTGTAGCTAAAACATATTAACCAACAAATGTTAAGACTACAACTTGCCTTGTCTATACTAGGATTTTAACAGGTGTTAGCTGGTCAAGTATAAAGCTCTAGGGAATGTTAGCCAGCACATTAAAATACACTTTTCCTAGTGAAGACAAGGCTTTAGGCTAGCCCGGCTCTAATGACCTTCAGCACCTGGTCTCAAAAAGGTTGGCGATTCTTCTAACGAGGTTTAGAAAAGTTATTCTCACTTCTGTTCCCCACTTGCTTCCTTAACTCCTCTAATAGAGTCAGAATCATGGAGTCCCAGAAGGGACCACCAGATCATTTATTCTGGCCTCTTGTATATCACTAAACCCCACCTGGTTATGCCTATATTGAGCACAGTAACCTGTACTAGACTCAAGTATTATAGACTAAGCTACTGTGTGCCACAGGCAGAGAAGAGGCGGGACCGAGGTGCACCGAAGTCCCTGCAATGACAGGGACTTAATTTGCTGAGATATGCCCAGGTGATCCTAGCAAGTACCCTGGTCCCCAGGCTGCAGAGGAGAGCGAAAAATCCTCCAAGGTCCTTGCCAATATGACCTTGTGAAAAATTTCTTCCTGATCCTGAATGTGACGATCAGTTTGTCTGAGCATCTGGAAGAAAGAATTCCTTTTTCCATCACAGAGCAGCAGTTCATCCTGTCTGGAACACGCTGGGCTACTGAGTCTGGTCCCCCCGCATCATAGGCAAATCAGTTATACAATCCCACTGATAAATTTATCAAGCTCTGTCTTAAAACTAATTAGGTTGTTTCCCCTACTACTCCTATTGAGAGTCCATTCCAGAAATCAGGCCTTTTCAAAGAAAGAGAACAAATTAGTTTGGCATGATCTACCTTTGGTAAAACCATGTTGCATTTCATCCCATTTTCTACTTATGTCCATGTATTGAATTTATTCTTTCAAATAACTGTTGCTGCAATCAAGGGAAGTAGCCTAGCAGGCTTTGAAGACGTTGGCATGGGGTTTTCCTTGATTTTTTTCAACTGTATGATTTTCCTGCTCTGCTCACTCAGTTTACCCAAGAAATACTTTGTGTACGTTTTTGTTACTGTGTCAAGTGTGGCAGGCCTGTAAATACTCAGGGTTTCTCCCCACCCTATAATTATAATCACAGTTACCTGCTCATCTTAACATCTGTGCATGTGAGAGGGAAAGTGACTGTGGGTTTTGATCTTTACAATTTGGGGCAATATAAAATATTTCCACATGTATAAACGCCTCACCTGGTGCTTAGCGGGTATCTTATCTAATGGATCCTATGCAGGGAGCAGGGTGATGGCCCTAAAATTAACTTTTTTATTTATTATTTTGCAGGTTTGTTTTAATGTTAAATCAAACCTCGCAGCTTGAAACAAATAAAACAGACAAAGGTAAGTAGAAAAACAGCTTACAAAAACAGTATGGAGCAAATCTTTTAATCTGTTAACACATACTTATAAATGACCAGAACATTGGTTTATAGAAATTGGAATAAATGAATATTGTAAATTAGAGTGAACAGTTACTTGTTTGTAATTGCTTGTTTTTCTCTTCTGATATCTTAAAAATGAAATTCTTGTGCTGTTTTCTGTTTACTGTTTGTGTATTTAACATTATGATGACAAATCTGTTTTTGTAAACAAATGATTCATAGCTAAGAAAGTAACCTGCACTTGTGCTACCTGTAGAGTGCCAAAAACAGTGAAGACTTCGTTCATGTGAATTTCTCTCTGCAGATTGTCCATGTGATTATGAAAGTCTGAAAATGTAGTTTGCTGTGCTTCAGAAGTATTGTTTAGATTTGTATTTAAGATGTAATTCAGTTCATAGCTATATTAACTGGGTCATAAAAAATTTGAGTGGCCACCAGAACATTTAACCTTTTACAACATGAAATACCAGAGGACATCAGGTTTACCTATATTCTTTGGTTTTCCTGTCCTCAGGAACTGTATCAGATGGCATGAGACTGACTGACAAGCTAATAAAGACTTTACTATAAAGCATTGATATTCTTCAGAGTATTACATGGGCATTCTCAGGTAATTGCAAAATATATGTTCTCTAGGATAATTTTTTTTTCACTGTAGTATTGCCAAAAAGGAACAATTCACAATAAATCTTTTCAGATCAAGGAAAGTGTTATTAAAGTTGGATTCTAGTCCTCTCTTTATTGCTTGACATTCTGTTTGTGAAGGATTTCTGACTTTTTGTAGTCTGAAATCCTCTCTCTCTTATTCCCCATTAAAGTTTGTTAAGCAGATTGAACTTTGAAAAACAAATAATTCACATAATCAAAAGAGGTTTTAAAAAGATTTGACTGTCAGTAGGCATTCGTTTATTATGTTCTTAGGTGTATAGGCATTTGCAGTCAAAGTTGTCTGTGCCAGCATTAAGTTCTTGCTAGAGTACTGCCCTGGCTTCTGAAAATGACAGATGGTCTGATATGAAATCTTGTACGGGGGACCTAAGGGACCAAACAGGTGAGTCTCTGAGGCAGCAGAGTTGAGTTCTAGGAGTTTGAGCCAAGACTCATGTTAGAGACGCTTTATTTTCTAGGGCATGGCCAGGGCCATTTGTATTCTGAAACGTGCTGGAATGAAATACTGCTTCAAAGCTAACCCTTTTTGACTATGCAGCAAGTGGAAAATCCTGTGGTAAAATAAAGCATGCAAACAGGTTGATTTTTTTTCTGACAATAACTTATGGGCCAAACAAGAGTCAAGTGTGCTGCATGATTTTGAACAAATTGACATGGCTGGGGAGGATTTGGGGAGAATGGGGGTAGATGGAATACAAAAAAGTTTGGGTTGTATCAAGAATAACATTTGTAGATGTTGGAGTTGTTCAAAAGATACATGGGTTACTGTAAATAATGGCTAGGTTCCATTACTAAAAATTAGCCTCTCATTCAACTGCTCCTCATTATTATGGACTTTATTTTAGACCTAAATGTAGCTATGGTCTATTGAGATCCATTTATTACAAACACTGATTTATGAAGTCAAGATTATAGAGAATATTCTCTGTGGTAATTAAGCTAAATTTGATCCTATATAATTTTAAGATTTCTGCATCACTACTTGTCCTATTTTTTGAGCATGGCAGCTTTAGTTAAGGACCAAATTCTCAAGGAATGTCCTGTGCTTGAAACCTGGTCATGATGGCATCGTATGTACAGGAGCTTCCTCAGTTATCTATTTAGGCTCTACGTTGCATTTTCTGCTTGCTGTTCAACCAACATGTAATCTTTGAACCAAATAATGTGTGTTGTAGCTTGATGGATGTGATGGGTTTACACATACTGAACTTGCTTGGTTTCTCTGATCTGTGATTAATATGTACACCTAAAATGAGTTAAAATTGCTTTAAAAAATAAATTGAAATGTACATTTTAAAAATAGGTTTGAACTTCTTTGTGTCTTCACCTCTCTTGTCCTAAAATGAAAGAGCCACATGTATGGACCTAACAGCACTGATTGTAGTGGGAATTTGAAGTGCCAATTTATGTACTGGTGTAGGTTTGTGTACTGGAATAGGTAGCTTTATGTTGAATAGTGTTATCTACTGTTGTTTGGAGGAAGAGGTATAAAAAGATAGTTATTGTATCATGTTGATATTTAGCTGTAGAAGAATGTTTCTAATATCTTAGTGGCATGTATATGTTAACACTGGAATTGATAACAATTTCAAGCTGGACCTTGCAAAGTGAAACAATCGGAACTCTGCAAAACTATGCACATACAGATTTGCATCTGTACCCCAGATTGAGTTTATAATAGAAGAACCATGGATGGGGAGATGATTTTTGTTGGCCATGGACATGTGTATTTATGAAGTCTTTAGGACCCCTTGTTATCTGTAATTTTCATGCCTGATGATAATATTGGGGGTAAATAGACTGGTGCAGCAATATTGTTGGTGCAGAGAGCACAAAAAATAAATTAAAACTTTCAGAATCCTCTCTCACTCCTAGCAAACTGGTTGAAAAGTCTGAAGTAGTGAGCTCTGACATTCACCTGCTCTGTACAAAGCTATGCTTTTTGGATGAAAGCTTCCTGAAGACCTGTAATCTTAGTGAGGGAGCACATCTAGATTCCAGTGCCTTGTTGTTTTTTCTTTTTAAGGGTGATCTGAGTGATATTATTTGGCTTCAGAACGCTCTGTGGTTAATAATATTTACATTTTATTTGAACGCACTTAATTGCATTAATCAGCTATGATTGTGGGACCTCATGTGGCCCCGGGAGAAGGGATCCATTAGGAAATTACATAAGGAATTTTAGCAGCTAGCAAAAAATATCTGTCTCAGATACGTCTCTGCTTTGGCTTATTTTAATTTCACTTTACTTTTTTCACAATACTTCTCAAATCCCCGTCTTTTCCAGAAACACATTTACGTTTATTAGAATCATTAGGTACTTACTGTTTCCCTGGGTGTGTTTACCTTTTATGTGAGATAGTGGTGTTGGAGTCTTCCATTCCTAATATCCAAACTATTTTAGATTATCTCCAAGGTTTTGATCTTTATACCATTGTGAAAAAATGTTCCCTCTCAACTTTACTATTCTGTTTCATATATTTGAAAACCTACTGGTTCACCTCCAACTTTTTATTGAAAATAAGTCCAAACCTTTTACTTTTTCTTCTGATTTATATTCTTAACACCTGATAACTTCTTTTTCTCTATTGTGCTCCCTTTCCAAGGCAACAATACCTTTCCTATAGTATGGTGACCTACATTGCACATAGTACCTACATTTCCTTACAACATCAAAACATTTTACAAAATATTTTCACAACACCCTGTGAGGTAAATATGTCTATTATTTCTTAGGTAGGGAGGCTGTGCCCAAGGTTATACAGCTAGTCAACAGCAGAATGAAGCAGTAGTTCTTTAAGTGATTGTCCACAGGGATTGTACTTCTGACGCGTGTACATCCTATGTGTAGGAGATTATATTCTTTTGGCCAGCAGTGTCTTTTGGGGCTGTGCCTGCACCCTGAATGTCCTTGTGCCCACCTACCTGAAGGCATAAAAGACAGAACAGGGGCAGCCATCCTTTGGTTCTGGCAGCAAGAGGAACCTCTGCAGTGTCCTCTTACTATAGGTACTGTGTAATTATTTGTTAGGCTAGATCATTATAATGTATAGGTGTTCTACAAAGACAAGGTGACTCTTAGGCCTCCTCTAAATGAGTTGCTTCACTTCCTGGTTTTCTTCCTCGAGCTTCACTGAAACCAGGGGAAAATCTAACCACACACCCTTAAACTTTTTCATACTCCCTGGACAGGACAAATCCATTGAACAGCTCTCCCAGATTTATTTGTAGCCTCTGCAGATAGAGTTTTAGGTCAAGTCATAGCCAATCAAAGATTATCTATACTGGCATCCAACTGTATCCTGGTATCAGAACACTAAATTAAATCCACCCATGTGGATTTAAAACCCATTCCATCTGGGCTCAGGCAGCGTCTGTGGCTTCTCCAAGCAGCATCCCTATTTCAGAAATTTGTAAGGGGGCTATGTGGGAATCAGTCCACATTTTTACCAGCTTCAACAACAGATGCCCCATTGGTGGCGCTATCCTACAGTCCTTTTTGAAATATGACTCCTAGCATCCAATTGCTAACTGTGAGGTCACTGATTTAACTACCCAGAAATGGAATTCATGTGGACAGTCATTCAAAGATGAAAGAATGGTTGCTTGCCTTCAGTAACTGGTTTTGTGAGGTTGTTATTAATTTGTGTTAACCTCTTTGTGGCTCCTAATTACCATGGTACTATTCAAGCATAAGACAAAAGACAGATATAGACAGACAGGGGAGCACGAGGAAACAGTGAGGCAATATTGTTCAGTATGATAGCCAGTGATTTCAGCAGCAATGGTGGCCTAACTGGCAAAAACAGGCATTAGAGAGAGGATAATGAGGTAGTTTTCCAGATGTTTACAGGGAGCTCCTCCCAAATGTGAAGGGCAACATGGGAGAAAGCACAAAGGTACTTGTTTGAAAATGTAGTAAGTGGACTATGGAGGGTGGCATCAGACGCGGGGGCTCGTGATGTGTTAATGAATAAGATGATAGGTAGTGTGGGGGTAGGCTCTAAAAGGCCTTGAAAGTGCAGGCAAGTGGTTTATGTTTGATGCAATGTAAAAGGGGGAGCCAGTAGAGGGATTCAAAGAGGGTGTGACATGGTCAAAGTGCTGGGCTTGGAGAATGATCTTTGCAGTTGCCTTCTGAATGGATCTGAACAGGGCAAGATTGTATTTTTCAAGCCTGAAAAAACATGCTGTGGTAATTGAGAAGACGAGAGCCTGAACAAGAGTTCTAGTTGTTTAGATGGACAGAGGCTGTATCTTACAGATGTTATGCAGAAAGAATCTGCAATATTTAGACATAGCCTGGATGTGAGGTCTGAGTTGAAGAAGATGCACAGGTTATGGGCCTAGTGACAGGTGGTGGTGTCCACAGTGACAGAGAAGGGCAATATCTGTTTTAGCCATGTTTAGCTAGGACTGATGGCTAGACAGACTTCCATGGGGAGTTGTCAGAGAGAGAGGCTGAGGTTTTAGTTTGGACGGAAGAAGACAGGTCTGGAGTAGAGAGGTAAATCTGTGTCTCATCAGCATAGAGATGGCAGCGAAATTTGTGTTTGTGGATGAGGTTACCCACAAGTAAAGGAGAGAGGGAGAAGAGAAGAGGACCAATGACAAAGCCCAGTGGAGCCCCACCTACAGATGTTTATAGCCTGATATTTCTGCTATGATTTTGAATCCTCTCCATGTATCAGGTTTTGGTTGTCTTTTTTTAAAATACAGGTTAAATTATTCTTAGTTAAATGATCAGGATATTGTATTTTATCATTCTATAATTAATACCTTAGGGTTAGAATTATTCTGTTCCACTTTATGGGGCTGAACTCATTTCAACTTCATCTCTGTATTTCACCTAGATACATTGTTGTGCTGACTATTTTAAAAAAATCTAATGAAGGAGAAATTATTAAAAGTGGCAGCAGGAACAGGCAAGGAGAATCCCAACACCCGGACCATAGTCTGACAGAGCATGAGAGGAGGAGTGGCCTCCATCCGAGGCAGGGTCAGACAAAGGGATCCAGGTCTCTTTTAGAGCCAGGAGGTGGAGGGAGTGGGATAGGAAGAGGGCCTGAATAAGTGATCTTGTTAGACATGACAACAAGAGAAGGGGAGGAGCAGGATGGTGTGAGGTCCGGAATGGTAGTACAAAGAGGGGGAGGTGATGGTGAGTGGAGGTGTGGGTGGAGGAGAGAGTGGGAATGGAGGCAGGGTCACAGTTGGGGCAAATGTCCCCAAAGATGAGGAGGAGGAGGTGGGTTTGGGACCTAGATTTGTACTGGCAGGAACGGGGGGCAGATTGGGGTGGAGAGGAAAAGAGAAAGTAGAGGTGGTAGGAAGAATTGTGGAGGACTGAAGGTAACCAGGAAAGAAAGATGGGGCCAGTGGGGGGAGGGGAAGAGGCAAGAGGATGAGGACAAATGCTATGATGCAGAAGAGGGGTGCGGTGAGGGCCATGGTTGAGTGAAAAATGATCAAGATTGCAAAAATCACAAAACCAAACACAAGATCTGAAGGTATGCTCCTGGGCTGGCGTGGGACCCTACTGTCTAAAAAGGATCCCTTGCTATAGATGGAGCTCCCAAAACACAATCTCTGTTGGTTGTGAAGAACCAGGCTGTGATGTGGCTGTGTCTACATAGGGTTCCACAACCTGACCTCCTTCCCTGCCTCTTTTGAGTCTTAAAACTACAGGATTCTGTATCCTCAAAGGAAATGAGAAATATCTGGGCCCACCCTGCCTTTTAAGTCTTTGAGGAAGTTGAGGGGGAGAATGTGAGGATATCCATAATAGAGGTGTGGCTCCAGCAAGGCACTACTATCCAAAAAGAATTGGATCTCGTGTGCATGGTGCATGTGCACCAGAGGTGGAATCAATGTGGACAACATATCTTGAAGAACCGCTGCTACTGAAGTTAAGTAACTGTTCTTTCCTAGATCTGTGTTTCAGGTCAGGTTTACCTAATACAGTGTGCAGTAATAACATCACAATACTTAGTTTGGTATACTTGTCAAATAGCAAGATATATGTACTATAAAGTAGATGGAGTTTGGGAACAATTAGTGTTCTGTCATTCATGCATCCTAAAGTTTTGATCTCAAACTACTTTAAGGACATACTTAGGTAGAATTCTGAATTTCCAACTTCCTTTTTACTTGAGTAATAATAATAAAAAAAACCACTTTAAAGTAATACACGTGTTTTTATTTCCTCTGAAAGATTCCAAGTAGATTGTATATGGGAGAGAACTAAAATATCTGGTTTAGTAAGCTTGGAATATCTTTACAAGAAAACAGATTTACATAATTTTTTTACCTTAGACTAAATATAGTCCAAACGCTATTGGGCGGTGAAGAGACATACTGTCCCACTATCCCATTTGTCTTGTTTCCTATTCCACTTTTACTGTAACTGGCACATTGAACATTTGATCATTCTCAGTTTTTTTCCAAAATAAATTCAGTTCCTTTCCTAATTATTCAGTGTTGGTTAATAGTTTAATTTAACTACTTCCTTATATTAGTTCCTCCTTCTCACGCTATTTGTTGATTTTTTTAAACTAAAGAATTGTTACCTTCACTGTTCAAAATACATTTGAGTCTATTTTGTACTGTTCCACATCTCTTCTGCCATAAATTGTAATATCTGTAAACTTAGTGTTTCCTCTTCTTTTTCCTTCAAAATTATATAAATAAAATCACATCTTAATAAAATCATACCACAGTCTTAAAGCTGGCCTTGTACTGATTGCATGTTATATCCCTTTTCCAAGTTGTGCAATTGTTTAGATGTGGAATCTTGTAAAATGCATTTTGGGAATTGAAGTATAGCCCCTGAAAAGCCTTTATCACACAACAATTCTTTCAAAGAACTCCGGCCGATTAGTTAGGTATCTTTCTCTACATGAATCCATCTTAGTTATTTTTACTCAGATGCCTTCCCGTATGTTCTCCAGCCATATTCTTTGAGAATTTATAAGACTTGCCCCACAACCACAGTGAAACTTGCTAGCTTTGAAAGTTATTATATAGGGTTTGTATGAGCAAAAGTATGTTATTCAAAGGCGCATAGTGAGTCACCTGTCACCAGGTTCTGTTACTTTGAAAATGAATTATTTCCTGTTTTGAAGAATAATACACATTGCTCAGCTGTCTCTAGACCTCTTCCTTCATCTCCAGTTTTGGCAGCACTGTAAGGACTCTGCTTTTCTTTTGCTCTTCTGAATGCCAGACTGCTAGCCTGATCCTAATCCAGACTTGCTTCTTGTTTTATTCAGACCTCTGTCACTCAGGCACTCACTGAAATGGTAGCTAAATGACTTACAGCTACAAACCATATTGCTTGTGCTCTAGACAAAATGTATTTCCTAATGTGAGTTCTAAAAGTTTTATTGTCCTTGCAAGCATTCTTTATATAAACTTACTTTAATATGGTTGCTTGCTTATTTGCAAATGATAGAATACACTTCTGATAGCTAGGAATCCAAGAGCCAATTGCTGATGCACTCCAAAGTGAACTGCTTTGCAAATGAATGTACTTTTTAGAGCTATTACAATCCCTGTTCCACCTTGTTTTTTCCTTCTTCCAAACTATATCTGAGTTTCATCCAGGTCCTGTCTCCTTTAGATACAGGGAAGGCTAGAAAACTACACCATCCAGATCTGATAAAATGTAAACTCAGAGCTGTGCATCAACATATTGATGGCACTATTGCTCACAATTCCTTATACACTGAACAGAAGAGACTACATAAAGTAATCATGTTAGGTTCCTTGATAACTCCTTTGGTTCTTTGATGATCAGATACCTAGCACTCATGAGAGAGCTCTTGGAAAGGAAGAAATGGAGCCACTGAAGAACACTAGGACTTCCATGCATGTCAGAATCTACCAGCAACTCATTAACTAATCAAAATACCTGAATTAACAACAAAGGATGTTGTGGTGAACTGATGATTAAACATAGTCATTAGTGTGGACATTGTAATTGCCTAGTACAATAAAGTAGAACAGCTTCAAACAAGCTCGCTTAGCTTGGTCAGGAATTACTGTAGCATAGAGGGACAGTCTTTATTTCACGAACATTCTCAAATTATCTAGGCAAGTCCTAGTAATATATGTAAAGTTGGGTTTTACCCATCATTAAACCATTGGTGGGAGCTGACTTTTGGTCTCTGATAGTTCAAAAGCAGGAGACTCAGGTATCAGTGACTGTTACCTGTTTCTCCGTGCCCCTGAAATGTGATTCCATGCATCACTAGTGGGACAAGGAACAGCTGTTGACAACTAATTTGCCTTGTAAATACATCTTGTCTTGTTTCTGTGCTTTTCACACGAAGGATCTAGGATTCTATACTCCAAAAGGGTATCTTCCCCCTGAACTGCTGGATTCTTAGCTCCCAGTCTGTACTTTCATGGCTTTGCCTAGAATTGGCATTTATTTTTTGTACATTAAAAATACATGTGGTCATTGAAAAGTACAGCTGTTGAGCTAGGAACATATGAAGCAGGCCCCAGGTCAGGTGCAAAGGACTTCCCTAAATGTCAATCACTGTCCAGTGGAGAGTGTGGTGGAGGAGGGAGGATTTGCTCTTAAAAGCTTCTCTCTTTAAGGACATATCATGAGACTGGAAAGGAGAGCATGCTGGTAGCGTTTCAGTGGCCACAGAAGAAGAAAAAAGTGTTGATTGTTGCTACCTCCCATTGAAGAGTAGAAAATCTTGCTGACTTAGGGAAAATGTCTCTTGAGGAGGGAGGGAGGTGGGTGGCTTCCTCAAATTATCAGTTGTACTTCATTGTATTTTTAAGTTTATAAATTGCATCAATACAATATCCAATTACCTATAAAATATTTAACTGAGCATATGACAAGGGCTATATTTGTTCAATTTGAAAAATCTTTTTTCAAGGCGCAAAATGGTAAAAGTCAGTTATGAAATTTCATGCCCACAGCGGTCGCTGTCAACCAAAGAAAGTATCACAAGTTGGTTGGTGTGTTTCAGAACACAATGAAGAAAGAATTTTCACTTTTTAGCTTGATGGAACTTCACTTTGAAAAATTCCAAAAATCAAAATATGTTACGTGTTACAAAAATATGACAAACTTCAATACAATTGAGTTAAAATTTGTTAAGTTAGCTGTAGAAAAGCTGTACTTTAAATTCATTTTGTGGCAGCATGCTGTTGACATGCAAATTCTGTGCCTTTTTGCTTCTGATTTTATCATCTATCTGTGCATTATAATAAAATCTTTCAGCACTTGTACTTTTGGGCTAATCCACAAACTAAGTGCAAAGTTTGACAAATCTGGGAAATGTTCTTGTCAAGAATCAAATTGAGCTGATTTCTTGCATTTCCTGACCAATCTGGTTGTGACCTTTATGCACTATCACAATATAAATATTAAATAAGCTAGATTCTATTCAATCAATTTTGCAGTAAACAAAAAGCTGTTAGGAATTTTGAATATTAAAGTTTTCCACTGTGATAACTCAATTTCACACTACCTATAAAAATCTGTAACTACTGTGAAAATAAGTCTTTTATACGACTGCCTGTTGTTTGCAGCAGCATGATCAGGCAGCTTGAAGAGAAGTCATGGAATAATATCTACTGAAAAGAGCCATAAACCTCTTTTTTGATGTATAAATTGCAGAGGATGATAATACACAAATACAAGATTATTTTAAAATAGTTTCAGTAATGGTTGGGTGAGTGCTAGTCTTACGTGTAAGCAAGCCCTGCCTGGATTGTCCTTTGAAAAGTGTGTTCTCGTGTAAAGGAATGTAAAACAAACAAAAAAAGCAAAGTCCCCACTCTCAGGGTCGGTCCACTTTCATTAATTCCTGTGAAAGCTATAGTTGTGATTTACTGGAGCCCCTTAATCCTTATTACTTTCTAAACTTTGACAATATACTCGTTGCTCTGTGCAGACCAGAGGAAGGTAGTGTCTGTCGCATGGAGCTTCACATCAACATTTTTCAGAAATCAAAATTTATCAAACTACTAATGCTGTTCTAAAATTACATTTACTATAAACTCTGCAGGATAGACCTGCCTTGTTGTATATTGGTAACTTTCACTATAAATATAAGATCTTAAATTATTATTTAAATAATAAACGCTTGCTCATGTCCACTGTAGGTGTGTGCACGCCTCTGTGCACGGTTACCTGGAACTTTTTCCCTCTTAGCAGATCACGTAGGGCTGGCTCCGGTGCCCCCTGGAGCCCTGCACACATGCTGCAGTATATGAGGTGCTGCCAGCCCTATGTCCCCTAAGTTCCTTCTTTCTGCCCACGACAATTGCTGGAACTAGCCTTGCTCTCAGCAAGTACTATTCCCCTTGTTTGGACTTTTGTTATTCTAAGTTAATTTTAGTCAGTTAAGTAGTTGTTAGGTGTTGTTAAGAGCAGTTAGAGATAAGGCAAGTCCCTGTGGGGACTTCGAATGGCCGGGCTATGCCCTGGTTGCTGGGATTCAAGTCGTGTGCCTCCTGCGGGAAGGCCTTCCCGCTCAGTGACCCCCATGATCGCTGCCTTAAGTGCGTGGGGGAAGTACACAGAAAAGAGAAGTGTAAGATCTGCAGGGCTTTTAAACCGAGGTCTCAAAAGGACCGAGAAATCCGATTGAAAGCCCTGTTGATGGAGGCAGCATTCTGCCCGGCGTCCAAGCCAGCCCACCAAGCGTGACCTCAGTACAGAGCGCACCACCAGCACCAGCCTTGACTCGGCACAGCGCAGTGTCGCCGGCACCGAAGAGGAAGAAGCAGCGTCCAGAGCACAGACACTCCCCTGCACCGTCGGTACAAGTAGGGTCAAGTATGGAGATGCACTGGACCTGGCCCATTGAGTCTTCCCCAGTGCCTGCATCTCCAGTCAGGGAGCCTCCCCCAACTCTTGGAAGTGGGAGAGTGCCCCTGCCAACGCCATCGACACCGGGGGCTTTTCAGGTGACAAGAGCCTTGTTGTCCTTACCGATGCCACCTTCGCCTCCCCCTCCGCAGAGGGAGAAGGGGCCGATGTCATGGGGGAAACTCACGTTGGGTCCCCCTGAATGGCAGTGGAGATCCCCAGTATGGGGAGGAAGATCTCCTGCTGGACAGTGTCCTAGGATAGAGCAGAGCCATTCCCCAGCAGTTGCTCCAGGTCATCATCGTCAAGCCAGCCTGCTTCAGCACAGGACATGGAGTCTCCCTCTCAGTAGTGATGTTGATCCCTGGCACTGGAGGCAGTGCATGCCAGGACGCAGCACTGGTTGAGGTCTGCCAGGCGGTGCTCGGACAGCTCCCGTTCCAGATCCCCAGCACCAAGGAGTTTACCCGCATCAGGACGGCACAGAACCCGGTCACCATTGGAGGACCTGGCACTGCGCAGTCCATGACACAGAACCTGGTCGCTGGAGTCTGGCTTGGCACCGAGAAGTTCAGAGCGGCGCTGACCTCAGTCACCAAAGGTGTCTGCAGGTCCGCAAGGCAAGTAGCAGCAGAAATCATGGATACCAAGACAACACTCCGGTACCTCTAGCTCTTCGAAGTGCACCTCCATTCGTCAGCACCACTCGCAGTGATGAAGGGAGTCCTCGTCCTCCAGGTTGAAGTTGTCAAGAGGATGGTCCCTGGCACAGAAAGGTGTCAGGGACCGAGGACGTAAATGGCACCACTAGTCCAGTGACTCGGGGTCGCCCAGGGGGAACAGTCATCGGGAGAGCTAGCGCCCCCACAAAGCGTCACAGCATGTGGCACACTTTCAGCCCCGGGTTGGCCCCAGGGTCAATGCCTGCAACAATGGCCTTATTGGGCTTTATGGGGTATGCAGATGGGGCCATGGCCCCAATCCATTATGTCATTGGAGGTACAGTCTGTGCCTCCGGCACAGGAAAAGGCCCGTAGACACCACTCTTCAGACGAGGAGTCGGACCTCATGGAGGGACCCTCAACGGGTGCAGCCTTTCGCCAGGAGGGGGCACACCTGCAAGACTCACCTCAGCAGTTCTCTTCCTCCTCACCAGATGAGGCAGTCTTCCGGCATCACTAGGAGATTTCAGGGCGCACCAGGAGCTGCTCAAGAGGGTGGTTTCTAACTTAGGGCTGGAAGTGAAGAAGTTAGAAGAGGCCAAAGATAGCCTCTTTAATGTGCTGGCACAGCTGCCCCAGTGAGAGTGGCCCTCCCAGTCCACGAAGGCGTCCTTAAGATTGTAAAGGCTCTATGGCAAACCCCTTTCTCCATCGCCCCTACCTCAAAGTTGGCTGAGGGAAAAAAAAAATGTCTCAGCTGAAGGATTTGAGTATTTGTTCACTCACCCTGCACCGGGAACCCTGGTGGTAGATGCGGCTAACCATTGAGACAGGCAAAGTCAGCCAGGGTCCACTCCCAAGAACAAAGACAATAAGAAGCTGGACTTGTTTGGGAGACAGGTTTATTCCATGGCAAGCCTGCAGTTCAGGATTGCCAACCGTCAGGCCCTCCTGGGCAGATATAATTTCAATCTGTGGGACTCCCTCAGGCGGTTCGCTGAGGCCCTGCCCCAGGACCAGGCTGCAGACTTTAGCACCATCGTGGAAGAAGGAATCACTCCAGATGTCCAGTGACGCTGCTGATTTGGTGGGCAGGACCATAGCCTCCGCCATCTGTATGAGAAGGTGCTCGTGGCTGCAGTCCTCAGGCCTGTCCCAGGAGGTGCAGAAGTCTATTCAGGACCTCCCCTTTGATGGCTTGGCCCTATTCTCTGACCAAACTGATGTGAAGTTGCATGGTCTGAAGGACTCCAGAGCCATGCTTTGCTCCCTGGGCTGGTACATGACTCAGTTTTCCAGATGTCAGTCACGGCCCCAGGCGCAGCAGCAGCCAAGGCCCTCCACCCAGGCCTTTTCAACCCGATAGGAATAGGGATAGGAATAGGGGGTTTAGAAGGAGAAATCAGCCCCACAGCTGATCCTCAGGTTCCCAGCAGGGCCCCCCCAGGAGGTCGGGCAACCAGAGGAGACAATTTTGATGGTGCGCCCGAGGGTGGCACCCGACTGCTCTCCTAGATCCACCCCGCCCCTTCCTAAACAGGTTAAGGCCTTTCTAGCCCAAGTGGGCAAAGATCACTTCGGACCGTTGGGTCCTTGGGATAGTCTCAGGGGGCTATGCCCTACAGTTTACATCTGATTGGCTGATCAGGGGCAGGTCCAGGTCCCAAGTGCAGGAGAGCATGACCCTCACTTGCTCCATGTGCAGCAGGTTGGGACTGCATAAACGAGCGGAAGTCCAAACTAACCCCAGTGCAATGCATAGAATTCATTGGGGCCACCCTAGATGCTTCCCAGGACAGAGCCTTCCTGCCTCAGCCACATTTCGAGGCGATGGTCTCTATCATCTTACAGCTGCACTGATGCCCCACGACAACAGCAGGCACTGCCTATGGCTGTTAGGCCACGTGGCGGCCTGCATGTACCTAGTGAGACTAGCTTGTCTGAGGCTCAGACCACGTCAGGCATGGTTGGCCTCAGTATATGTGTCACGCAGACACCCATTGGACCGGGTGGTCACAGTTCCCCCGCCCGACTTAGCCTCCCTAAAATGGTGGCGGACTCCCAGGGCAGTGATGAAGGTGTTCCATTCAGGGAAATGGTCCCATCGGTCACCCTAATTTCCGATGCTTCAGATGTAGGAGGGGGAGCCCATATCAGCATCAACCTAGGAACTCAGGTGCTCTGGTTGGGGGAAGAGAGGCTCCTGCACATCAACATGAGGGAACTGAAGGCCATTTGCCTAGTGTGCAAGGTGCTCCTTCAATTCCTGACAGGCAGAGTGGTGCAGGTGCTGTTCTCCCATTCCATGTCGGTCAGGTTCCTCAAGGGGGTGGAGAGGCTTTATCTGCAGGTCCGTGACCCATTGCCTCCCTGGGATCTCAACCTAGTCCTCTCGAGACTCACGCGGCCCCCCTTCGAACCCATGGTTTCATGCCCTCTGCCCCTGCTTTCATGGAAGGTAGCCTTTCTGGTGGCCATTACCTCTGCCAGGAGGATCTCCGAGACTGGTGCCTTGACCTCGGAGCCCCCTTATACAGTATTCCATAAGGACAAGGTCCAGCTGAGGCCACATCCGGCCTTCCTACCCAAGGTGGTTTCCCAGTTTCATTGTAATCAAGACATTTTTCTCCCCAGGTTTTTTCCCAAACCTCACAGTTCGGAGTAGGAGAGGAGATGGCATTCGCTGGATTTGAGGCAATCCCTGGACCCAGCTCTTCGTCGCAGTGGCGGACTGGATGAAAGGCTCACCTGTCTCCACCCAGCGCATCTCCTCATGGATTACATCATGCATCAAGTTCCACTACGAGCAGGCAAAGGTGCCGCTTCCGGGAACCGTCACAGCACAATCAACCAGACTCAAACCTCACCTACAGCCTTCCTGGAGAGAGTGCCCCTGCAGGACATCTGCAAAGCTGCCACCCGGTCGTAGATGCAAACCTTCAAGTCCCACCATGCCATCATCCAGCAGGCGAGAGAGGATGCAGGATTTGGCAGAGCGGTGCTGGGGGCAGCTCAGCGGTTACTCCGACCCACCTCCAAAGGTATTGCTTGTTAGTCACCTGTAGTGGAATGGACATGAGCAAGCACTCAAAGAAGAAAACAAGGTTACTTACCAGTAACTGCTATTCTTTGTGATGTTTGGTCATGTCCATTCCACAACCCACCCCCCGTTCCTGCTGTCGGAGTTGCCAGAAAGAAGGGACTGAAGGGGCGTAGGGCTGGCAGCATCTTAATATACTGTGGCATGTGTGCGGGGCACCAGGGGGCCCTACAGGATCTGCTAAGGGGAAAAAAGTTCCAGGTAACTGTGCACGGAGGCGTTCACACACCTATAGTGGAATGGACATGAGCAACACATCTTGAAGAACAGCAGTTACTGGTAAGTAACCTTGTTTTTTTGTTCTTAGCTGTGGGATTACTGGTTAAAGGCAATAGTAAATAATATTATATGTAAAGATGATTTCAGTATTAGAAAAAAGCTTTAATTATTCAGATTGAAAGGAAAGTTGAGTTTTGGAATATGTAATAAATGTTCAAATCCATTTTGTCTTGTGCTGCTTGCATGGTTTTAATAATTTTTTGTGCTCATTTTGAAAAAAAAAACCAACTGTTTTCAGTTCTAGGGCTTTTTGAGTTCTCTGTCAAATTGTTGGTTTCCTGCTGAAGAAGTTGACCACCACTTGGTGGCAGTACTTGGCTTCAAAAGGAAAATGGCCTTGATTCTCTTAAAAATTACAGATTAGGGGACACACAAATTGTATTAATTTTGTTTTAAAATCAGAAAAGAATGGAAATGTGTTCAGAAATGCAAGAGGCTTTTATTTAATGTACAGAAATGCTTTTAATGTTTTATGTCCCAAAGAGTTTTATAGAGAAGTTAGCTAGAATGTTTAAAAATATATAATTAGAGATGCGATTTTTTTTAAACATTGCCCAAAATTAACAATTTGAATTATAAAGCTAAATAATTGGTGTGTCCTTCATTGTGTAATAACGCATTATTTGCTTTTGTGTTTTACTTTTTTAGGGACAGTATACTTAAATTCTAATATACTGTAATCTTGGTGCTAACATCATGACACTTCCCTAAATGTACATATTTTCTTCTGTTGATCAGCTCAACACCAAAAGGTTGAGCTTTAGTCTTGTGATTATTTGTTCATTTGCATTATTTTTTATGTTTTGTTTTCATGTGTTGAAATAGCATAACTTATTTATTTTGGAGGTGATGGCTCCGGACAGCGGGACAAGGACTGCTTTTCACCTGCTGTTTTCCTAATGATGACCACCCATACTGCTACAATTGCACCACTTTTTGGCTTGGCAGGGAAAGCTACTTTCAGAATTGCTTGTTCCATGAAAACTGTGTGTTTGCAGGGGATGGAGGACACATTCTTTGCAGGTATTCTTATAAAGGTGCCTCCTGTTGGGACAATTCTCATCTCTTGTAACAGGAGCTGAAATTGGCTATTGCTTTACCCCATTCTCCCTCTCACCCCCCCCCGCCCCCCCCCCAAAATCCAAACCAAAAACTGGAAGGAAGGGCATTCTTTTCTTGTATGAGCTCAGAAATTGATGTGGTTTGGGGGCCCAACTCCCTTGGGCTTCTTTAAAGTGTGATAAATCAAGAAGGCAGTCCAGGCAAGCTATCCTGACCTAGAGGAGGGTGTAATCCACAGTACAGCAGTAAAATTTACATATCTTAAATTATATGAATTCAGAAATAATAAAAAGACTTTGAATATTAGAAATATGAATAGAAAATAATAGTTGTAACGTGGAAAAATGCAAGTTAGTACACTGGAGAAGGAGTAATCCCAAACTGAGCAATTTAATAACACACCTGGAAAATAATAATGCTGAAAGAGACCTAGAGGGGGGTAGTGGGCAGCATATTAGGTGTGATATGTTCATAGTGACGTTGTGTCATGGGACAGAGAGAAAACAGCTATTTTTTACATGCACATGTGTTCAGTTGCGGGCAGGGAGGGGTTAACCTGCTCAGGAGGCTTACATGCAGCTGCATCTGGTGGTGGTATTAGTGGAAGCGTTTTGGTAGAATTCCTTAATCTGCATACTGTCAGTGCTGGGAATGGGTGAAAGTTATGGACGAAATCTGAGCGTACAGAGTACATCTGTTGAAGTGGATTTATATGGGAGATCAGAATCAGACCTTTGTATAACATACGTATGTTGAAACCTTGAATTTTTCTAGGACTGACAAAATGTGGAATTTTATTTTATTTATTTATTTATTTATTTATTTTAAAAAGGAAGGAAGAAAGAAAGGGCTAAGAATTTTGCTGGAAGAGAAGAATGACCAGCAAAAAACCAAAATGAAACTATACCAAACATTTTTGTTTGAAATGCAAATACTTAATAAAATGGAATTTTAATGATAAAAAGTTACTTGTAGCCAAAATACTGACTTGTCTGCCAATTACTCTAGACATAAGTGAAATAAAAATATTAGAAGGCTGAATGAAAGGAGCCAGGTGATGAAGAAAGGAAAAACTAGATGGTATGCTATCAGGGTTTAAGATTTTTGAAGAAAGAGGATGCTTCAGCAACTGAAATTAGCATGAAGGAAAGGAATTGATCTAGGCACAGTGGAACATAAGAGAAAGGTTGGAGGAGAAATCAAGTGTATCAGTAAAGAAGAGCTATGAAGGATGGAAGTCAAAAGTGACCAGAATGATTCATGGTCTGGAAAACCTTACAATGGGAGATTTAAGGAGTTTGGTCTATTTAGGGTATTGGTCTATTTAGGGTATTGAAGAGAATATTTGAGACAACTTGATCATGCTAAGTATCTGCACAGAGGGAAGATATCTGATACTAAAGGGCCCTAGTAGACAAAGACATAACAAGATCCAGTGACTAGAATATGGTCAGACAAATTCCAACTGGAAAGAAGATACACATTTTATATAAGGATTATTAGCCAACATATTGTTGAGGGTTGTGATAAATTCTCCATCCCTTGGAATATTTAAATAAAGACTGAATGTCTTTCTAGGACATATTGCTGTAGTTCAACCACAAGTTATTGGGTTTATTGGAGGAATAATTGAAAGAAATTCTATTGTCAATGTTTAGACAAGGGGTCAGACTAAATTATGATTGTCCCTTTTGACCTGAAGTCTATGAAATAGTGAAGAGAACAAGAGTTTATATTGAGAAAATGTCACAGTCAAAGGAGGTAAGAACTAAACTTAAACACAAACCAGTCCCAAACCATTTGAGAATGGTCAGCCTTTTGGTGGTGGAAAATAAACCTTGAGTAGACTAACCATTTTTGATAAATAGAAGATAATTCTCCTTTATCCTCTGTATGCCATTGACATAGTAGAACGTGAGGCTGCCTGATAATTAAATAATAATTGCAATATTTTAAACAATCTACCTATTTGTGTTTTATAAAACACCCCCAGTTTGAATCAGAATTTCAGAAGGAAGGTTAGGCACCTAACAAAGTGGACAGATTTTTCAGAAGTGCTCAATTCCCATTTTTTTCAGAGGTTGGTTGCTGAAAATCTGCCCCTTATTATAAATACTGAAGAAATAAAGTTTCTGGTCTGCCAGTTTTAACTTTAGTTAAAAGTAGTACTATTTAATATGTGAACACACATGAAAGCAGGAGGAGGCTTTCACAATTCCTTAACATTTTCTTAATCTGAACAGTACTTAAATGTATTTTGTACATATCTTTGCAATTTAATATTAGAATATAACTCTCAAAGTCTTCAGCCTCACTGATAATCATTTGATAATTAGCACTTCATTTGTCTATGGGACACTTCACCCTCTATACAAGAAAATTCATGAATTTCCATGTTATTTCAGCAGGGAACATTGGGAAACTAGACATTTTTGCAGCTCGATAGAGATGATTTGGAGTTTTTAACACACAAGGTCGTTTGAGTTGCTGGGATAAACATATTAGCTGGATGTTTCTACTGAAATGATCAGCAGTGACAGTTAAAAATGTTGACCTTTGATTCTGAAATCTAATGAGAAGGTTGAATCATTGGAGATTTTTAAGAGCAGGTTAGACAAGCACTTTAGGGATGGTCGAGGTTTACTTGGCTCTACTTCAACACAGGGGGCTGGACTTGGTGATGTTTTGAGGTCCCTTCTAGCCTACGTGCCTATGATTCTATAATAAATACTCCATAATGTTGAATGGGGACAGTTCTTATCTATCATGAAGGTATTGCATCAGATTGCCTGCAAACTGAGGAAGGAAACAACACTACATAATTTATATTCATTTCACTTTTGGAAGGTTACCTTCGCTGTCATGAAGGCTAGAAACAAAACTCCTTTTAGATGAAAACTTAGATTTTGAAGCATAGTTTGTCATGGAGTGAGTTCTACAGCATACACCGTGGCAATGAAATATGCAGAAAATACTTTTTAAAGTTTGTTCTCACCTTAATTAGTGTCGCTACATAATAACAGGATCCTTTTTTTTTTTTCCCCCTAACTTTAGGAAAAATATCCTGGGTTGTGCTGCTGTCAACCCAAATATTATTTTTAGATTAAGGAATTTAAAAAAAAAAAAAAAGAATGAGAGGACTGAAGCAGGAGACTCATGATGCTGCTACCATGACACTTTGATATCCATAGTGTTTAGTTCTGCATTGTATGAGATGATCGTAGAATCATAGGGTTAGAAGGGATTGCAAGGGTTATCTAGTCTACAGGACTGCAGTGGATATAATAGAAGGTGACCAGTAAGAAGGGTTAATGTGGGTGCTTAACTTTTCTTGGTGACTCAGATTTCCACTGAGGTTTTCTATCTTGTGTGGCCTGACATCTGACAAGACCACATGGACCCAAACAGAGTACCAGAATGGCCTAAGTACAGAGACGTTAGGGAGAGAGCACTCGTAGAGCAGCTGGAGGAATGGCTGGGATACACTTGGGAGCTGTAAAATCAGACTAAAATATGTGTTTCCCTCTTTACCACTTCTCCAAAAAATGTACACACCTTAGACCTCTGCACCTTAGACTATATGATCTTTAACACTGTATTATACTTGTACTGTGTATATTGTTTTATTGAGAGAACTTGAGTTCATAATTTCTTTTGCTGGTGTGGGGTGTTTATCAGTTGCTGACAGATACCACACAAAAATCCAGTTCTCATTGGTAATTAAAAAAAATTATATGAAGAATGGAAGCTTTGTATAACATATGGCTTCATGTTCTGTAATCTATTAATGTGGCTTTTAAATTATTGAAATTTATACTAAACGGATGTCTCTGTAATAGTAAATGAAACTCTAAAACTGAGTATGTAATAAGCAAAAACTTAACAGCTTTAATGAGTGTTGAATCACAGCTAGAGGAAACTGCTGGTTATTTGCCACTGCAAAAATATATTCATTTTAAAGATAGTCATGTGACAAAGGTGCATGCTAAACAAGTTTCTGTGCAGACAAGCAAATTTCCTGTTTCTTGAGTTTCACTATTCTAAACTGAGATAATGTCATAGTGTTGATTGGCTTGAGACTCTCTTACCTTTACAAATAATTTGATTTTCTTAATGGGGGGCACACATAATACATGTTTAAGTTAAAAAGAATTCATTCATTTACAGTAAAACTTTAAAAGACTCTCATTTTGTTGACCGTTTGGAGCAAATTTAAGGCACTTGTGCTTATTGTGAAAAAGCTGCTTTAGCTGTATTTAACAGCTAGGTTTTCTCTATGCAGGCTTTTAGAAGTAGTTTTCTGTGTTACAGCTAAGTTGGATACCAGTTCATGGTCCCAACTTTAAGAGGATGGGGATATGTTCTTCAGTATTATCTAGTCTAAGGATTCAAATATCAAGATTCTCATGCAGTCCAATTACTGGGGCTTTAAGAAAATCATCAAATACTGAAACTTGTGATATAATTATGGGTTTGCAATACTGTCTCTTACTATTTATATGTGAATAAGGACTATTTATATGTGAATTGCAAGACAAAATACGCCTAGGTTTCTAAAGAAACTGCTTCTTATATGTTTTAATTTAAAATGCTTTAAAAATGATATTTCCAGATAAATATATTGCAATTTCTAGGAGTGCTCACTCCCTTAGCATCGACTGTTGTATGCATGTGCTGCTTAGAAAATTCAATTATTCAAATATGGGTCTCCCAGTCCTTAGTGAGAATTAGGCTATGTCTACAGTGCAGTTTATGTCAGCATAATGTCACTGGGGGGGGGTGAGGACAGTGGTGAGGGCAGTGCTGTGTTGGCGGGAGAGCTTATCCTTCTGACATAGCTACTGCCGCTCATGGGGGCTGGAATAGTTAAACTGACAGGAAAGCTCTCTTCCATGGGCTTAGGCCTGGTCTACACCTTTGGGATTCAGTGGCAGTCAATGGGAGATATGCTAGTGACGTAAATCACTTGCGTATCTCCCGTTGACTTTGCTGCGTCTCTTCTGCGTTTTACAGTAGAAGCATTGTACCGATGCAGCTGTGCGGCTGTAAACTCTCTAGTTTAGCCTTCCCTTAGTGAAGTTCCTCTGCAATCAATGCATTTGTTGGCAATCTCAGTAGAGACACCATCAAGCACTGAATACCTGTGGAGACCTGATGGTGCCTCATAGTACAGAATTGAACACCCTTCGGGTGTTACGCTGTTGCCATCCAAGCTGTAACTGTTCTGTAGTGACCAGACAACAAGTGTGAAAATTCTGAATAGGGATGGTGGGTAATAGGCAGCTATATAAGACAAAGTCCTGAATATTGGGACTGTCCCTATAAAATCTGGACATCTGGTCACTCTATTCTGAAGTTAAATAGGAATTCAGATTCTAGTGTTGTCAATCAGGGATCTTTCATAGTTACTAAATTCACTCTAAAAGTCTGACCGTTCATAATGAAATCATCCAATTTTTTAATTGCCCAGTGGGTTCCTGATCCATGACTACTGCTCCTACATGCTGAGGTAATAAAATAATAATACATGAAAAAGTATTTTAAAAATATATTTTTGTCATATGCATAGATGTGCTGCTTTTGAAATTGGGACTTCATTTTCATTATTAGTTTATTTTATTTAATTTAAATACTTAATTTTGCACAAAAAATTAAGAGAAGAGTATTATGAAGGATCTTGAATTCATATGCTTTGGCTTCTGTAACTGTAAGATAAGAATGCTTCAGCCTGAGTTAAATTGTATTTGCCTTTCCTTCAGGGTAATAAGTGGTAAAAATCTCACTCTTCTTCAGTCAGGAATGAACCATGATTATCAACTTTCAGAAATTTATTATTGACAAATGGTTCAATTCTTTCACTTTTGGAAGAAAATATATGTGCTAGTAGTTGGATAGTGATGCTATAGTTATGTTTGAGGAAGCAGTTTCATTATAGGCACCTATTTTCTGGTACTTACAACTTTCTGAAAAAATAATTATGCTTTGGGCTTGAAATGTCTCACGTATATTCTCACTGAAAAGTGAATGTCTTTTGTTGTTTGATTAGTAAAATGCCATTTTGCCATTTCTGAAAGTTCTGAGCCTGAGGACATGGTGTATTTCTCCAGTTCAGAAATGTGGTTTTTTTTCACTCTCACTTTTTCTGTGTTTCTTAAACTGTTTTACTTTTAATGCTTTTTGTTTTGTTCAAAGAATTTTAGTTACCAAATCACAGCTAGTTGCAGTCACCTCTTCTTCCCCAACCCCTTTCTTTGTCCAAGGCAAAATTTGTTTCCTTTTCTGTAAGATGAGTATGATATTTGTACCTCACAAGAGCGTTGTCTTAATGCACTGTCTGAAAAGCACCTTGAGATTATTATTTTCTATTAATGCACTAAGATGTGATACTTCTGTTGCAGAATTAGATACATGAGTGACATGCTCTAGACATAATTCAGGTAGAAATTTGGGTCATCATGCAGTCAAATAGGGTGTAAACTAATTTGCCTGATTGGTCCTCTTTAACCTCTTCTGTAGTTAAATGTAAAGAGATCGTTTGTACGTCACTCATGTATGGAAAAGAGTGCTGTTCAAGTGAATGCATTTGGTTTACTTATCTGAATCTGAGATCACACATCCGAAAGGGGCTGGATATATCTGATTGTTGGATGGAGGTGTAAATTGCATTTCTCCACACTGGCAAGGGCCACTCACTTTGGTGAGGATTAAAACCTAGTGAGGATAAACGTTATTTCCATCTTGGATCTTTGGAGGAGTCCACCGGTCAGGAGCATTTTGAATGTTGGTCATTGTTTGACCAGGCCTAGCTTTACTTGGTACTTGGTGTCTGATCTCACCAGCCCTGCTAATTGAGGTGTCGTGGTGGTGTACTGAATTGACATGTTTCCAGTCTGCCCCGGCAGAACCCCTTCAATGGCTGTGCTACCCTCTCTTTGGGCTGTGATAAGCCCCAGCACATCCCTAACAGAAGGAGTAGTGTGACCACTTTACATCGCTATCACTTCCTCTCTGATGGACGCTTGGCCTCCAGCATCAAGTTACAACCGCTGTACCACTAGATTTCAGTCATTCGGTGTTAACAGATCAGTTGTCCGAACTGAATCACTTGAACAATTATCCACTTCCCTGCTTTTTGCTACTATGTTGCCTCTTGAGCACTCTCAACCCTTGCTAACGCAAGGAGCCAGATACAAGGACTCTGATTCTACTCCCTGAGGTGAGTAGTGCCACACCAGAACATCTCAAAAACTTAATTGTAGCATTTCATTATAGTAGTAGTTAGGTTGGAAATGTTTCCAAACCAGTCATCCTAATTGTTTCAAAACTATACACCTGTGAATTTATAAAAACAAATGAAAAATACCAAGAGAAGGCCTGGATGACCTTTAGGAACACTTCTGTGTGTCAAATGATTCATTTTAGTAAGTATACTCAAAAAAATTGATCCATATAAATTCCAGGAAAAACCATTGCCACCCTTGCTTTTTCTTTCCTTTTAAAAAGAGAGCTTTGTTTTTAAAAGGGCTTAAAGGAGCCTTTTTCCCTTACTCCTTTATTGCATGTTGTAGAATGGTGTGTGTGTCTGTGTCTGTCTCTGTCTGTGTGTCTGATTACATTCAACACGAGTAGCCATTGGAGAAGTGGTAAGTCCATGTACTAAATAAAAGTCACATCTGCATAAACTGGAATCCTGTATATTGTGGGGTTTTAAACAAGGCAACCCTACAAATAGTAGAGATGATATGATCCACAGTGCTGTTTCACAAATATGGGAGCACACTCAACAATGTGCTTTGCATGCACAAGCAGAAAAGGAGGGAAAGAATTGTGAAGCCTTACATAAGGAGCAGTAAATTTCTGTCTTAGGGAGTGGTTAGAATTGCTCTAAAAAAAGGCAGAGGACCAGAAATGCCAAACTCTTTTTTTCCCCAAAAGCACAAGTTAAAACTTATATATCCAATAGTATGAATACCCAGAATTGCTAGCATCCAAAAATCCACTTAAAAAAACCAAGTGATTTTGTTCTTGCTTTACACCATTTGGATGTTTTGCTGGGTGACTGGCTGGCTTCTGCTAGCATTGTTGGTGCCTGGTGGAGCAGGCTGTATCCTCCAGGCTCAGGATCGGCAAATTAATACCAATTTCTTCTCATCTTTCTTTCTTTCTTTCTGTGCTCTTTCATTTGTTTTTAAAATGTCTTAAACTTTCAGTCTTGTTCCAAACCTGTGCTTATGTGGCAATTAGCTTAATTAAAACACCCCTCCCCTCTACCCTAAAAAAAGAATGAGTTCTTACACGCTCAGCAATAACAATATGAAGTATTGACTCCTGTTCCCATGAGGTTAACATTATTTTTTCCTGTTATCTCAAAATTTACTTAGCTCAAGGTGGTACACTGGCCAGAGAGAGAAAATAATAAAACCCAAAAAATCAACCTAAAAATGGTGTATATTTTCTTCTCTCTTCTCTCATTGTATTTTTTTCCCCATCTGATCATTTTAATTTCATTCTCTGTTTAATTAATTCTTGCCTGCTGTGACTCTTCCCTCCTCCCTAGTTCTCCTGTATACTTTTTTCTTTGGGGAAAATATAGCTTCCAGAATGGAGTGGTCTCTCCTCATGTCTTGGTCATTCTTTCCCTTTTATCACCCATCATCTTTACTTTTCTGTCTTTATTGTTATTCTTCAGGCTCACGCTTTGTGCCTGCATAGGACCCCTCTTCTGCATGGCTACTGGACCCTAGACCACGCCCAACCCAATAGCCTGACTGCAGTCCTGTTGGATCGCAGAAACCAAAGAGCTAGCAGGCTAAATTTTCTGTTACTGCCTTTCTTGAATAGCTGTGCTTTGGCTATACCAATTTGTCTCCTGGTCATATAGGGGTTGTGTGTGAGAGAGACCTTTACTCCACAGAAACTTCTGTATGTAATATTATACATGTTAGTAAGTATATTCAAAATAGTCAATTGATATAAATATTAGGCAGCAGTCTTTTCAAGGATTCATTCTTGGGTGACAAGAGAAGCACAACTGAAAAATTGACGGTGCAGTAATTTTAAATGCCTTTCCTGCCACTAACTGTTGGATCCATATTTCCTGTGAAATGATTGTGCATGTGTCTGTTTACAGAACCAGCGCTCGGGGTTTATATAGGGTTAAAATTCTGCTGAAAGGCTGGTTTTCTCTCTTTGATATTGTATAAACAGGATGAATAAAATTAGGCCACCTCTAAGTTGGCTTTTGCATGAAAATGTATATTTGCTGTGGAAAAGCATTTTATGCTCTTTACAAATTTGATTAAACCCCGTTATTCCGACTTTCGGCTCCAGTGCTTTTATGAGTATGTTGCAAAGCTCTGTAAAATAGAAGGGTTGTTACAGAAATTGACAAGTCCCTAACAATAATGGTGCTAGCAGGCAACAGTGTAATAATATATATAGCTCTGTAGTGCAGTTATCATGAACTAGCCTTGAATGAGAGCAGCATTATAATTTGGTGTGTGACCGTATTATGATTTCCATTATTGTCATTATGAAATAAGTACTCAAGAAATATTAACCTACTTGTAATAAATACAATTAATAATGTACATAAAAGAATGGAATTAAGTACATTTTCTATCAAAAAGAATTATTAATGAACAGAAAGTGGACAGCATAGATTTGATGACAGGAAGGTTGCATCTAATCTGAATTACTGAGTGACCTAGGAAACTTGCTCAGAGGGATTACAGAATAATTATGTTAATATGCAATTATCACCTCATTTCTTTTGTAGTAACCTCAAGATGTAGTGTAGTAAGGGTGTTATAGCAAGTGCTGATAGTTTGCAAAAATACTGATGTTTGAGATTTCTGAGACAATAAGATTAGCTTGAGGCATTTAAGTGATGATCTGTCATCTTGAAGACAGATCTGACCTTTGCACTTTTTTCTAAGGCTTATAGTATCTAGCTACAGGCAGCTATAGCTGCAGAACTCATTAGGATTGTTCAGAAAATGAGATGTTTTATGTTAAATATTGCAAATAAGATATTTAAGAATAGTGGTTTTATTTTTTTAAAACATTCATTATAGATAAAGTAAGGGGACAAATTGTGTTTTAGTTAGCTATACAATGTGCTATGCTGGTGCAAATCTCAAGTAACTCGATACAATACATAGTTGTGCTGGTGTAAATTTGGACTCATGTTGTTACTAGCAGCAGAGTTATTCCAGACTTCCGCCGATGTAATTGAATTTGGCCCAGTACTTCATATAGAGTTGGATGATAGCACTACTGTAATTTATCAATATTTATTAGCCAGATTTTGAAAGTATATATTGTGTAAGCTCTTCAAGACAGGGACTGTGTCATTCCGTGTGTTTGTACAGCACCTAGCATATTTTAGGCATTACTACAGTCTAAATGACTATACAGGATTTTAGCCAGGAGTCTTACTTTTTTTAAAAAAATGGAAATTAGCTCAGCTATCTGTTTTAGAAAAAGAGAGAGAGTGCTTAGCATGGGGGGAAAATACTGCATACATTCAGCATTTAAAAAGAAATAGGTGACTTAAATTCTGAAATATTAAAGTGACTGATACTGTGCAAGTACAGTAAGTATATTTAAAGGCTACTACTGTGCATTTGGATCAGTTCATATTGTTATATGCTTTCATGATACAGTGTACAGCATGAAGTTTTTAAAGGTGTGTGCTATGAATGCAATTAAGAATAATATACAGTCTTGGCTAAAACTGCTCTATTGATGCATCTAATTTTGAAAGTGCCTTGGGTCAGATAACACTTCAGTAGATCACTCTTCTTCCTGAGATTCAAACATAAACATTCTCTTAAAAACAAGGACATGCAAAACGCAGGATAAAACACTATTAGACCATTTAGTCCAGTGTATTGTTGCTGTCACATAAGTCTCAGGATATCAGAGTGGGTGATTGTGTGTTGTAGTACTCAAGTACAATCCAATAAGCTTAAGTATTCAGTTTCCGCTCAACTCCCCCCTCCCCTTCCAATGTACTCACGAAAAGACATTTAAAATGATTGCAAACATAAAGTTACTTCATCCTTCAGTGCCAGCTAATTGGCACCAACACTTTGTTCATAGGTGGGAGAATGCTACAACTAGCTTAAACTGATCTGATACATCTTAGGGTTGGAGTAGTATACATTTTGAGCCTGATCCAAAGCCTGCTGAAGTCCTGTGGAAAGACTCCTTTTGATTTTGGTATGTTCGATCGGGTCCTCATTGACTCATTGTCAATCTTCATAAACATATAATACCCGAAGTAATTTATGAAAAATAAAAAGATCTGGTATAATTAAGCTGTTGTTCATCATAGCATTAAAGTAAATTTCTAGCTGGAGGTGGTTGGATGATAATATTTCCATATTTCATAATTTTTATAAAATTAAATGCTCTATATAGATTACTAAAGTCTTCATGCAGTCACTATTTCATGTGTGCAACTATATGGTTTTGTGTCTTCATCATGTAAACTTGTGGAAAGTTTTCATGAAGCCATTCTGATAATGAGGATTGCAATCTTCAAGCAGACATGATATTCTCAGTTTGCCACCCTGCTGTTCAGGGGGTACCAATGAAGTTGCTTTAAATGGGAAGCGTCTGTTCTTTCTCTGAACCCTAACACCAGAACAGATGGATGGAACATGGAACGTGGAAGGTTTTACCTCAAGAGGTGGTAACAGTGAAGCCACTCATTAACACTGAATTTACCACTTCGTTAGCAACATTGCTTCCTGTTGAGAAAAACTAATATAGGCTCTCAAATTGACTGAGCATACGTTTGTCTACCTCTGTGAATATAATAAGATGGAAAAATACTAATCTTTTAAACATAAATAACTTAAGATGAAATTTCTAAACTATTTCAGAATGATTAAATACCCTGATATGATTGAGAGTTCAATATATTATACTTATTCAGTAAGAAATTTGACAGGGAAACTAGTGCGTTCTTAGAGTTTGCTTTTCTTTTAACTAACATTTGCACAACTGCTTTTTAGTTCGTGTTTGTGCTACTCATTTTTAACTTGCGTACCTGATGTAAAGACACCTGCTGGGTGCTGTATTATCGCCATTTTAGGGTGATAACATTGAATATGATCTTATTGGAAGTCTTTTAATTACTGTGAAAACGTGCTAATCTCAAAACTTCAGAGGATTTTGAAAATTGGAGAAATGGAAGGATTAAAAATGTAGGTTTTGTCTAGTTAGGCTTACTTAAGGATATGGCATAAATCCATTTCAACTAGATTTATCTTGCATTGTTTAAAGAATTAGTCTTTAATGCATACTTCCAGTATTTGTGACTGGACACTGATATAGATGATGATATACTACTTAGATGGGATTGTTCTGACTATTGATGTAGTGAAGAAAAGCTTGTATTGCTTGTAACGGAAAGCTATTTTAATTATACTACTTTTTATCATTTCTTTAGACTTTTTAGCCCAGGTTAGTTTTTATAAGATGGTACAGATTAACTGTCTCAAGAAAATTAGATAGTAAAAAAGTGTCGTTAGAGAGGAAGAGAGAGAAAATTAAGTGTGGCTTGATAAATCTGTGCTTTTTCTTCTTTGTGAATTGGTTCCAATAAGAGCAGTACAGCAGCTGCATTTCCTTGAGGCCAGGCATTTGTTGGCTTTGTGTTAGAAGGAGGAGATTTGTCTTTAGAGTGAACTGTAAAGGATTTCTTCTTTTAAATACAGTGTGGGTCCATTTTATTACTTTATGATGTGTTAATAAGATTAAAGTGTGGTTTCTTTAATTTACTGCTTGATTTTTATTTTTAATTTTAGGAAAAAGGGATGTCAAGTGTGGTCTTCCTTGGTTTTGTTGAAGGACCATTGGGAGGAGCCAGGAATGTTTGTTGTAAGACCTTAATTGAAGGAGTATAGGTGACGACTTTAACATCTCTAGTCAAAATGTTAATTACTAATTGAAGTTAAATAGATGTTACCAATAAACAAATAACAGACCAAAATTTTCAGAAGTGCTTAGTGATTTTGGGTACCTCAAGTTTTGGGTGCCCACTTTCGATACACCTTTAAAATTTTCTCTCCCTTTCAGTTGCCTTTCACATTTTGCACACTTGAGATGTCATTTTTCTTGCTCTCCAGTTGGCATAGTGTACCATCCTAAATGAGATTGGAAATCCTAATGTTAAAGCAAGCAGAAGAAAAAATCTTTCTGGAGTTGAGGTGGGAGGGTTGGAAGGTAGAAGGGAAAAATCTGTCAGGCCACCTTTACATATCATAAGGAAATAGTGAAAGACCAACACCAACTTCTCCTCTTTTTTGCAAGATACATTTAAATTCATTAACTGATTCGAATAACCCAGGTCAGTCTATATACTGAATGTGCTATATACTGAATATGCAATGCTGATAAAACTATAAATTAGGTTTTTGTTTTCTTTTTTCTGATAATGGGAAGCTCCTTGACCACCAGAGCAAAGGTTTTAATAGGTTATTCCATAGTTGGCGTTAGGTCCCTTGTGCACAAACACCTTGAAGTAGGTCATGCTTTGGAATACGGAATAGGTTCTCTTGATTAACTCTGCAGATGCTAAAGGGAGGTTTTTGACTTTTCCGATAATGCATATTCATTGAAATAATTCTAGCATAGTGGTCTTGGAAGCCTTTATTAATTTCCAGCTGTAGTTTTATTTCTGTAATCACTAATGTGTAGGTCAGAATGTTTATAGTAAACCACTAAAGAGGAGCTCTGTTGGATTTGTAATCTGCATTAATGTACTGTTCTTATAAAATGTGTTTTCATTATTTTTTGTCAATAATCCTTTACTACCATTGTTACATGCATGTACTAATTCCTTTTTTTTAACTGGGAGATTCAGTACTCTATAAATAGTGTGGTGAGAGGGAGAAATCAAACTAGCAGAGATCCTTTTTTTGTTTGTTTGTTTATTACCTGCAAATATCCTCATTGAGCACTGGTGCTCTTACTTTGTTTTAAAATTGATTTTGATTTAATTAGGATCATTGAAAATTATACACTGAACATAATAGAAAATGTCTGCAAATGACAGGTGCAAAGCTAATGAAGTTTGTAAGGTGTGCAAACTCAACAGATATGGAACAAGGTATTTAGGCCCTGATTGTGGAACCACTTTATTACTGAGTAAAATTAAGGATGTGTTTGCAGGATAGGGGCCTTAAAAGCTCTGCTGGTGATAAGATGCATAAGCCAATGACTTCCAGTTTCCATCAGACTTTTCCTTCTAAACAAATACAAACTGTAGGACATTAGAAGGGGGAAATGGTGTTAAGGCTGCAAGATGAGGTGGTAGCACTTTTGGAAATTTCACAAGTTAAAGTTACTGTCTGCCACATTGCAAATATATAGTATTTCCTATTTCTTTTCCTTGGAAAATGTTAATGTATATCATAAAGTATATAGGCTGTGTAATGTGGCTAAGTTAATATTGTTATCTCCGACTTAATTTTTTGAACTTTCAGTTTGTTTTTAATGCTTGATTTTTTCAACCTTAACATTGCACAAATGGGGGAGGGATGCACTGAATTCATTTTAAATTTCTAGTTAATTCAGTCTGCCCTGGACCTCTTAAATGAAAAGACTGAACTGTTTTTAACATATTCAAACGTACTTTTTCAACTTCAGACAATCATAATACAGTATATCAATGCGGAAATAATATCAATTTAAAACTGCCTTTATCAGCTATTTCTGTGAATGTCTAATTACTGTATTTCTTTTTATTTTTAGTATAAATGTGCTTAATAGACAGACCAGCAATATGGATGATGCAAAGATAAATACTGAGATTACTGGTGCTAAAGGACTCCTAGATGACAGCAATTTCATCTCTGAGGAAAAAAGTGGCATTCCTAAACCACAAGAGAGTGAAACATCATTTCAGAAAAACAACACATTGACTGTGCCAGAAGAGCTGTCAAGGGACCGATCCGAAAAAGCCTTAAGTGGAGGCCAGAAGTCTCTATTTATACATACTGGTGCTCCTACTGTTTCTACCGAAAACTTTATCTTGCCTAAAGGAACTGCTGTTAATGGACCAGTTTCACACTCCACCTTAACTAAAACTTCCATTATGAATAAAGGCAGTGTTTCGTTAACCACTGGACAACCTGTGGGTCATACAGATTCCTGCTCAACTTTGCCGGTAGTGCATGATCTCCAGCTGCCCGCAAAGAGTACAATACAGAAATCAAGTCAACACCAAGTTTTATTTTTGTTACCTGATATAGCACATGCTAAGAATCTGACTCATTCCATTAAAAAACTACCTACCTCTGCTTCAGTTGGTTGTGATACACAGAAATCTATAGGAAATAGTGTGAAATCAGATAGCACTTTAATGAGCCAAGTAGAAGTGTGTGAGGATAGCAAAAGTTTACTAGTAGAAGATGATTGTGTCAATACATTAACAGGAATTTCCTCAGGTACAGGTGGTTTCAGATCAGGAAATGATACAAACTGGGATCCACAAAAAGAGTTCATACAGTTTCTTATGACAAATGAAGAAACAATAGAGAAGTCTCCAGTTCACTGTAAGGTAGGTCTAGAGAAAAAGAGAAAAAGGAAAATGGATGTTAGCAAAATAACACGTTATACAGAGGACTGTTTTAATGATACAGATTATATTCCCAGTAAATCAAAATTACTAGATGTTGACTATTTAGAGCAGAGCGAGGACCTACAAGTAGTAGAACCACAAAAATATGCATTAACAAAAGTGAAGCCTGAATCAATAGATGAGGAGTTGGAAGCTGTTGATGCTATCCAACAATTGATTTATAGTCCCACTAACAAATGTGCAGAAGATACTTCTCCTGTTCACACTAGCACTTTCCTTTCTAGTGATTTACAGAACAAATGTGAACAGAATGATTCAGAATCACCATCTACTTTTAGTACTGATGAGCCATCATTTTATCCTTGTACAAAGTGCAATGTGAATTTTAGGGAGAAGAAACACCTGCATAGGCATATGATGTATCATTTGGATGGGAACAGTCACTTCCGTCATCTCAATGTCCCAAGGCCCTATGCATGTAGGGAATGTGGACGGACATTTCGAGATCGTAATTCACTTCTTAAACATATGATAATTCACCAGGAAAGAAGGCAGAAACTGATGGAAGAAATCCGTGAGTTGAAAGAACTTCAGGATGAGGGTAGGAGTGCACGATTACAGTGTCCACAATGTGTATTTGGTACCAATTGTCCCAAAACATTTGTGCAACATGCTAAAACCCATGAAAAGGATAAAAGATATTACTGTTGTGAGGAATGCAATTTCATGGCTGTGACAGAAAATGAACTGGAATGCCACAGAGGGGTTGCTCATGGAGCAGTAGTGAAGTGTTCAATTATCAGTAGTGATATGTCCCAGAGAAAAACACAGAAAAAGACTTCAGTGAAAGATCCATATATAGGGTCATCAAAAAAATCAACCACATACATGTGCAAGATGTGTCCATTTACTACATCAGCCAGAAGCATTTTAAAAAAACACATGGAATACTTGCATCCAACATCATGTATTGATCAGTTCGGTAGCCATCTTAGATTAGAAAAAAGGAAAAGTAGCATAATTGAAGAACCTTTAGATTTTGGTAGCAGAACTAAACAATTGATCAAACAATCATCTACATTTCCAAAGAATTCTGTTTTAAAGCAAGATGTAAAAAGATCATTTGACTCAGCTTCACAATCCAGTAACTTTGCGAAGCTTCACAAGAGACCCCACAGGATACAGAAGGCTCGGAAAAGCGTTTCACAGTCAGCTGTAAGTGTGTGCAATCAAAACTCTGCAAACAAGACTATTTTGATTAAAAATAGCATTGACCAAAAACCTAAATATTTCCACCAAGCAGCAAAACAAAAAGCTAGTGTCAAAACAAGCAGTAATTATTTATATAGACACAAATACGAAAACTACAGGATGATTAAAAAACCTAGTGATCCTTCTCCCTTACATTTTAAAAAGGAAGAGTCCAGTTCTGTTAGTTCTTTACGTTTATTTTCATCATCAAATAGTCCCCATAATAATTGTTTTATCCTGGATTCTCAGAATCTTGATTCCAAAAGGCCGGAAGGCTATAAAGACCATAGGCGTGTAGCTGTAAAAAGCGTGGTTAAAGAGTCTGAGAGGGAAGGCTCTGTTACAGGAGATGATTTGGATTGCTATCCAGATTTTCTACATAAAATGACTGTTGTTGTTTTACAGAAACTTAACTCTGCTGAAAAAAAAGACAGCTATGAAACGGAGGATGAAAGTTCATGGGATAATGTTGAACTATGTGATTACACTACACAGTCTATGGAGGATGAATCTTACAGTGATATTAATCAGGATCATGTAAACCTATTCCCTTTATTCAAAGGTAAAATGGAGGATCAAGACGCTGGTGATAAATCCTCTCTTCATTATGAGCAGAATGATGGTTTTTATTTTGAATATTATGAAGATGCAGAGAGTAGTAATTTTCTGCATGAATTACATGAGCCTCAAAATTTAGAACATGTAGGAACGGCATTGCCAAAGCATAATTCAGTTTTCCATTGGACTGATTTATCACTTGAGAAGAAGTCCTGCCCATACTGTCCAGCAACATTTGAAACAGGAGTTGGATTGTCTAATCATGTCCGTGGGCATCTTCACAGAGCTGGATTAAGCTATGAAGCCCGCCATGTTGTTTCACCGGAGCAGATAGCGACAAGTGACAAAATGCAGCATTTCAAAAGAACTGGAACAGGAACTCCTGTTAAGCGAGTTAGAAAAGGTACAGTTTCTTAATTTGAGCGTGCAGTAGGGGGTAGGGTAGGATACACGGGTCTGTTAATCATTAAAGAGGGTAAATTGTTTTTTCTTGCCTTCCAAGTTTTTTTTCTTGTAGTCGTGATTAAAAATTTATAGAGTTATATACAGATAAGGTGGCAAAAATGTTTGGAAAATTGATAAATCATTATTTTTTCTTTCTAGCTATTGAGAAATCTGAAACGTCTTCTGAACACACATGCCAGCTCTGTGGAGGTTGGTTTGATACTAAAATTGGATTGTCTAATCATGTGCGAGGACACCTGAAAAGGCTTGGCAAAACCAAGTGGGATGCACACAAGTCTCCAATCTGCGTTCTAAATGAGATGATGCAAAATGAAGAAAAATATGAAAAAATCCTAAAGGCATTGAACAGTCGCCGTATTATTCCCAGACCATTTGTCGCTCAGAAACTTGCATCTAATGATGACTTTTTATCTCAAAATGTTATACCTCTTGAAGCATACCGTAATGGCCTAAAGACTGAAGATATATCAGTGTCTGCATCGGAGGAAGACGGTCTGAGTTTCCTAAATGAATGTGATGAAACAAAACCAGTACTACACGATGAAAAAAAAAATCAGTCCCTTACACTGATAGAACTTCTGAAAAATAAAAGGTTAGGAGAAGAAAGGAATCCTGATATCTCTCCTCAAAAGACCCATAATCAAACTGCAAGAAAGAGGTTTGTTCAGAAATGTGTTCTTCCGTTAAATGAAGACAGTCCATTGATGTATCAGCCACAAAGAATGGACTTGACTATGCAGTCAGGTAAGAGGCTGTTTATAGCTGTCTAACCATGCTTCCAAAGAATTTTTTCATTTCTTAGGGAAGGTATTGCAGTTAAGAATATTTTTCTTAAAACACAGTTAATTTAACTCTTGTTTCCTTTGCAAAGCAATGAGTAGAGAAAAAGAATGCAATCAACTTCTCATGTAACTTGCCCAATGTTAGTATTCATCAGCAGTGAATTCTTTTACAGCATGTGGTTGGGGTGTGATTTAAAAGGAGCCCGAAAATAAGCAAAAGTTAAACCAAAGCACAATCTTCGATAGCAAAATATCTGTTCCTCAACAAAAACAGCAGAAGTAGCTGGGAGCCACCCTTAGACCTCCCTGAGACTAGTCCAACTTGTGCAGAAGCAGCATTTACCCAAGCTGACAGAACTATTCTCAGTGTTACAAAGGCATACTATTTCAAAACTATGAACAACTATTGAATAATTTCAACATTTTAGGCAAACATGCTTCTTCAGCATAAATTAATGCATGTTTGTTGTATAATTGTGGCTGATGTGGGAAACTGCTGTTCTCCTTTTGGCCCTGTCTACCCTGGGAGAAGAACTGTGCTAGTTACAGCTCTGTTTGAACACAGTGGTTGCCAGCACAATCCCTGACTGTTGTGGGAAGAAATTTTTTTCCCCATGAGAAATGTGTTAGTAAAACAATTCTGTAATATTTGACTACTTCCTAGATAGTACCTAGCCCAGTTTTAGAATGATGTTCTTAACGCAGCTCTTCCAAAAATCTGTTTCCACGGGTCAGGGAAACTCTACTAATATCTTTTGATAACATGTTCCTGTAAACAGAATTATAGCTAATATGTTTCTGCTCCTAGTTTGGACACCACTTTTTGGCGCTACAATATTCTAGATACTGAAGTATTAGTATCTTATTTTATTCCCGTAACAATTTTTGTTTTGCTGGTTCGCTTGTCATTATTCCAGTGCAGTATAGCAAATCTGGCAGTGCTCAATGCTTGTTCACCTGTATTTTTGCCTTTTTAAAAAATATCTTGCCTGTGCAGTAAAACCTGTCTTATGTGACCACACAATTGTCTGACAAAAATAAATTTCTTAACAAAGGTGGCTTTCTAATTTGGCCTCACAAAGGTGGAGCTGAATTATATTCAGTACATTTGGGTATTTTTGGTGGTCCCTTAAAACAGGAGGTTTTCTCATAAGGAAAAAGTCTTCTTGACAGATTTCACTATATTTGGGGAAACATGCTGAATGAACTATAGCTTATCAAACTTGACACAGTGTATTGCTTTATATTTAATACATTTACTTCTGAATGTTAGGTGGTATCTATTTAGCTGTATTGAAAAATCAAGTGAAAATGAACATATACTTGCATAATACTAATAGTTATAAACAAAACCCTTAGGCTAGCTATGGCTAAGGTAATATAATTTGACAACTAACTCACTGTGACCATGGAGTTTAAGAGAAAATAAAATCTCGGTAACCATAAATTGCTTATCAAGCAAAAATTAAGTTATTCCAAATATATTTAATACAATTTCAATTTAAAAAATTGTCTACTAACCAGGTATTCTCATTCTGTAATTTGCCTGAAAAGCAGTTTTTCTTCTGTGGGATGCTGGATAACAGGATTCTTTCTGTCCTGCAAACAGAAATTTTACACCATAATAGCTGTAGACATTTTAAACTAACATACTGCAAGTTTTCTATAATATTAGACTTCTTTGACCAAGATAATGTCCTTTTGACAAAGGGAAGGGAAGCACTTTAATGTAGTATCACAGTAAATTTGAGAAGAAACCAGTTACAATGGTTTCTTTCGGTAAGTAAGGAGTTTAGTATTGTTTCCCTATGTTTTCTTTCCTGTGATAACTAAGATGTTAGTTTGTTGATCATTTATTTAGCACAAAGATTTTAGCAAAAAACTTCAAATCATTAACTTTCATTATTGATTGCGCATCCAAAGTAATGAACATAAAATGCACTGAATAAAATGTTTTGTCTAACAGCTGTTCAGTGGTGTGTTTTACCACCTTTTCTCCCAGCCTTCATCAGCAGCCTAATTTAGTATTGAGCCTTTTACAGTCTTGTGGGTAAAACACTTTAATTACCACTTTGTCAACTAGACTTTTTAATTCTCTTTATTGGGAATGTTGCAGGCTTTGAAACTTCTCAACAGAATTGTGCTATTCAAATCACAGGATTGTATTTTGGGGTTAGGAAATGATCTGCATACTGTGGAGATCTGCAGAAAAGCAATAATTGGTGTTAAATCCAGAGAAGCTTGGGGGTTCAAAGCTTACCCCCCTTTTCTTTCAAAATAACATGGTTTGGCTCTAAACGCTACATGCAAAACTAATAATGGTTAATTTGGATCCTTCTAATATACTAAACGATTGCATCAATGCAGTGAATATATTTTAAACATCTTTATTACAGAACATTTTTTACAACGCTTTGAGAATTTCATTTTTTGAAGAGAGAACTGGATTATAGTTTTCTTTTGAATGATAGGTATGCCTGTGAAGCTTAGAACGTGTGTGCATTGCAATACGACGTTTACAAGTGCTGTTAGTCTGTCCAACCACTTACGCGCTTATGCACGAAAGAAGAGTGCTGGACTTTTGACTGGGACAGGTATGTTTTGTTACAGATGTAAAAGCAAGTTTGTGTATGATGCATTTTCCTCATCAGACTGCACAAACTTATATGTGAATCCAAATGAATTTTGACGCTTTCTCTGGTAAACAAGTTGAATTAAGAGATTGAACTGCAGCAACTTGTAAACATATAGGTGTTGCTGTTGTCCATTTTTCATGTTTGTTTTTCATTCTTACTCATTTTGATCCAGCATTTCAGGTATGTAAACAAAGCTGCAAACTAAGCAAATTTCATTCTTCACCCCAAAATAAAAATAGCTATTTGTTTCTTATGAAAGGGACATGACAGCTTTAAAAAAATCATGCCTGTCCAAACACTTTTTATCTACTTATTATTATAAGTAACCATTAAGAGTACTACAGTTGAAATAGATGAGTGAAAAATAGCTAATTTTTTAATCTACATCTGACAGCACTTTGTGTATAGCTAGTTTCACATTTTTCTCTGTTTGTGTTGGTGGTTCACAAAGCCAAAATAATTTGGTAGTGGAATTAGGGGGTGAGTGTAGTCCTGTCTGACACTACTTTTACCTCAGTCATATTAAAATAAGCTAGATTTCAAGTTGGTGTCCCTTCCCATTTTATGTTGTGATCTGGAATAATATCCCACGCCCTGATTCCACAGCTGTCCGTCTGCAGGCAAATCCCTGTAGCCACATGAAGTATCACTGAAGTCAGTGTGATCTGACTGTGTATGGTCTACAGTAGGAGGCGGAATGAGAGCTGGGGAGCAGAAGGGGAAGATGTCAAGGCAATTGAGAGGTGAAGAGCCTCTAGAGACATACTAGGTAACTGGAGAGGGCATCAGTCTATTAGTACATAAAGAAGAAGCAAGCATAGGAAGTCCCCATACTGCTTTGTTGAATGTAGCGTTCCATTTTATTAGCCATAAATCTTGCTAGTTAGATGAAGTACAAGCCATGTGTAAAAGAGGGTGTCAAACTTTGCAGAGAGGGGCAGCATACATTTTTAATTCTAGTCTGCCAGCAGAGTCTATGAAGGTTGTGTCATGTGTTACCCTTGATTCACAGTGGATCTCCCACTGATAGCAATGGGAGGTTTGAACCAAGACAGTGGATGATAGAATACGGCCCTTACGTAATAATTAACTTTGTCATTAAGGTTACTGTCTGCAGTATCACTTAATGGGGAAAAGATAATGCACTGGCCCGCTTTGTTACCATCACTGCTGTTTTTGAGATTTTTACTCTTTGCTAGTGCATTTATTCAGTTTAGTTATGATAATTACGCAAGATAGGTGCACAGTTGCATAGTAAGTTATTGGAAATTACTGCTCTTAAAAGTTAACAGAGGAGGCAGTGTGGCCTACTGTATAGAGCACTAGTCTGGGGCCCAGGACAGCTGAATTTGGTAACATTGCAGTGGTCATACTGTGCCTCCGTTTCTCAGTCTGTAAAACAGAGATAATACTAAAGTTGTAAAGTCCTTTGAGATTCCTTATGAACAGTGCTATATAAAAGCTAGGTGTATTATTATTATTACTTATTATATAACACACCTCTGAGATTGAGGGCAGTTCATGTTTTTAGAGCTGTTTCAAGCTGTCTGCAAACTTACAAAGATAATTTTGTATGAGTTTTTCTTCATTTACATCTGCCTATTTTGAAGCTTTTCTTCTCATCTGGAAGAGCTAGAAACTTAATTTTTAACTGCAGAATTTGTATCTGGTCAAAGACAGCAGATAAATATATTAAGCCAGCCAAAGGAAGTCCATGGGTTAGGTGTCTCAAAAATGATGGGTCACAAAATGGACTTTAAAAATAGTGGTTTTAGTTGTTTGGTTATTCATAGTGTACCAGTAAATCTGCTGTACTAGAACACATTTTGTAGGTGAAGGTCTTCGTGATAAAACACCCCGCTACAAGCCCTCTGCTCTTACTGTTTTGCTGAGAGGTGAGAAGAGATGGCTCTATGTGAGGGCCGGTATTAGTGAGGATCTCCCATATCGGGAAGATCCCGGTTCTTGTTAGATGAGGATCACTATGCATTAGAGAAATTATGAGATAGGGTCTTCAACCCTGAAATTCATTGACCTTGGCTTCTAAACTGTGTGGAGGAATTGAGTATCTAGTATTTTTTCCAATTTGAAAAAAGCCCTCAATTTACTCTTCTAATTCTGTACATATTTTTAAAGAAATACTAGTCACAGAGAAATTCTTTTAGTTCAGTACTTGTCCCAGCTCCTTGCTCTAATTACATAATTGTATGCATGCATGATTGCTGTAATTCTTATGTGACGTGGCAATTACTATAGGAATTGTTTATACTTTGCTATTCAGTAAAAGAAATAGAATCATCTATGCAAGTCATTGAAGCAGAAATTAAAGCTTTCCCAGGGCTGCATTAGCTTAAGTACCCTTCTTTTAGGCAGTTAATTTTTCCTCACTATTTTGACTGTGTATTTTCAGTATTGACTATTACAACATTACTTTTTTAGTAGATTCCATGCTTTTTCAGAACCAGTAACTTCCAGGGTATGTAATCAAATTTTACATGCTGAGAAAATACAGGAGTGTTATATCGTCATGTGTTATGGTTTAACAAGAAAAAAAAAATAAATGTAGCTTCCAGTATTTGAAAAATAGTTCAAGAAATAAATTTTCAAGCAAGGGCAAGATTCGTTAGGCCATTGGCCATGGTAAGTTTAGTTTGTAATTACAAACCTAATGTATACATGCAGTTACCCAGCATAGATCCACTGTTCACTGTAACTGAATGCATAAATGACCCGTTGGAAGCATTTGTGTGCACAGTTACCCAATTTGCTTGTGAAATTCCACATCTAACTTTGGAAGGCTGGTTCCAGAAGTTAATGCAAGTTTTCAGGCTGTACAACATGGGTTTGCGCACTGCAATATAGTAATTGTTGTAATCCCCCATGCCCAACAGATGCTAGTTTTCTTCCTCCTACCTATTTTGGTGAAAGATTTAGTGGATTGCTGTCCACTCTCTGGTGTTTTGCAGAGCAGATGAGAGATTTGCTTTTTCACCCTGTTACTTTGACAGACCCCTCCACCATCTTCAACATACATCTTCCTCCCCTTGGTTTTTCCTCCTAAGGTGTTGTATTCCAGAGTCCCCCATATTCCTCTCTGTGACCTCCCCTGAGATTCTTTGATCTCTTTTGCACTGTGGCATTTTCCCCTTTGTTTTCTCCCCCCCCCCTTCCTTTTGCTCCACTGTAAATAAGGATCCATGTGTTTTTTCTGCTGCTGTTCCCTGTTGTGCTGCTGCAGTGAGGCACAAAACAAGGGAAGTGACCTTGGAGTAGGAGGAGGACCAAGAAATACAGCTCAGAAGTCTTTATTCTGCAGTCTTATATCCATAATTGATCAAACTACAGACCTTCAGAAAATGTATGAATATCTTCATGAATACACAATAAAGTTCCCTGGTGCAAAAATTATTACAGATAAAAATATTTTGATGTATAGTTGAACCCTACAAATTTGCACTAATGACTGGGAGAGATATTACTAATGACTGAATGTGGCCAATTAGCAAGTAAGCAAACAAATACTATTAAAGGATAATATATCTCACTTAATTGTAGTGTCACCTGAGTTTAGTATACTAGTAAACGTTCTGTAGCAAAAATAATGAAGTCCTAGTAAGAACAGACCTTGCTTCAGCACTTGGAATGGAATGGAGTAGCAGAAAGCACAAATTTAAGACCTAGTGTAGTTGCATACTTATTTCACAGCCTGGGAATTTCATTGGACCAAAAGACATGCAACAAAGAACTTCTAGTTACAATTTTCCACATAATCCATGCTGCTTCCCACTCATATTGGACATACGTTGTAATTTGCCATGTCCATGAGACTGGGGTCTTTCCTGTCATGCTGTCACTGTGCTGTAAAATTGTATATATGCAGCTTGTTTACATAGTGTGTATGCTCTTTTAAATAGTGCATTCTCAACAGAACTTGAGATCCTCAAAGTGATCTTTCCAAAGATTTTCAATTATCTTCTATTTTAAATTGGTTGTTTCTCTACTCTGCCATGCTGAATCAGAGCTTTTGATGAGCAGTGAATCCAGTCAGTCACACAGCTTTCAGAAGCAGCAACTAAGCAGACAGCGGGTAGTCAAGGTTGAAGGGAAAAGGTTTCATTCAGAGAGACTTGTATACTGAATATATTGCTCATGAAAGGTGATAGTTGACAGCTGTGTAGGCTGAAAACCTCTTTCCACAACATGGGCATAACATAGATAGTGGCAGTCAGAGCTTCCCTATGCTTTGACAATGTGCCTCAACCCTAATCTTAAGGAATTTCCATGAGACTAGATGGGGTTCAGTTGTCTTGGTCTCTTTGCTGAGTTTTAGTGAGCCTGCTGTTTGTGGGAGTGATACTTTGTCGTGTGGAAACTGTCCATTAGGAACTGGATTGAAACCACCAGATAGATGTTGTTAAATAACCGTTTTTGGTCATAACATGGGCTGGGTTGCACAGGTGACCCAGGCGAGAGACTGTGTTATTCTTAAATTGGTGCTGTTTGTTTTAGTATCCTATCAGTACAGTATATGAGCCCCAAAAGTGTTTGTGCACACATGGCTTTATTTTAAGTGAGCTTGCTACTATTGCGTTTTAGCAATTTAATGACAAGTTTTGCAGTTGCTTGTATATTATACCAGTCTGTTTAGAGAGTGAATCATCTGAATGTTGATCAGACGCATCAGTCAAATTCTACCAAAAGTTTTGGTCTTACCTTCTCTCCTACAGATATTTCTGCTTAGCTGGCAGTGACCCGAAAGCATATTCATGCTAGTTTGTGCCTTTAAAAGTAAAGAAATGTACTCTAGGTGAAAACACAAGAAAAGGGGGCAAATGTATCTAGTGAAATGCTACTTCAACTCACAGCCAGTTTTAACATTTGGATTGCTTGCAAATTTGTTTCTTAAATCTACTGTTGTAATTGCTTCAGGTGGACTGATCCTTATGTTCTAGCCTTAGTCCTGTTGCCCTATCTGAGAGGGGCTACATTCACTGGAAGTCTTGCGCTGAGTTGGCTGTTCAGTCCTGTGTTTTACAGTTGCTCTATCTAGAGCCTGTGTACTAGACACATCAGAAAAATCCTTGCCCGTTCTCTTCTTCCTTCTCTCTACACCCTGTAAAATCCTCTGTCTGGCTATTGGAAAGTCACCTCTCATGGTGCATTGTGCCAGACTATTTTACTGAGTTAGGGCTCAGTTGAGTGTGGGATGGTCAAGGAGTTTTTTTTCTCAGATGATTGCACATCAGTGTCCTAGAATTGCTAGCCTTCAGAAAAGCTATGGTTAGGACACAAGTGATGGTGTAGCCTCCCTGAAACACTGGAGTATTTGCCTGTGAGAAGAGTCAAATTTCTTGATGGGGATGAGGAGAATCTAACCTTGAAGTCTGTTTGCATCCAGGGAAATCTGATCTAAGAGAATCTGAGCCACAAAGCATTATCTCAGAAGAGTGACCTCTTTCTGTGTTTTGAAGCCTGCTGTCCATATAGGGCTGCCACTTTGTAGACCTTTTTCACATTCTTTAATGTAATTGATTTTGGAACTGCTAACTGATCTCAGAAGGCACTTGCTTGGATGCCTTCATAATCTAATGGAGCTGTGGTCTCTGTTTCCTCCAGTTTCCCTCCATATGCTGTTTTGCAAGATCCACAGAAGCAAAGGCATTGCTGTAGCAATCACTTCCATCTGGACAGATAGATCTCCCTTTATGCTAATAATTCTCTGCAGGCACACTGATACCCAGGCTTGAGCGGCCTTGTCTCCTCTTTCGAAGGCTCTTCTACTGAGAAACGGATGGCCATAAATTTCAATACCTTCCAGGCACGATTCAAAACCCACTTCTTTGACCAAGATGTCTATCAGTAACATTAGGTTTAAAAGGAGGGGAAAAAGTACAAAATGAATTAAGTCGAGTTCCTACTGACTGGTAGGAAGAGAGATTATATCTCTGTGCACACTCCATAATTGTGTTCAGATGCTGCATTTATGATGGTTACATAAGAACCTATACGGAGAGATGAGGCTGAAAAAGGATCTTTGTCTTGTGCCTATGAGGAGACACAAAGCGATGAAAATTAGTACTTTGTACTTGGAGCACCTTTCACTGGAGGCTCTCAAAGCTCTTTAGCGGAGCAGGGGGGACAAACATCCCAGCTAGTTTTAAGATGGAGTCTGATAAATTTGTGACTGGGATTATATAACGAGGTGCCTGCAATAGCCGGGGACTAGACTCAATGATCCAGGAGGTGCCTTCCAGTCCCATGTCCTATGGTCGTCCCCAAAGATATGGTGCCAGTGGTATGGGAAATGTCAAGCCACCAATTTAATGGCTTCCACTCCTGTGTAATTCATACTTTCCTAAAGCTTGGAAGATATGTTGTTCTTTCCGTTACAGAAAATGGAACATGTTCTTTTGATGGTGGCAAAAAGCAGTTCCTGTTCCCTTGGTCACATCCTGCTCTTTCTCTAAGAGGGTCTGGGCAAAGTCCTTGCTGTATGCACCTTTTGTGTTCAGATCCCTTCACTCTCCGTTGTCAAAGAGAACACCATTGGGCCTCATCGGCTAATAGGAGGCTTCTTTCAACTTCTGTGCGAATAAGCCTATTCGGATATGTGTTTTGTACCCATGTGGAGTCTGAATTTAGTTCTCTCCTCCCTTCAAGCCTCTGAAGGGTTAGTGAGCTTTCTGTTGGTCTTAGTCATTTTTCTAGATAATGCTTCCATAAAGGGATCAGCAAGTTGGCAGCTCTCTCTCTTTATCTCCTTTCCCTTACTCTCTTTCCACAACAATAAGACGATAGCGGGAGAGGGGACATCTTGGTCCTCAGTCAAAAGCTAGTTTCGGGGGCAGCCTCTGAACATTCTGGCCCTGGGGCTCTGTCTGGAAAGAATTAGAGGAGCAGAAATCTTTAGTTCTTCTGTTGGACAGAATGAACACAAGGCCTCTTAAAAATAAGTTTGGCCCACTGGATTAAAACCTGTAGATCAAGATATCTCTGTTCATCTGACGGAATCCCCTACTCCCTAGAGTATTCACTGACGGTAGAAGCAAAATGCAAAGGTGCAATATAATGCTCTGTCCTTTCTTTTAATTGGTATAAATGCCTAAGCAGAGGGGCTTTGAATGCTAAGAGTAGTGGTGTGTGTCGTTACCCTTGTGTTAGAGTAGACAGATTCTTGGCTGGTATGTCAGAGAATGCAAACATTAGGGTTTTACATTCATGTTTCTGCACCTCAGAAACGCCAGTCTGGAACAGGGATTCTCAAACTTTGCAACAGTGAGCCTCCCTAAGCTCAGAGAGAAATCAGTGGCACCTCTCCGTCGTTCACTATGACAGCACAGAGCTGAAAACCCTATACTTTGCAAGAATACGAGTAATAAGGTAGAAGAGCATTGATCAGTATAGTTATGAGTATCAAAACTATTAATTTTATTGCATAAATTACCGTTCATGCCATCTCTCAGTTGTGTTCAAAAAGATCACAAACTGCAGCGGCTCAAATAAAACTGCCCAGACATTTCAGGAAATCATCACATCATTGACTATGTGACATCTCCGCTTCCTGGGCTTATGGGTCCTGCGCTTACAGGCAGGGAACAGCACCTCCTGTTGAGTGGAGTTGGCCCAGCAGGGGGGAGTGGCAGGGTCCGTGAAGGTCAGAGTGTGGCAGTCAGAGGTTCACCAGCCTATGAATTCCATATCGATCCGGTGCAGCAGGAGGTCCATCAAGGTACGGAGCTGGGCCACTGCTGGCTAGGACCAGCTGGTTACTTCTAGCTGCACTTGTGCCATGAGGGGGGTGTCGTCACCCCAGGCAGGAAGCATGCAGGATTGTAGCTCCCCACTGCCACAGGGATCCCATGCCCATGGGGGCTCCTCCCTGTCAGAAGCAGCCAGGGATGGAGGGATGGCAGTGCTAAGAGCCTCAATAGAGCTAAGAGCCTGTTTCACACAAGGGCTGCTAGCATGGTGGGGGCACCAGCTGGAAATGAACAGCTGTAGCAGTTTGGAAAGAGAACCTTTCTGCTATGATTACTGTGTCCAGCCCCGCTGCCCAAGGACAAGCAGCAAATGGAGGAGACATTGCAGGGCAGGGATGGAGGGGAGCCCCTGGGTTATGGCAGGGCTGGGCTGGGTGGAAGGGGATGGCAGGGGGCCCTGGGATACTGCGGAGGTGCATCAGCCAAATTGGATCACACGGGGAAATGGAGGCACCCCAGCTGAGCGCAGCACAGGGGGAAGATGGCAGGGATGTGAGGCCCTGTGTTCCTGGAGGGAAGAGGGAGAATCAGGAGAATCCCTGGGCTGCTGCAGGCAGGGACAAGTTGGAGAGCAGAGCACTGAGTCGAGCAGGGGAACCCCTGCAAGTTGCTTCCCTGGGTATCCACTGACGCCTGGCTGGCTCCCATCCCAGCACTGCCCCTCTGGTTTCCTCTGCCCTGCCCCCAGGCCAGTGCTTAACTTGTAAAGAAAGAGGTGCTGGTGCTGAAGCAATTTTTTTTACTTTCATAAATGACACAGCAAACCCAGAGGTGCTGGGGCTGTGAACTGCCAAGTGTAGAGGTGCTCAGCCCTGGCACAGATGAAGCATTGCCCCTGGCAGAACAGAGCTCTTTGTTGCAAACTTCAGTTCCCTCTGCCCGTTGAAAACTCAGCCCCTCTTAATCCTAATTAAATCCACCTGCTAGTATGCATCAGCGATAATTAGGCTGTACCTTCATGCATAGTTCAAACACCTGATAAGACAGTGATTCAGCAAGTGGCTCTCTGCGTCTCTGTGCATTATCATAAAGTCTGCCAACCTATTACAAGGGGTTCATGATCACTGTTTTCTTCTTACTCCTTTTAACCATTGAATAGACAAATGTTAAGGAAGTTTCATCTACAAGTCCCAGAGAAAGGACAGGACCAAAACTTTTGCTTCTGTTTGGCGCTTGTATTATGTATTTCTCACTATTGTAGCAGATGTACACAAGACTGCCTGGCAAACAGAAATTCTCATTCATGTTCTGGATTTAAAACAAATTAGCTTGAATGTGTCAACATTTTGAAGCTGTAACTATGTATTTGTATGATGTAGTTTGAACTGTAATCAGTGAATCTTCTAAGACTGAAAAAATTGTAAGAATAAAAGGGAATTTCAAACTGTCATTGGGTAATTCCAGATAATTCTACAATAACAGTTACTAGTGCTTGGTGGAACTAAAATATATCTAGCTTAATGCTTGTCCTTTGGTTTTTAGAAGAGAACAATAAGATAAACAAAAAATAAGAAAAGAATTTCTTTGCTTGTTTGTAAATCATTCTTTAGAGTTTGATGGGCAATTGAAAGTTTTGGCATTTAGATTGTAATTTAACATGGCATAGTAAGAGACAATCAATGGCTTTTTTGGCATTGTTCTAAATGAAGGTTTGCTAAATATTTCTGATTGGTTTAGGACTAGTAATTGTTCACTTTTATATATGGAAAATGTTCTTCCTTCTTAGCCTTAGACTGTAAGCAAAAAAAGTCAAGATCAAGATCTGGAAGCAAGAAAAAAATGCTGCCGTTACCTCATAGTGCTGATGAAGTTTACATACTCCGATGCAGGTATATGCAGGATTTTTATAATTGTTTAATTGAAATTACATGTTTGGATTTTTTTAAAAGAAAAGTGGCGGTTATAAATAGTGGCTGTTATGTAAGAATATTCAGAAGTGTATCTTATAACTGCATTTGATTTAAAAAGTCAGCATTGAGCAAAACAAAGAACTAAGTTTAATATAACAGTTTTAAACTAAACAAGAGAGAAACTGAAACAGTTTTACATTTTAGAATAGATTTTTTTCCCTCTCCTGGCTGAAAATGTGTTTTCCATGTTTTGTATTTGAGCCGTATTCTTCCCCTGCACAAAACAAACAAAAGCCCATTAATGGAAATGGGCCGTTAAGTAGAGCATTACGAATGTGAAGGTATAGTTTATAGTATAAACCTTTAAGCTTGTGTTTATATGTTCATAGTCATTTGAAACAGTTATGAAGTGTCGTTGAATTAACCAAGAAACCATTAGGGTTTTCATCTAAAAATATATTCAAATGAGCTTTTAGGAGAAAAGTTTACTATTGTAAAATTTTCAACCCTTAGCAATGCTGTCCGACTTGCACTTTGTTTAATGCTAATATATCTTCTTGATGGAATGATTTTAAAATTTGCACAGGTTTTGTGGTCTGGTCTTTCGAGGACCATTGTCTGTTCAGGAAGACTGGATAAAGCACTTGCAGAGACACATCGTCAATGCAAATCTTCCACGGACTGGGGCTGGCATGGTTGAAGTCACATCATTATTTAAAAAGCCTGCTTCAATTACTGAAACTTCGTTTTCTTTACTGATGGCAGAAGCAGCATCATAGAACAAGGAAACATTTTAAATCTGAATTGGATGTAAATTTGAAATACTTTGTCATTTTTTAAAAAATATTGCTACACTAAATTATGTTTATAAATCCTAAAGCCAGAGAAGTAGGGAAAGTGAATTATAGTAACATCAAAACAAATTGAGTACTTAAAAGTTACAGTAAGTAGTCTTTATATTTTATATAGAGTGGAAGATGTGTTTTTAAGGTTTACTATGTTTTTGTCAGTTACTGTGTCCACTATCAATACAAGATCATTATATGTAAGCAGCCATTTTTTAAATTGTGGCACATGGGTACTTATAGACAGATTTCATTAAAAACAAACCATGCCCTCTGCAGTGTTACCAGAATCAAGACTCTGTTTATTCCAAAACAAAAACAAAAAACACTTGCATAGTAAAATAAGATATTATATTTTATTTGTATGTATGTAGTGTTTTGTATAATACCAAGAACCGCTAATACAACTTACTCAACTTAGGGCATTAAATATCATGTACTTCATAGCTCAAGAGACTGTTTCATTCAAATAGGGCAATTAGTACTATTCTATCTAGGTGTGTAAGTGTTTTTTTTAAATCACATGAGGCTTTTTTGTACTAAAAAGTGGAGGGAAACTTGTTTAAACAAATATTTCTAAGAGAAATATGTACATAGTACTGGAAATTATTTGTGGTAAGGAAGTATTCTTTACTTCAGTTGCATTTCTCACTGACAATAAGTGGTGCATCCATGCTACCTCCTACTTTGTCAACAAAGATGGTATTACCCTTTACATTTTTGTATCATAGTAGATTCAAATCTAACTTTCTTTATTGCAAAGCAGCTTTTTGTTATGTTTGTTTCCTTATGTTGTTTTACTTAAAGTCTGACTTGCTTACAGAGCAGTTTGCCTCTCTACTACTTTATTTAACACTGTAGAAATGTACTAATAAGAATTGCTCACTACACAGTTTAGGACTAGAGTTTTCATTTATAATACTGTTTAAAAATTTTTTGATCATTTTAACAATTTTGAACACAGATTGAAATGTTTCTACATATGAAGAGAATGTTTACAATTTAAATTTTAGAACTTGTTTTGGATGTGATTATATGTATAAAACTGTGTAACACTATGCTCATGCTAAGGACCTACTTACGGAATTACTGAAATAAATGTGCTGTGAGGATGGAAAATCTGGTGCAGGTGTCTTGGTCATGATAAATTGTGTTTGTTCATTTAAACTGTCATCAAAAGTGATTTAATTTTTAAATCAGTAAATCAAATTCCTCTGCAAATCAGTTTTGTATGCAAGTAACATTTCATTTTATTCATGTAGGGTAACTAATACAGTAGTTAAATCAAGAATATGCATTGATATTTTCTTTATTTGTAAATAAAGTTAAAAGCAGTTAAAACAAGGAGTATTTTGGTAGAGTATATACATACCTCACTGCCAGTGAAATTGCTTTCCTATGGTTTATCTCCTTACCAGAAAAATCTCTAAATAAAAAGGTTTAAAGAAAATCTTAAATGTCTATAATGTGAAGCATTTCTTATTTGCATTATGTATGAAATGACAGTTCATGACAAGTTGATTTGTCTTGCTTGAAATTAGAATCTCTTCATTAGTGATCCTGAGTAAAATACATTTATTCACAACAGAATATGATTTGTTCACAGAAGCATTACATTTGGTTGGTGTAAATGTTGGGATTTTTTTTTTAAATAAAGTTAAAATAATCTTCATACTAGGGCTTGCTAATATCTTGCAAAAGTAGCTTTCTGTATGTCTAAGCTAATGTCATTGGAGAGGCATTGTAATGTATTCTTAGTGTAACTCTCTGCGGATGAAGTTTTAACATGTCCAATCATATTGTTACCTTTCTGAATCAGAAATACAGCTGAAAATATTTAAAGGATTTTTGGCTATGGGAAAAATTTTAGAAATAGGAAACTGAAGTATGTCGATGTATAGTACAGAAACATCCTACTATAATTTCGTAGGGCTTCTCTTATTATTTAAAAAGAGTGCTGCTTCCTGATATTTTTAGGATGAAGGAAAATCTCGTAGCAATACTTTTGAGCATTTCCTCACCTGTTTTTGGTTTGATGTACTAAAGCTGCATTTAATCTTGATTTTTTTTTTTATCTGATCATAAAACTGAGTGTCTGTTATCACCTAAGAACTGATCTTATATTGTGTAGCACACAGGTAGACTGCTGTGTCCATGCAAGGCTCTGTCTACATCAGTTGGGCTTTGCTTGGATGCAGACTGTGCGTATCAGGGCCTTATTCTCAGTCTGTATAGGAGCTAGTTTCAGTTGTGGATACTGAAAAATAACTAGATGTTTGCAAGCAACCTGTGGGATTTTGAACTCTTGTGGTGGAAAACTTGCTTTGTAAGTGAAGATTGAGGATTAGAATCAAAGTGCTGGAGAAACAGATGTAAATTGTAGAGCAATGAAATTGTCTTGAAAGTTCATAATGTTTTATTAGGCTATTTGTTTACCCTTTTCACAAAAAAAGATGTTAACCAGTTAACCATATTCTGTGGCTGGTTAACTGATGAGTAATTCAGTGAAAGCTGTACTGATATTTATCTAACATTGCCAAATATGCTGATAGAGTAAAGCCATACCATGCAGAATTTAGCAGTTGAAAAATCTAATGAGGGTTTTCAACAAGATAAATAATGTGCATTTTATTTATTTGATTCAAACCAAGCAGTGTGTAATAGCACACTGAGTGAATTACTTTAATGAAATAACTTCACTTTGTAAGGTTAAGTTTGAAGAGCATACGGGTCTTGTCCTGTAATACTTGAAGGAGGAGCTTTGAAATTTTCAGGATTGGACCTTTAATTTTTGAGCAAATGGACTGTTTGATATGGCTAGAATTCTGCATAGTGTAAGCCAGAGTTGCACAATTGTTCAGATGCACACTTGCTGCTAATCCATATTTGTCTCAAAATGTGAGATCTTGCTGTGCTTGTCTTGGACTCCTACCAGTATTTTTTTTTAAATATAGGCAAACCTTAGCACTCTTTGACGAGCTGAAGTCATTGCACTTGGGACTTACGTCGGATATGAAATTCTCTAAAGGCTGCTTATTAAATTATCTATCCCTAGGTCTTTTTTAAAATGACCCTACTTGATACAAGGTGTTAGGATTTCTCTACTTGCCCAGTTTGTGCTGCTGGGAGTCTAGAACCATCAGCATTTACTGTCAGATTCCATAAATCCCAGTTTCCAGTGCTATGGAGCTAATGAAGAATCTGATAGAGCAGGCTTAGTTAAATCACTCGTCCCTTTTCATTTTAAAGAGAAGTCTAAAATTTTCAAACCTGTGCAGCTAATTCCATATTTAGGTATCTGAATAAATGGCCTGATTTTTCAGAAGTGCTTAGCATTCACAGCACATGCCGCTCCCACTGACTTCAGCACTTCCATTGACGCAGTAAGTTACTCAGCACATCTGAGCCCAATTCCTTGGGTTCTGAAATGTGGATTTTCACCCTTAGTGCTAGGCATCAGTTTGAAAAATTAGGGCCCAGTGTTTGGCCTTTCATTTTATTTATAGCTATTACTGGTTACTGTACTTTAATATTAATTGATAACCAGCTGGGTTCCCATGCCTTGACCTCTCTGCTGAGACCACCAGAAAGAATGCCAGTTGTGATGGATTGTTTTTGTATTACAGATGCTTTTCCACTAGGAACTGAAAGGAGACGACTGACTTACAATAAACCATTCTGACTAGTTTATCTATGTTTAACGAAGTTGTTTTGTGGCCAGCTTAAAAGACCATGATCAGCCTGAACTGAAGAGGCTGGTTTTTTTTTTCGTTTGGTGAAAAGCATTTATTGGATTTTGTAAAGTGAAATATATGATTTGTAGAAGAGGGATTACAGATGTCCAAAAAGTTGGAAAGAACAGACAGGAAAAGCAAAGGGAGGGTTGGTGCATAGAGTGTTTGGTGACGTGCAAGACAGTTTTACAGGGGATAACAGTGGATCGTTTATCATGTGCTCAAGCAATAAGGATGATTGGCCTGATTTTTTCAGAGGTGCCACCTTCAAATTTCATGGACTTTCATGGGAATTGCAGGTACTCAACATATCTGAAAATCAGTCCACATGTGTTTTCCAAAATGTTTGAGTCCCTTTTTTGTTAGCAACCCTTTCTAAGGCTGCCAAATAAGCATACGGATGTTGAATCTTTATATGTCTGCAGTGCTTAGGAGGCTTTAGGCAGAGTTTTCACTAAGGAGTTGAACCATTGAAATTGCACTCATGTAGCACCAGTGGTGCAGTGTGTCCACACTAGTCATGTTTTGGGCTAAAAACTGTTGCAGTTTTGCTCTGTATCCTTATATCATGCTCTTCTACAGCACTGTAGTTGCCCTGTCCTCCCAATAACTATCGAAGTTTCTGGTACAGCTCTTACAAACAGTTGGTTCTCGGAAGATCGTGGAAAGACTTCTAAAATGTCTTGGGAAGCACAGGAGAATTATGGGAAAAGTCCAGTTTTTGCAAAGCCGTTAAAAGGTGTCTGAGCCAGCTGCTGCAAAGAGGGGCCATGTATTCAGACAGTACCTGCAGAGAGCATAGAGAACAACGTACACATGAAGCACTTGCTGCAACTTGCCACGTTCATAGCTCTGTGTTTTAACTCTTTTGGATGAATTGCACCAGGTGAACCACGACTACAAGCTTGCAGGACAGAGTTATTCTGGTGACTTGAGATGGCCAGTGCTACCTACACAAGCCTGGGATGAGAAAAGAAACTGTTCTGGAACTCTTGTGCTGACCTCGCCCCAATATCTCTGTGAAAAGAGTAATAGTCATTCTGTGGAATCTGGCCACTGCAGATTCATTGCTAGTCATCGGGAGAGACTCTGTTTGCAGTCAGGACATCCAAGGTAGTTGCTGTTCTGGTGAAAATGTGCAAGCCAAAACCTAGTGTATTGCAGGAGTGTGTAATTAAGCTGCTAATGTGCCTAAATTTATCAAGGTACTTAAACAGCTGGGTTTTATGAGCTATTGATGGAAGAACCCATGAATCCATTCTGTCCCCCTCCATCTTCCCAAACAAGCTCAGGAGTGCACTTAACTGGAAGGGCTACCTCTCCATGGTGGTGCAGGCCTTCTTGGATCTTTATGAGAAGGTCCTGAATATTTACATTGGAGCCTGGAAACGTGCAAAATTCCAGGATTTTCAAAACTTTGGACTGTAGAAGAGTGAGCAATGTGGAATCTTGTTCCTACCAAACTATTTTGACATGAACGGTGTTTGTAGACACTATATGACCCTGCATATCCACTATTATCTTCCAAGTCTTGTCCATAGAGTAGGCTTTTTCCCTGGGCATGCAAACACCTATAGAAGAAAATTCAGCTGTACATTGAGCAGAATGGTGATGGTGAATAGCAAGTGCTTGCTCTTATGAATGGTTTTTGGAAACAGTAATTAGGGATTGGAATGAAATAAGAGCTATAGTTACCAGAACTCCCCACAAGACTGTAGTTTGTACCCAACCAATCAGTGGCCTGTAACTTCCACATTGGTTACATTCCAGAATTGTGCTTCATACTGTTTTAAAGGCATTACCTAAGCAGCTAGAAAGAATCTGCTTAGGATAATGTTTCATGCATTCATTAGAAAGTCAGACTAATTTCATGTGATTTCAGGTGTATAAGTTCAGCATGTGATGTAGATGCTATTGCCTGGCACGTGGGCTAGAAGATTCAACATAATGGAAATATTTTGGTCATCGTGCCCAATATGTAACTTCTTGCAATAAAATGTTTCCTATGTTTTGCGTTTTTGTGACTTCTTGAAATTTTTTCCCTACTGGGCCTCCTTTCCCAGTTCAGCCATGTGGCATGGTTCTGCGAGCTGCCATACATGCCAGACCAGGCCCTTTTGCTTCCAGCGGGAACAATGCCCTTCAGCTGAAATTGGGGCCAAGAGAATAAGAAGATCCAGGAAATTCTGAGGGGACTGAACTGGAGAAGGTAGGGAAGATCCAGTCAACTGTTACTTGTGCCACAGTAGTGCAGAGGGAGACTGGTGGAGCAGGGAGAAAGGCTGGACACTTCTGCCCTAATACGAGGCTATATCTATCCTTTCACAAGTAATAATGGCACTGTTCATAAGACTGGACATTTTTTCCCCTGAGCATCTCAGAGCCACCCTGATTAATACCTTTATCATAAGGAACTACAGTACATATCTCCTGTAGAGGGTCCCAGATCCCCCAATTCCTCCCCTCCACCCCCCACAGAATTGGCTTGCCCACTGGGTCACCAGCCACGTTTGGATCCTGTGATCCTAGCAGTACCTCAGGCATTTCTCGGTGCAGCTCCTTAGCCCCTTGATCTTCCCTCCTGGCAGTTGGAGCCCTCACAACCACACCACAAAGTCATTCATTGTTGGCCCACTGCACTTCAGGCTCACTTTGGGGGTGGGGGGAATGCCCAGGATCCAATCAAGTTCATTGAAAAGTGAGCATGTTTTCCACCAATTGCTATTCCTTGCTATTAAGGCCTTCAATCCCCTGGCATTGCTTGCTAGTCCTGGTTATCCTACACTCTGCCTCCTGGGCATAAAACAAGCATATTTCTAATTATGTTGTGTAGCTTACTTTGCATCTCCACCTCTCCCCAGATTGAGACCAGGGCCTGAACACTGGTCTGAGGCCAGCTGGCAACCCATTTGTGAGAAAGCTTCCTCTATGGCACGCAGGTAATATTCAAGTGCTTAAAGCACATCAACTTGCAGTCTAAGTAGTTTGCAGCTGCAGTCCATGTGTACGTAACTTTGTTTGTACAGGTAAGTGGTATCTGGCCATCTTGCCTGCTAGTGGAGCACAGCTCCTAGACCAGATAGGCCACCAGAAGGCTCCGGGATGGAAGAGGACTGTTTGCACCATTTGTGGTGTTACAGCAGTTGACTGTGTCTACAGTTGCAGTGGAGAATCTACACGGTTAACCTGGCTGGAACTATGTCCAATTCAAAGGATGTTTGACGTGAATACACATCACTGGGGCATTAATATGGAGGTGAGGTTTGTCACAGGTGTGCTAGGGAGACCCACATGTAGGGTCATGATAAATTTCCCTAATATATGCAAGACCACACAGACAAGTATTCCTGGTAGTTGTGAGATTGAGACACCTTGGAATTGCCCGAATATGAACTGCTTTGTTGTGAGTGTAACTTGAAGGGATAGCAAAATGCCGGACACTCCCTTATGCTTCCAAAAATGTCTGAACCACTCCTCTAGCATGCATAGCGCTGTTTGTCGGCATCCTGTATCCCAGTAAAAATCTAAGTTTTTAAGCTCTCAAAACTGAGTCTTATAACAAAAGCTAAGAGACACATAATTGTATATTTCCTTGTTAAATGCAGCATTTTGTATTGGGGAGACCTGCAACATCCAGGAAAAAAAT
>ML675646.1:28829832-28859832 GCA_007922155.1 Mesoclemmys tuberculata
CAGATATTTACGATACCTACACAAGATGGTGATGGATCCTTTCAACAGGTGCAGATACAAATGTTCATATATGTCTTTGTGAAACACATCCAAATTCAATTCGTTAATAACTGAAGTCACTGCTGTAGTAATGAATGCCGAAGTCATGTTTTCTTGCACTCGTTTGGTGCAAGAGAGATGACTGACGAAGCAGAGTGTGAGTGAACAAGATTAAGCTACGTTTTAACTGAATGAGGCATGTCAACCAGGCATAAACCCTGCTCAATAGAATTTTTCATCTACCTCTTTTCTGAAAAACCCAATTACAGCATGTACATTAACTTTATATGTCCGTATTTGGACAACAACAATTTTTTAGGTTTTCTCCAGGTTCTGAAAGAGAAACAGCAGAAGATAAGGTCAGCCTAAGGTTGCTGCTTATTTGTTGTGTTCCATGAAATCTGATTGCTGAATTTCCCACACTCTTCAAGTCTTCTCCAAGTGTCTTTACAAGGCAAGGATCACTAATTTCCCCCATCTGATTGTCCAGATAAAATATATAAAAGAAATAGACTTATGGCAGGGACAAATACAGGGTTTGACTCCAAATCACCATGGACTAATTTTGCTGTTGATTTTTCAAATGATCGTTAAATCTGCAGACATGAATGATTAGTGACATAATGAATATGTGCTTGTCACGTTTAACCTCAATCACAAGCCTGTGACTTATAAGCCATCAACTTTCCATCTTCTCTTCATATTGGGTCTATTGTTTTCCTTCTCAAAGGTCTTTCTCTCTCAAACATCTGCCATTTTGTGTGTCCTTTTCTCCAACTGAAACAGTAGGCAAGCAACCTGCTCTGTAAAAACAAGGTGGCTCTAGATCTAGCCAGCAGAGGACATTAAGACTACATGCTATATTGCCCCATGGCCTAAGACCTTTCTCAGAAATGAAGACTCCCTTAATTTTCAAGCCCTGGACTCCCACATTAACTGATATGCTTTCATTGAGCCAATAACCTAGCTATCATTTTATTTCCTGCTCGTTCTCACCTTCCTCTGTCTTTCTTTCTCCTTCACTCATCCTTTGTTCTTCACTCTTCTCCTATTCTTTTTCCAGTCCTTTCATCTGCTTTTTCCCTCCCTATATCTTGCATTTTCTCCAAGTATCCTTTCTGACTCGTCTCCCTCCTGCTTATAACCCTCTCTTACCACCTCGCCTTCTATGCTCTTTGGGCCATTTCTGCTTATTTTCCAGTTTTCTGCAGTTTTTGACTTTTCTCCTCTTCCTGTCCTATGGGTCTTGTTTTACCTCTGCCACCTCAGACTTAAAGCTTTGCTTCCTCATTGTATTGGAAAAGGTTGACAGGATATATAGATATAGATCGATATAGATAGATAGATATAGATTGATATATAGATATATAATGTGAATACCTGTAACTTACTGTCAAGTACCTGTTTTCACTATCTCATGGTCGGTGTTTTGTTTCTAAAAGCCAAAGCTGTTGGTGTCTCCCCTATAAATAGCCCCCAGGTGTCTTTGTTAATTTTTAAAAAATTGGTTTTGAGCAGATGAGAGAAACTAGGAATAACAAGGTCAGAGCTATAACAATTCCTCCCAAATCTTGAGGGTCATAATGCACTCCTTTGTTTGGTTTCGTGATTGAAATGTCTTTCCTGCTGAATTACTTTACATAGAACGAGCTGAGTCCACGAGTGGAATGCTCTCTGTTCCCAGTGCCATGTTTCTGGTTTCCTAATGTAACTGCAAAATGTTTTGCTGACAAGTCTCATTTAAAATGGGAGGAAATCTGGAAAATGAAATATTTGACCTGAACATTATTTTTGTGAGCAACCAGCTGCCTAGTTTTTTAAGCGAGATAGTACAGGTATCTTCCCAGGGATATTAAAATGAAAATAAATTCTGTACAAACATGAATCACGGTGCCTATACTTGTTAACAATGAATGCAATCGATGTCATGAAAATCTCCACACAAAATTAAACTGTGATTTCAGATTTTATCTGGAAATGTGCCAGACGTACCTGAACCCCCACTGCTGGCAGCAAACAAAATTAGCAACCTGCAGTTTAACATAATTTCTTTGTGGTACATAACAGCTGGCACATAATTTAATAAAGGGCGGGGGGAGAACACTGGCTTTAAGTCTACATTTGCTGTAACATATTGGGCATTGGAGTGGGTTATGAATGGTGTGACAAGATGTGAAGGAAATGCACTTTGTGTTGACTTAAATTTAAAGCAGTGAGCATACTGTAAAGGAAGGGTTTTTTCTCTTGATAGATTTATGCCTCGGCAGCTGGGCCTACAACATTACTTGTTCCCATTTGAAGCAATCCATTTTCTTACATTACTCTCTCAGATTTTATGGGTTTATAACACTTTACTGCTACCAAAGTTCTTGGACCAAAATTTTCAAACTTGGATGTCTAATGTTAGCCACCTAAAAAGTAGCCTGATTTTTCAGAGACCCGTGAATGGCCCGTGAGAGCTCAGCATTTCTGAAAATCAGGCAACTTATTTAGGTGTCTCGTTTCAGACTCCAACATCTGAAAAATTTGGCCTAATTTTACAAACCTCCAGTGATGATGATATTACTATGCATAAGTAGAGTAGTCTAAGCTTCCTGAAAACAAAGAAAAATTAGTGACTATTAATGCAGATGTATTCAGAGCTTCAACTGTTTCGTATGCCAGCGGCCTGGGAACATTGGCATGTGCTGTCTGTATACAGTCAAATCTTTGCATTGATTATGATCCTCCAAAGATCTCAGTTTGTCACCACTATGAAACTGTCACTATGGATTTTAATTAAGATGTTTCTCATGAAAGGTCTAGGTTTGGTGCAGATATAATGGTAGCTTGCACCTCTTTCTCTTTTTCTGTAAGTAGGTCTGAATGTTTCAATTTCTAGATTGAAATTTCCCTCCTCTCTGGTTTGTGCTCGTTGTCCACCTCAATTTTATTCTTAGGGGGAAAAACCAAGAGAGAAAGTAAGTACCCACTTGACCTTTCACCACACAGGAGACTTGCTTTGGTTACCACGCTAAATGAGTTCAGGGGTCTCATTCAAATAGCTGTGGAATGGTGGACAGATTATGGAACTGGCACACGCTTTAATATGGTTGACATATTACTCAAGGGAGATCTGAGACTGAATGGCAAGGGTTGTTCCAGGCTATGATTGAAAAGCAATAGCAGAGATGTATAAAGGACTGGACTACTACTGCGTCCAGTCCTTTGCTTTCATGATCATTACATTCTCCACTTTTCTTTTAAACTCCAGTAAGCCCTTCCCTATCCAGATTGTGAGAGTAGGTAGTAGATGGAAGATTGCTACGCTACTTACCACCTTTAATTTTTGTAGATTTTTTCCCTGTAACATCAGTCATTAGAAGTCAGTGAAACACACATCTTATTTATTTTCAACACTTCTAGTTTATAAATCATATTTGTCCATTGATGAGGAATAGATGATTTAAAACATAATAGAAATGTGTGCATGTTTCTGAAAGCAAGGGGAGCTGACTTCCCTGACCTCTCTACAGAATATAAGTTACTGATAGATAAAATCAATCAATATATTAGAGACACAACAAAGTAATAAAATGGTATTTTTGAAACCTGCCCCAACTTTAGCAGGTCTATCTACATCACCTAAAAAATGAAGTGTAAATATCAAAGCAGCTCTCAGAATAAAACTTATGCTGTTGAATGGTGGAAAGTAAGGAAAGTGAGTTACTTCATCACAGTTATTTTCAACAGTATTGTGAATACTCAGTGCATGGGTGGGGAAGGGGTCATTTTCCATAGAATAAAAAGGAATAGTTAGTTGTGGCACATCAGTGCACTGCAGTGAGGCTAGCAATTAGAATAGCCAGACAAACTCGCAAGGGGATACATAAATAAAAGAAAGCTTTAATGTGATTTAAATACTGTGACGGAGTTGCATTCAGTGACAGCCTGGTCACCAAGTACAGTGCGACATCATCCTCTATAGAGATGTGTTCTTCCAAAAGACTTCTGCATCAGCCATCTGGCTCAAACTGTAAGCACAGCTCGGTGAATGACACATAACCCAAGGGGATGTACCAAATTTGCTTAAACATAGGCACATCATCTTCTCATAACAAAAGCTAGACTATGGCCCTAATTTTATATAATGTGGGAGTACATCATGAAAAAAAAATGTAGAGGGTACCTTGGATGCATGATTTTTAAAACTCGTTCATTGCACTCACTTGTTTACAGGTGCAATTACTAACATTACATTTACTAGATCACATATATTGCACAGAAGGGTTGCACCCTTATGAGCAAGTTGGTAAAGGTATGTTATGAATTCAGGCCTCATAGGCTTAAACACAAAGAGAGTGCATAGATCAAACTTTCTATTTCTGCCTAGATTTCATTTAGAAAGGTAACTTCCAGTCTAGGTTTTTGAAAAGGTACCAATAGCTTCATAAACTCAAGATTTCTCTGTACTCCACATCTTGAATAAAATCAAATTAAGAGTAATTCCTCAGGTTCTGACCATTTCCACCACCCCAAACAATTATTTCAATAATAGATTGCAGGGGTGTTTTAGTAATGTTCAGTCTTAACCTCATCCCCCCAGCCATCTGAATGCTTTCAACTGGGCAGTCTGGGTATTTTGTGTGTGTGTACAATGGACTTATTTACATACTGTATGCCACTCCTTAAACAGAGATGGTCCAAATAATCTCTTCTTTCAGGGCTCTCACCCCAACTACCAGTGCTTCATTCCAAGAAAGTGAATGTGCCACACTTGGATCAAACTGGTAGTTGGCACATTTCTAAGGTACTGATCTGGCCCCATTACTGTAGTATCTGAGTGCTTCACAATCTTTAATGTGTTTATCTTCACATCACCCTTGTGAGGTAAAGAAACATTATTTCCATTTTACAGATGGGGAACCAAGGTATAGAGAGACTAAATGACTCATTCAGGGTAACATAGGACGTCTGTGGCAAAGCTGGGACTTGAACTCCGGTCTCCCAGAATCTAGGCTTCTTTTCATAACTCATTTTTGTACTGTTTTTAATAGTTGCAAAATGCATTAAACCAAGCTATTCTGTGAATAAGTAGACCCTCTAACCATACAGATTTTTAAAATTTTTTGATGAAAGAGCTTGATTCTGGCAGCATAGTCCTCGGTAAGTGAGAGCACACTGATTGGCCATTGTTGACAGAATAAAGTGAAAGGAGAATTTTTAATAAGAGTAAAACAAATGAGTTATAGAAAATTAACATTTCAAAAATAATTAAACAAAAAGATAAAAGCCAAAACATTACAATAAAGCAGACAAATTAGCTTTCCCTTGTATTCTAGTCAATATTCAGAGTGGCTGTGCAAGCCAAGTAGTTTTTTAACATATGAGTTTTCCTTCATTTGCTTCCAGCACAAAGAGATGTTTCTGATTCCAGTTGGGCAAAGAATTTACCATGTGAATTTCCTGAGGACAATAGTAAGTATCAGTTACAAGTGAAGGCCAGAGCAAGAAGATAGTCCGAGTAAATTAATCATTAAATTAACAAAAAAAGTCACTGGCAGAAAGGTTGAGACAGAGAAACACAGCAAGGGCTAAATCCTTTGCTGTGCAAATGAATTAGTGTAGAAAGACAGAGCATTGGGGTTCACTTTCTATCCTTACCATGCTATAACAGAAAGGGTATTTCAACGTGGCACTCAAAGCGCGGCCCTGTCCTCAAAAGCTGGCCACGTTGGTAGAGCAGAAGGTGTATGAGCTTACTCTTGTGCCTTGTATTTGCCCCACATCCAGTTTATAAAACGTTTTCTTCAGGGTAAGTGGCTGTGTATATGGTGGTGGGATGGCTGACAGTGCTGACTCCTTTCTGAAACCCAAGTTAACTCTCTGGACTTTAGGTTATACTTTTCACCATTCTCTCAGAGCATTCCATTGTTTTTCATATCCATGCCACTGCATAATAAACACTATAAAATGGACAGGACCAAGAGAGACATTAGGTTGGCTAGCTAAGCTCTTACCTCATGTGAGATGGGATAACAGCCATACTTCTTGGAACTGGGGCTTAGCATTTCTTCCTCTCCCTCCCCATACTAAAATCACTTATTCCTTTACATACCTGAAAAAGCACATTCCACGACTGGCAATAGTTGTGAGAAAACTGCACTTAGATGCTGAAGGCACGTGACTGTCAGTCTTACACTTCAGCACGCACCTGAGATATATGTGCTTCTCTCACAACAGCCATGCACCTAGTTGTCTGCTATTCCTGACAGGTCTTAATCCAAATCTTTTTTTAAGACTAACTTTCAAAAGTGGCTCACGTACCTTAAGAGGGTATAGAAGGGAATTAAAAAAGGAACATCTGTCAATCATGAAGACAAAAGAGGGGCACAACTTCAATAAGTGATAAACTGGATAAAAATGCCATGCTCATCCTACACTGCTTTTGATTTTTAAGCTTCCTATACTGTATTTTAGACAGCTGATTGGTGGAAAACTTCACTTTCATATAATGTTATAGGAAAATAACATACTAAGGCTTCATGGATCCTTTCCAGGCAGGTTGTTAATGTTACTAAAATAAATGAATAATTAAGAGATGAGTCAGATGCCCCCATCTAACCATTTCACTTAGATTTAAATGAAATCAAACAGGCTGATGCAGCAATGGACTCTACTGGCAACATAGTAAGTGACTGCAACAAAAATGGAAAGCAACAGCTGACCAACTATAACTCATTGACTGTGTTCTACAAATAAGACTTACAGAAAAAATGTATGGTGCAGATGGGCAAGAAATATTCATGGCCTTATGTGCCTGAGTCTTTTCAAAACAGATACAAGGGTGTGCAGCCTAAGAATTCCTGACTAAAGCTCTTGAGTAGTGTTAAAATGAAATAGTCCCGCTGAAGAGGATGCTTGAGCTGCAAAATCAAAAATGTTGCTGATCTGATTTAAAAAAATATTTGTTAATATTAAATTTCAAATGTTTCCATTTGGTTGTCTAATAGAACTTATAAAAGTCAAGGATGATGTAATTAGAGCATCTGGTGCTTCCAGTGAGACTAAATTCAAAATGCCTCATATGGGGTCAGAAATAGGAGAGTTCTTAGCAGGGATTTGAACTAACCAATGAAAGCCTTTATAGTTTACACTTCATTTCAAAGAAGGATGCCAATAGGATCACACTAACTCATTGTTTCATGGTTTGGTGTTAAGACTCCTAGACACTGACCCTGAGCTATGCCAGAATGTTTCTGGGTAGGAAAAATAATGTAGCTTTTAAGTCAGCTTTACACCTTTCTTTTCCTTCCCATCCAAGCTGATTCTCTGGCACAACTTAAAGCCGCCTCAAGGCTATTTTAAATGATGTCCAGAACCCAACAGCACCAAAGGGCTGTGCAACTGGAAATTACCAACGTGTAGGGACACACCAGCCAGGCTGCCTTTGCCAGGAACTGGGAAGGGTGTTGGTACAGAGCTCCTTCAGTGATTGTTCATCATGTGAGTTTTCTCCTTGCTCAAAAGGAAGTTTGAAGGGGCTGATTTAGCCAAATTTATGGGGCTTTGCACAACTTGAGTGGTGCAAGAAAAAAAAGCCATAGTGTAATGGAGGACTGGGTCTCCAAGTTTGCTTCTTGTTGTTCCTCACAAAGTTGCAATGACTGTGTATAAATCACGTAATCTCTCTTAGCCACAGCGCATTTGTGTAAACCAGAACTGGGCATTTGGATTCATAAAAACCTAACTAAACCTGATTTTGTTACAATTTATGTTTACACTTAATTATGGGTTTTCATTGGCATAGAGAGCCATTTATGAAGTCAAAATAACATGAGCACTAGCCTTCTTGAGGATCTTTTACTATTCAGGAATGAAAATACCATGGGAACAAATGATCTTATCATTTCAGCCCCATATGATGTCTCAGATTAATAAAAACCCGTGAAAATGTGAACACATCTGTAAAGACGTGTATCTATAAGAAACACAAATACTAGCAATTGCATTCTCCCCTTGAGTTAAATGGGTATTTTCTTCCTTTGAGGTGACTATCAAACCTTACCTTGACAGAGAATAAATGTATTCCTCAGAACGAGAAATTACACAATTCATTATTTTCTATCATTTCATCTAACTTCAGTAACTATAAAGTTTTCTCCTTTTCAAATAACTTTCTAAAGGTGAGCTGAAGTTAAAGTTCCAGAAATAAATATTCACTTCCTAAATTTGCTAATCAGCACTCTGATAACTCTACATGTATATTACATTCCTTTCTCCTACCCTTTGTCTATTTAGATGGTAAGCTTTTTGAGGCAGGAAACATTTCTTAGTGTTGTGATGGTACAGACCCTCCTACACATCCTTGATCTCAGCTGAAGCCTGAATGTCAGCATAAAAGGCCTAAGGCCCAGAATTTTTATTCCATATATGTGTTGTGCCAGAGGCTCTTTTAAAGCTAGACAAAAGTAGGGATTTTTAAAATGTTGATTAAAAATGGTCCTTCTCACACTTAGACTGTCAAGCCTGCTTCTCAGATTGGGACTTTATATGGCCACTTATCTAGAGTTTCCTTTGTGGTCAGCCCTAATAAAAAATTATCAAATGCCTAGAAATACTACAATTTATATTGTAACAAAGGTCCGTTTATTGAAAATGCTAGGTAATTAATTTACCTTCTAATAACAGCAGATATGGGGTTGAATTAGGAAGGACTTTGCTCTATGAAGAAAGCTGTAGTAGAAAATAATTCTAAAACTGAACAAGAAATATAGTTGGTGAAAATGCCAAAATTCCTTATACTAAAATGGTTTTTAATTTGTCTCTTCAGTGATAATCCCAGTTGGAGAACATGGGTTTCAGCTTGTAGTTACCTTCCATTGAAAGAGAAAGTATAGATTTAGCATTTGATCATATTAGTGTAATGCCTTTTTTCTGGGTTACTTGGGAGCAAGCAACACTCACCTGTGTGCACAGGCACCTAAGGTTGTTGACAACAAAGGAGATCTTGAGTACCCAAGTGATGATGTAGGATAGGTGGGAATCCTCTATCCACCCCTCTGCTGCAGACCCTGTACTCCTAAAGGAGTTTATAATTGGCAGTGCCTCCACCTGGCTAGACCCTGTACACGCTCAATAATGTGCCTTGGGAGCTTCAGGACTAAACCTATTCTAATAACAATCTGTGGCATGGGTCTAACTCAAAATTACCAATTATGCAAACTATACAGCCAATATACTTAAATTAGAGTTAACACACCTTTACTTAACAAATTAAGGAACTATGGCATAACAGACAAATTAAATATCACTACTATTTTAAATCCACAGGGGCAGTTGAATAAATCAATTAATAAATAGCGTATACAGTAATAAATGAAACTTGTCTAACTGGCATTTACACTGCCACTATTTACCCCACTTCTGGAGCGTACAATCCCCTCAAGTTCGGAGCCCTAACCACTCACTTGCGTGGGCGTGCTTGATGAGCTGAAGGAGGAGACAGTACTTTGCATCAGTTCAGCCAAGGTATCAAGCTGAAAATTTGGAGTTGGCCCAACCAAGGGTCAGCAATCCGGGCCCTGGCTCGAAGAGAATACATCTCTGCCTCTTTTCAGGCTCAAAGTCTCTCTGCTGTGCCCCTTCCTTTACAAGCCCTACCCCAAAACGTAAAGGGGGGGGAGGTACTCGCACCACCTTTATTGCAGGCCCACTTCAGGCAGCTCCAGGCTCAGTCCCTGCCCTGGCTTGGACAATGCCACCAACCTGCGAAGCTGGCGGCTCAATCAAAACTCCAGCAGGCTCTCAGCAGCAGCTTCCAGCCTTGGCCCACTCCACTCTCCCCAAAAAGGAAAATGAAATCCACCATGCTTTTTTTCCTGAGCTCCCTGGAAGGGAAAGACTCTCTTACCCTTTTCCCTAAGGCATCATGGGCGTTGTCGTCTCCCAGAATCTTCTCAACTATTAAACTCCCAGTGAAGTTCCGAGGCCCCTCAAGTACGCGGTGCCTACATCAGTTTAACATTGTAAAATTTAAGATTAATAGGCTATTCCCAAATCTAATATAAATTGGCCATGAAGTAGATTAGTCTTTTGTACCATATCATAGTTAAAAGGTATAGAAAGAAAGGTAATTATTACTAAACATTAGAAAATTCTAGTAAAAGTCTTGGGAAATTTAGAGCAGCCAACAACTGGCCAGAGGAGCAATTGACATTAACTCCAAAATGTGCCTATAAAGATGGGGTGGGGGTTTGGTTTGTGGCATTCATAGCCATGTGCAAAGAAAAATTCTAGGCTTTGTAAGGGGAAAGATCCCTACAAAAATCACAGCTCAAATTAGGCCTCAGTCCTGCAACTACATCCAATGGAAGGCTCCCCCTTGACTTCGACAGGGCTCTGCATAGGCACAGGTGTCTTTCAGTGTGGGAGCAGTTGCAGGATGAGGATCTTCATCTATTAAACGTTTGTCATGTTGGATTGACAAGCCGCTGCCAAAGACATTGGATTCTATATGGTATGTATTTAAAGTCATTTAAAACAAACAAATGACTGTATTTTATTAATGTCTTTCCTATGGAAAAGATGGAGGGGACTGATTTCATACTGAATATCTTTGCAGCGAGGGATTTAGTTGTAAGTCTGATTTGTCTTTATCTAGACGTTCTGGTGGTTTGATGCAAACCTTTCAACGGTTAATTTTAGTAGGTGTTTGCAGAGGGACAGCTACAGCCAGTTTCTTAATGGAGCAGTTTTAAATTCCCTCTCTCTATCTCCTTAGTGTATGAGGTGACTGGAAAAGAGATTACTATTTGAGGTAAGATTTGCTTCATCTTAGAAAAGTCAAATGCTACAAGAACACACAAGGGACAAAGAATACACAATGTTTTCCTTCTTATAATTACTGTGCTTAGTTGCTTCCATTGTTGCTGGATTTTTCACCTGGCAATAAAACTAGTACCCAAGGTAAATGTAATCATTTGAATGAAGGAAAGGTGTGTTGAGGAAGAAGATGATCAAAAACCATGGGACGAAAAAGACCATAATGAATGCACTATTTAAGTGAAGGTGAATTATGTACTGGGCTGTGTTCAGAACTGTAGTTCATTTCTTTTTCAGATCTGGTGGTTGGCATCATGTCTTCAGAGCCATCATAGTTTTAGACAACAAACCTAGATGGTTGCTCTACTTTTACTCTTCTGCTTCCATGTGTGTTCCAACATGTCTTTATTATATTTTATTTATGAGGTGCCATAAATGTACATTAAACATTACAGCAGGGAAAATATGACAACAGTAATAATGAGCAAAATCCATGGCCCACAGACTTACTATCTAAAAGCCTGTATGAGTACCCTGCAGTTAAACAGAGAGCAGTGAGCAGACGTTATCCCTGGTTGGCTTAACAGAAGTGGGGTGCAGATGGAGGAGAAGGCAGAGGTATTGAGTATTTAACTGGGAGGTTGTTGCAAGATTAGGGGACCTGTATGACAGAATTCATAGTAAGAGACTATGTATGACAAAAGGTGTGGTCCTGAGCACCTTATGTGAGGGGCTAGACACCCTCTACTCTGACTGACTTTACTGGGAGCTGATGGTGCTCAGCAGTTCTCAAGTGCTGCATACCTAAGCTCATAGCATCAGGACCAATGGGAACACTATGAAGAGAGGGTGGAGTGGAGTGGCCAGATATGGAAGAAGTCAGGGCTCAGGCATTGGCAGAACCAGTGTTATGGAGTTGTCTGAAAGTGAGAAGTTTTAATAATATCTAAAGAAAATAGGGAAGAATTCAAGAAGTGGGGAGAGACAGTCATGATCTGGTGAGTGGCTGAGTGCTTCCTACAAGGTGCTGAATTACTCTCTTTGATTTCGGGTGCTCAGCAGATTGCTGGGCCCGTTGTCACAAAGGTGGGAGATAAGGGTGTGTCTTTGCATAGAGTGGATAGAACAAAGACCGAATGGGAGGCCAGCAAGGAAAAATTACAGTAGATGAGATGAGAAATTATTGGCACATGGACTAATGGAAGGGGCTGGTCAATGGGTCAGGTGGAAACAGAAATTTCCATCCTCCAAGGATACTTTAACTTTTTTCCAGGACTCCAAAGCCAGGCGCTGCGCAGGGGTGACCCTGGCCCGTCAGGCGCTGCTGACAAGCGGCAACGTGCTGACAGCTCCCCGCGGCGGGGCGGGCCACAGCCGCGCGCTTCGGTGCGCCGGCCCGGGGGGCTCTGCCCGGACATGTGGGGCGCACCCCCTGGGGGGGAGCAGGGCCGCACCCCCTGGGGAACCCGCCCCACTTCCCGGATCAGAGGGTCCCCCCGAGCGCGCGGGGCCCCCCGCCACGTGTGGATGAGTCCGGCCCCGGGCGAAGGCGGCCAGACACCGCACCGGGGAGCGGAGCGAGGACCCCGGTCGGCGAGTGACCCAGCGTTAGGGGGTTAATGCCCGCCCTCTGCGAGCTACTTTCCAGGCTTCGAGGCTGGCCTCCTCCGGCCCTTCTGGTTGGCGCCGGAGCCGCTCCCGTTCACACGGAGCGACGGGCGCTCCGCTTTATCCCCGCACGCCGGCTGGCGGGCCTCGAACGCGTCAAACCGGAGCGGGGGGACAGCGCACGCGCCCCGCTGCCGCTCATTAGGAGAGCCCGTCCTGGGTCGCTCGGGGCGCGTCGGCTCCGCGGTAGCGTGAAGTAAACGGAACGCGCTGTCAGTGACGGGCCCGTGGCTGCGGGGGCTGCCGGGAATGCGGGTTAATGTGTCGACACGCGGGACGACGCGGGGTCGTGGTGCGCGAGGCGCTTGGCGGGCTCGGCTCAGCGCAGCCCCTGCCCCCGAGGCCGAGGCCGAGGGAGGGTTTCAGCGCGGCTCCGTGCGCGAGCCTGCCAGCGCTAAACGGAGACACAATCGTGGCCCTCGCTAATTGGGCAGACCAGCGCGGGCCGCCGCGCGGCCCTAATTAGTCTTTCCGGAGCACAAAGGCGGGCGCCGGCCCCGGCCGGGCCCATGAGGGGCGAGGCGAGCGATGCTGCTAATTCGAAGTGCAGCAAGAAGCTACACGGCGCGTCGGCTGGCCCGGCCCGGCGCGGCTCCGGCTCGCTTCGCACGTGGGCGAGGCCATGGTCTCCCGCCGATGGCTCGCTCCAGAGAGTCTGCGGGGGAGGGAGCTGGGCTGGCCAGCAGCGGCTGCCTCGCCTCCCTCCGGGCGCAACCCGGCCTGCTTCCGCAGGCCCCCCTCCCGTCCCCGCCGCGCCGGGCCTGGCGCTCACACGCAGGGCAGGAGACGCCCACCAGGCCGCGGGAGCTCGGTCTCCAGCCCCCGCGGGCTCCCCGAGGGGGACGCCAGCTCCCCTTCAAAGCTGATTTCCCTGCCATGCTACTGGGAAACAACAGGAGCAAACTGGGGGGCCCGGCATTGAGCGCAGGTGACCACGGATCTGCTTGGCAAGGGGCGCCAGTGGAGAAAGCGAGCACAGAGCATGTCCTGGGAGAGAGCTGGCACCCGGGTGTGGGTGAGCTGCGGGCACCGGAGCAGCCGAATAAACTCCATCGCGGGGTTCTTTGCCTGCACCGAGAGCAAAAGCAGTTCTAGTGAGCAGAGTGGACTGCCCTTTCCATGCATGCATGGAAGGAAATCTCTCCTGCTTAGCAATCGCTCGGCTCCCATTTTTAGTGCATGGTTGCATTCCCCAGATAAAATCTAACACTCCTGGAGGGAAGGTGTAATATCTGTCACACAGATTTCTCCTTTCGGTGCACAATACTCGGGCTTTTCTTCTTTTGAAGAATTGCGTTTTTGACTGATCACTCAACACCTTGTTGGCTCTGATTGCAGAAAACCCACCTTATAAATATATGATAACCAGGCTGTAATGGGGAGTGTGACAATTTACTTCACAGTGCGTTTCAGGCTGCTAATTGATCGTTTCAGTCCAGTGACTATGCGGAATAAATTATAGCCATCAAAAGGATATCACAGTTCATTTTGGTAGAATGGGTTCTGTGTCGCTTCGTGTTCGTCTGGTATCGAATAGCTGCGGTAGCCCATGTGGTGTTTTGCTGTTGCTGTTTCCATGTCAGAGCGGCAAATCTGAGAATGAACACTAGAGGCCGCTCTATTTGCATACTTCTACCCAGGTTAGGCGCTAGGGCTGCCTCACCAGCCAAAGAGTAAGGGGGCTTGAATTAGAAACCTCAAAATTAAAAGGCTTTGAATCATTTGAAGACGGCCAGTTGGATTGCAAGAGAGTAAGTACTGACTATCCTTTACTACCTTCCAGGTTAGCGACAGTAGAAAGGGACGCATATTTGCTAGAGACTGTTGAGAACGATCATGAATTTTTCCTCCCATTTTGAATTAGAGCTTTATTGCCTGGTCAAAGAATAGGTGTGGATCTTATCATTGGGCTAATGTAAAATATTCGATAAAAACTGTTTATTTCTTCCCTTCCTGTTCCTCCCCCCGTAAGATAATAAAAAAAATACACTAATCAGTTTATGACCCAAGACCAAAGATTCAAGTTTCCACAAATGCAAGGAAAGGAATAAGGGAATAAAGTATTGAAATTCATGATCAAATAGCCACGGGAAATGCTTACAGATACGATTTGTATGATTACATGGATATGTAGCCTTTATTCTTTGTAGTTTTTGCTCTTTTCTGCAACCTATCATTTCTTACATACAAACTCATAATATACAAAGACTTCACTAAAGTCCGCGAAGAATCTTGAGTTAAACCCCTAATAGCCGAGAAATTCAAGATCTCTTAATTCTCTTCGTAAATCCACTATCTGCAGTACCTAAATTCATCTACTCTTTTCAATATCCTCCAGTACCCCTAGATCTATACGTGAGGTGGACTGTAGCAGGTCAGGGCTGATGAAGGGCGCAAATGAGCGGTTCTGTCAGGCTCATGAGTGAAGTGGGGACTCTTGACAGTAGGAGATCATAGAAGATTAGGGTTGGAAGGGAACTCAAGAGGTCATCTAGTCCAGCCCCAGATGCTGAAGTCTGTCAATTTGTATTTTATACATCGTTTCTTTATTACCTTGCTCTCATTGGTCAGTGCTCTTAAAAGCAAAGTGCTTCGACCACATATTAGAACGAGACTGCTTCATGCATAGTGAGGATGCAGGGGAATTTCTCCCCGGTTTGCTCTGGCCTATTTAAATGGTTTAATTTAAAAAAGGAAAAGGGTAGGCTGAAAGACTCCTATTCCAAAATCAGCCTCCTTTTTTCTCCCCTCCCTCTTCCCTCAAAATTGCTTCTAAGCAAAGCGATTTCAAAGATCAAAGGGCCTGATCCTGCCGTCTTTGTACCATTGGGAGTTTGCCTCCCATCATGAGAATTTTGCCTGGGTGAGAACTGGAGGATTGAGGTCATAGTGTGCTCAGAATCTCCCTTCATCCTCAGTACATAAATGAAAGCACAGATAAGATCTTTGTCATGACACACAGAAGCAATTCATAGTATAGAGCCAGTCTTGAATTTTTTTGTCAGACAAAACTTGCACTGACTTCATTATTTGTATTAACACCTGGTTCAAAAGGGCTGTTACCATCTGTCAGATAAAATAAGTGTCAACAATTGCCCAGATACATAAATAACTGTGAAATTACACAAGCCATGCTGAACAAAGATGATCCTTACCTATACTGTAAGATCTTCAGGGCAGGGACCATGCCACTTTATATAGCTATAAAGAGAATATCAGCAATGACAAACTCAAATTACAAATCCTTCAGCTGGATAAAGTGTATAAAATCACTTTCCTTTTTATCTGCAGAAGTAGTAAATTGTATTTTGATCAGTTTTGTGCACTTGTTTTCACTTTCACTAAAAAGTGTTTTGGGGTCCGAAATACTGACCTGCACAATTGCAGTTGAGGTAAACTCCCCCTAGTTTACCCCAATTGCTATTGTGCAGGCCAATATTTTTCACAATTTATACCTTTTGGGTATAAAAAATAATTATTGCTAAATTATCAATATTTAAAAATTTGGATATTTAATGAGAAATAAATTCTTAAACTATAGTTTACCAATTGCATTTGGATTGAGATTAGGATTTCATGGATTGACATCCTACTTTTTAATACTTTATGGAGACACCGTGGGAGAGACTGGTTTGTGAATTGATGTAGTCTTAGCATGCAGCATAATAGGATTATATGATGTATCCTATAAAATACATATTTATTTATTAATGTTACAGATGACATTACATATCTCAGGATTAAAATATATTGTATAAAATATTTTATTATGAATATGTAGGGCTTGCTCTGGCAATATTACTAAAGCAAAACTCCCTTTGTCTTCAAAGGTGGTGATGGGCAGAGATAAAAGGAGAAGAGACTGGAAAGTACATCCCTCAGTGATACCTCTCTTGCAATTCTTATAACCCCACACCTGAGAAGCCCTCTTCCTCAATGGCAAGCCCCTCATCTATGCCCCCATAAAAGACTTCCAAGAGCCCAATCACTTTTCAGTGTGCAGAATCCTACCAAATCCCAGACTCCATTGTCAAGCATCTTGCCTGGCTGCTAGAACCCCCCTTCTTTGTGGCAAATGCTCCCAGTTAAACACTCCAGATATGAACATTATTTGCCCATGAGGTGTTGCTGACACATCCATACACCACAGTGAGGGTAGAAGACATTGCTTCTGAGTATTCTATTCTGAGTGATCTCAGCTGCTCCTCTGCCCCAAGGATTTTCTCATGGGAGTTTCCATGAAGTTCTATTTTGTCATTTCTCCTATTCAATGTATATTTGAGACTAGTAGGGGAGACAGTGGATTCAGAGATTCTCAGGCCAGAAGGGACCACTGTGATTTTCTAGTCTGACCTCAGCTAATGAGGCTTTTGATGTTGATGTGCTTCCAATAAGTAGGTGACACCCAGTCTGCGTCTCCTGTAGTCAAGCCTATATGGTGGAGTTGAACAATCCAGTCAATGTCTGGCCAATCCTGAGATGAGAGTTATCTGGCTAAAATTAAATCCTTATCAGATGTAGGTAACATTTATAGGCTGGGTGAGAAACAGAAGAAATGGTAGTTTTGTCACTTTGAGCCTACAACAGGCTCTGTGTTGGCAGTCAGTGACAATAATGGGGCTCCATGAAGGCACAAGGAGCAGCCCATGAAGAGTCCATTGCAGGATTGGGGCCTGTGTCTGAGCCCTCATTTGTGGGCACCTGCCTGCCATTTGTCAGCCAGCTGTACAACTTGGAGATGTAATTGGACCCCACCAACTTCTAGCTGTCCAGATATTTGCACTGGCCAGTAGCACACTTTTTCTTTCTTTGCTTGGCAAAAAGGTTAGGATCTTTTCTGCTGGATGAGGACCTTGTTAGTTATCCATCTCTGTCACCTAAAGATTGGATTACTGCACTCTGCTATATGTGAGCCTGTAGCTGAAGGCCATTGAGAAATTTCAGTTGGTGCAGTATGTAGCCATCTGTATGTTACATGATACTTCTCATATGAAGCAAATTGCACCCATGCTCTGTGATCTGCACTGGCTTCCATTTAGTTTCCAGGTGCAGTGTAAGGTATTTTTTTACTTTTAAAACCCTTAATGCCTTGTGTCCTGGATATTTTAGTAACTACCTCTATCCTCACATGATAATGCAATAATTATGATCAGCTAAAGCACTGGCGCTTACAGTTCCTGATTTAAATCAGAGATTGTCAGTGGCTTCAATAGATGGGTTTTCAGCTATGGTACCCACTTTTCCCCTAGGTCCAGTAGAATCTGCATTTGTTGCCATTCAGATCACATGGCAAGGCCTATCCATTTTCCCAGGCTTTCCTTGGGGAGGGATTGCTGATTAGGCAGATTGGGGAATGGAGAGGAGCTACAGGAAAGGAATTTACTTGTGGATGGTAAGAATTTTTTTTCCTAGATAGTGACCCAACAAAATATTTGTTCTTCTAATGATGGTCCCTAGAAGAGCTTTTTATAAATAATAATACAAAAATAAGTCCTTGCCTACGCAACAAGGTCCTACCACTTAAACTATACCAGTATCAACTATAGTTAATCCAGTACAACCACCCTAGTGTAGACAGTTATATGGTTATAAAGGCTGTACATATGGGCATAGCTGTACCTGTACAGGAAAGGGAATAATTACTGCTCTCTCCATGACTTTATTTTGGCTTTTCCTTGTGGCCCTTAATATTATTATGAAACCGTTCCTTGCCCCTGGTCTGTCCCTGTGATACATCTCCACGCTCATGAAGCACGCTCTGGGTACAAAGATATAAGCAGCCCCCAGGTGACAGATGATTCTAAATAAATGCAAACATTGTAGAGATGCCAACTTTCCAGGAGACCCAGGATTGTTCCTTTGCCCAGCAATGACACTGTGGAACCTACAGGCGGCTATATGTCCTCTCAGGAAAAAGGCCTGAGCTCGGTTTGAGCGGGCTGGTAGGACATCCTGGGGAGCTTTCACATGGAGTATAATTCAACTTGTGCAGAGCACCAGCAGGTCATTGCACCACTCAGTCCCACCGGAGCCTTGTTAACAGCCATGCCTTGGCTTCCTGTGGACCCTCTGCACCGAGCTCCGTTCCTCCTGGTGGCTCCCATCCTTTCCCCTAGGACCTTTCTTTTGAAAGAAGAGTTCACACGAGCTCAGGGGAGCAGCTGTTAATTTGGGAAGCTCCGGGTTTGTTTAAGGCTCATCTCGAAAGTACCCAAAGGCTGTTTGTTCTAGCCACTGCACAGGAGAAGAAAAGAAAAGGGCGAAGAGAAAACGCTGCTGCGCGGCGGAGCCCTCGGGTGCCTGCTCGCCCCTGTGCAAGGGGTGCTCAAAACGCAAGGCGTGGCCCAAATAGTTTCCATGGAGCGATGGGGGTGCGCTGGCCCCTCCGGTTCGGAGGAGCGGGGTGATGCCGGCCGTGGGTCCCGCCCGTCTCCCCACTGCACAGGACAGAGGCTTTGCTCTGCTCCCGTTTAGCCCCGCGGGCGGAGCTGCTTTCTGCTCCGAGCGGGCGGCGGGGAGCCAGGCTGACGGGCGCTAATTGCCTTAATTGGCCGCCGCGCCGTTCCCGGTTCTCTTCGTGCGGGCGGCGGGAGAACGCGGGCCCGCCCCCGCGGCGGCGCCGGCCCCGCCGCTTCAATTATTCAGGCCGCCCGCCCCGCTCCCCCGTGCAAGCCAGTCCCCGGCCCGCCCCTCCTCCGCTCCCTTCCCCGACCGCGGGGAGCCGGCGCCGCCCGACCCGGCTCCGGGGACCGCTCAGCCGCCGAGGCTGGGGCTCTGCCCGGGGCCGTCCCCCCGGCCCACGCCTGCCCGCCCCGCACTCCCGCGGGGATCGGCCCCAGCCCGGCCGCTGGGTTCGCGGGGCGCTCCCGGCTGGGGCTGACGTTTGCCCGGGGCGCGAGGCAGGCAGCGCCAGTTCCCCCGGGGTAGAGGCTCCGCTCCCCCGTTTCCAGCGGGGTGATGTCGGGAGCGGGGCAGGGGCTTTCCCCGCGGTAAGGCGCTGTGCTAGGGATGGGGCCGAGGCACAAGGACGGATCCGCACCCGCTGGTCCCCGCAGCGCTCCTTACGCCACGGTTAAGGACCAGCACTAGTGACATCCAGGGCAGAGACTCCAGAGAACAGAGCATCGACCCCCTCCGACTCCGCTACTGCTCCTCGGAGTGGGGACTGTGCTGAGGAAAGGGTGAAGAAGCGGATGGGTAAGAGCAGCTGGTAGCCAGTCTCTTCGGGGACTCGGCCTCGTTCATAGGATACGTGTGTGTGGAGAAAACAAAAAGCAGCCGCTTAAGTCAATACTTCAAAAGGGCTCGGCGGCGAAAGGGACGCTAACAAAAGAAGTGTCTGGATAACAAACGCCGCGCTCCGCCGGCGAGTTTTAAGACATTTTCAGTAGAAAGAACAAGTGACATGGCAGTCATCCCCCCAACTCTTTTGCTTTCTGATTCGGATGTTAAGGGTGAAATCTTGCTAACAGCTCGTGTATCTGTATATTTAATTGCGACCTGGCTGCATGTTCCTGTTGAGGAAGGATGCAGATGACAAGTGAATATATATATATATATATTTTAAAAAACCAGTTGACAAAAACAGGAAAGAAATAAGTGACAGATGAAAAGACAGTCAGTGCGGAGCTAACAGGCGAAGCAGCAGTACAAAGTCACATACCTTCTGAGAGGAGCAGGAGTTTGTTTTATTCCAGTTCTCCAGAGTTTTATCTACTGTCGGTGTGATGAGGGAGAGGGGAGCTAATGTGCCCTGTTTAGGATACAAACATGCAGATTAGATCAGCCTTCTGACACCATGTTTCACTCAAGACTTAAAACAGAGGAGTAAAACAGACTTCCCCGCTGAGGAAAAGGAAAATAAAACATTTAACCCCCCCCCAAGACTTTCGAAGGGGGTTCTTGTTACGAATTCCTATAGGTGGATACCCAGAGTTCAGCTGGACCGGGGGGTCTCTGTTATATTCGCACAAGTTTTGTGTGTTGCTCGCGAATTGAGATGAAGTTCAAATGGGGGCCTTAAGCTTTCCCTTTCTATTGTTTAAAGGTTGGGACGTTGGGAGCGTATGAGCCCAGCTCCCGTTTCTCATCACTTTTGTATTTCTTCCAGTTTCCAATGAGACAAGTGTAATTAGGAGGCATTTAACTTTTTGCCAGGCTCTTTCATGATGGCTTTGCGTTTGCACCTCGCTTTTAGAGAAGTAATAACATTCACAGCCAGGGGCAAATCCTGTTAATGAACAAATTAAAGTTCAAACAGTTATTCAAGTTCACAGCCCCGCTCGCTGCTCCTTTAATAAGAGTTATCCATGTTACTTGCTCTCGGAATCTGTCCCCCCTTTATTACTTTTTAAGCTTTTCATAAACACAGACGGGCTATATCTGCCGCTCCCAGCCTCTAAAGCTTCCTCAAATCCTGGCGGGTTCCCTAAGCCGACCTGAATTTGGCAACTTTTGTAAACCACAGAAAAGCTCGGGTCCAACCTTTGTGCGCTCCAGTGACTGTAGAACAGTGAAAGAAGCCAAAGGGCAGCCCCCGGCCCCCTTTGCCTGGACCCCCCTGCCTTTCTGCTGCCTCTGCCCCCAGATTCGCAGAGAAATCCCGCTTACTCCCGCAGAGCCCCAGGGAGACGCTGGGGTTTCTAATGGCAGGCAGAGAGCGAGGGCCGCTCTTTCCCTCTGTCTGTGTGTCGGTCCGGGCCGTCTGATGGATTTGAGGTGCCCGGCTCCCGTCGGGGCTGCCTGTCCCCCGGTCTATGTCACCTGTCCAGCTCTCACCTAGGTGGCCAACGGCCGCCCCGGGCCTGCGGGTCAGGGCCCCTCCCGGGGGAGCGGGATTGAATCGCCAGGCCCCGAGGCGCAGGGGCCGCAGCGGCAAGGCGCCGCGTGCCCGTCTGCCGCAGCCGGGCCCTTCTCCGAGCCCCTGCCCGGCGGCCAGCGGGGGGAAGCGGCGCGCTCGCCGCTGGTCCGCAAACTGCGCGGCGCTTCCTGCGGCTGCCCCGAGCGGCCGGTCCGCAAATGCAGATCCCGGCTCCCTTTCCTGGCCGAGCCGCCTCCTCCTCCCCTCGCCGGCCCGTCCTTCCCCCTTACAGAGCCGGCGGGCCCCCGGCATTTGCATGCATGAACCCTAACTCCCGTGCCACGGGCTGCCCGGCCTGGGGAGCCCGGGTGCCCCGGGTGGGGCGCGGGGACCGGCCCCCAGCCCCGCCGGGCCGCTCGGCGCTTTCCACCGCGTTTGTCACCCCCCCCTTTGCTTTACGCTCCCTCCCAAAAGTTCCAGGCAGAGCCGCCGCGACGCGCTCGCGAAGAGCAAATCGCGGAGATCACACTCCCCATTAGCGACCTCCCGGCGCCTCTTTGCTCTGTGACATCAAAGGCGGACCGAGACAAGCTACGGAAAGCGTCTCGTGCGGGCCGGGCCGGGCCGGGCCTGGCGGGGAGCGATCTCGCCGGTTCGGAGGGTCCCCCTCTCCAAGGGGCGCTTAGCACGGCATTGCCCGCCCCCGCAACGTACATTGCTGGCCAGGGCCCGACTGACTGTTAGCTCGCCGGCTGGCAGCGCAAGGAATGTCCTGCCCTGCACCCGCAGGGCGGTTCTGGGGGTCTGGCCGGCCGGACAGAAGGGGCTTAATTGCCATGCCTTGTTTTTTGTTTTTGTGTGTGTGGCTGGGGGTTGCACGGAGGCCCTGAATCCTCGCAGCCATCCGCTCGGAGTGGTTTGATATAATCACCATGACAACTGCAATCTATGAGCATACAAATAATAGAGATGAAATAGACAAAAGATTAGCATGCCATGAAAAGTACAATAAGTTTCTTATTTAGCATTTAGATAACTGTCTTTCCTTCGGAGCAGGCTTCAAAGTTGAACCCAGTTTAGACCAAGAGGATTAATTCTTTCTCCCGCATGCTTCATTGAATCTCTCATTACCAAACTTTGTCTGTATTGATGTAAGATTTGATTGAAGATTAGAGCATTTAGCAAATCTTGCTTTTCTGCATGTATCAGGCCTTTTCAAGCTCAGGCCGCCCTGCCCAGTGGTCAATACCCTTACTTTTATCCAGTGTCTGCTTCATTTAAACTTAATCAACTCCATCAATGAACTGGAACAGGGAAACGTCCCTGCGGTAAGAATGTTGTGCTTTTCTTAGATAATTCTTTGCTCCCTTTCCCAATCCGTTGGCGTTAAATCTAAAATTGCACTCTGATGAACTTAATCAATATGATAATGACAATTGGGGCTGAATGGCTCTGCTAGGGCTCAAAGTGGAAAAGGTAGATGGCTGGGCCCATTACCCAAAACAACTTCTCTTGTCTCGCCTTTTCTTTTGTGTGAGCTGCTCCTATCTTTCTTTCTTTCTTTCCTTTTCCCTCCCCCTCCCTGGCACTGAGTACTGCTCATGCTGGAAAATGATGCATCTTGGTGAAGAAAAGTGAAGCAGACCGATTGGCTGTGTGAATTATCTGGCTTGTTGCAGTGAATTATTTGCACTGTTTCCTTTACCAGTCAACAAGTTTCTGAGGTATAGTACAGATCAATCAAAGCTGACAGAGCGCATGTGAAGCTTTTACTGTGTAAATCTGGACCTCTTGTCCTGGCTTCGTTGGCACTGGCATCTGTATATCATTTTTATACTGCTACCAGTAGAGCAATTTCAAAAGTATTTGCAAGGAAAATGTATGTCCCCATCTGTTTCTGGAATCATAAATGTGCCACTTTCGGAGGGTTTTCACTGGTAATCATATCTTTAATGATGAACAAACTTGTGATATATACCTTTCCATAAAATGGGGTTTTCTTCACTTTATTGTGATTGGCTAGGATAAATAGCTTTTCCATATGTTAGGGAGATAAAATATAAGATTAGCAGGGCTCGTTTGTTTGATCATAAACAACAGAAAAAAATCATTCCAAATCCTCTTTAAACAGCACCAACTACAGAATTAAGTTGCATTAATTGGCTAGCTATGGCCCACTACTAAGGAGGTAAACAATTGCCTCCGTGGAAATGACATATTTTTAACTAAGATTATGGCGTTTTGTTCATTATTCTGGTGACTTCTAGTACATTCACTGATTTTAAATATTTGATGATTATTTTAATTTTTGATGCACTTTTGTGTCTGCAGTGCTTTTTATTTTGCATGTTCGCTTTTGATAGCGGTCGTTATAGGACAGCACAAAGATGCTATTTAGTGAGTTGCCATGTGTATGTTTAGAAAGCAGATGGGGAAAATGTCCTTAGCAGTCTTTGAATGCTATTGTTGTAAAGGTTTCTCAAGCAGGAGCGCTTGAAATGTAAACATCCTTTTTTTTTAACCCACCCAGCCTTTTGCACTTGCTGGCAGTGTTGAATAAAGAATGGGAAAGGGAATCTCTTTAATTTTGATGCACTTCCTGCTTAAGGTAATGTTAGATGCATCAGGAAAATTACAGGTGCAAATGGGAAACTTACTCAGAGTCCATGATGGTGTCTCTGTCTAATCAACTACAACATTGGCTGTCGTATAAGAACCATTTTGGTTTTATTACTGGTGATGGTACCTTTTTCAACCTTGCTATGGAGGCATGTTTTAATCTATGCATTTCCCTGCATAGAAAACATTATGCTCTTCAGTGTTACATAGAATGTAACTGTTTTGAAGACCTAAAAAGAAACCCTCTTATAAATTCCAAACAGCCGTGAAAAGGACCATGAGGTATGTGTTTCTCTCTCTGTCTGAATCTTTTTGTTTATATCTAGACATGCTCACGGACATTCACAGAGCACATGCAGGTATTTCCTACAGGGATGTGTCCTGACTGATACATAAGCATAGGCACAGACTATAGGGAAACATTCATCGTTTGCAGTGTTGCTTGCAATGTCTTCCTGGAAGCTGTCCTCTATCTCTCGGAAGATTCAGCAGAAAGACTGGGAGCTGTAGAGCAATCTGTGATTGCAGACAGCGCTTAATACACCTTATCTTTGTCATTTGGGAATCATCATCCAATTCCTAAGTTACGCCAAGCCAGAAATGAACAGTGCACGGTCGTCACTAATACACTTCATGAAAAAAGTGTACTGAATTTCCTACTGTTGAATTGTCTCTTACCCTACGAGATGGCTACTGAGCAGCTAGGGGGTCTATTGATCTCCTAATAGGTGGAAATTTGTGCTCTTAACCACCATTAGTACTGAAAGAAGTTAAACACTTGAATCCATCATATAGTGGATTGAACACACACGGCTAGATAAACATCTTTACACCTGTATGGAGCCAAGCTGCTAGTAAACACTAGAATTTCTTCCTTTCTTTCTGCAAGCCTTGCCGACCCATAGAACACACTGCATTTATTTAACACCTTTAATCCCCTCACCTGCACTCTGCCCACTGATCTACCTTAGCCAAGACCACTTCTGACACTCCAAACACCTGAGCAGCTTTCAGACAGCCCTCGTTTGCCAAAACTCATTGCGCCTCCCCCCAAAAGTGGGCATTTAGAATCGAGCTTATGCAAAGTCCAAGACGAGCATTTTTTCGGTTCAGAATCAGGATCATGTTTGATGAATCAAACCATCAGGGCAAAAAATCCCATTGGAGGGCGAAGATGCCGGGCCTTCCAGTGACAGAGATGCTGCCACTTGTCTGGTCTTGTCAGGTAACGTGCTGTTGGACCCGAGAACAGCGATCTTCATCGTTTACAGAAGAATCTACTTCAAATCGCTTCTAGAGCTTTGGAAACACCAATTAAAATGTTTCTTTCCGCCCATAACGGTAACTCACTAGCGCAACCTGCCTTCCGGGAGAGGAGGACAGGGCTATTTGTGTCAACCCGACTTTTAAATTTTAGGAAACGTCCCCAACGAGTTTAATGTAGTATTTGGCATGAAGGAAGCACATGTGCTGTAACGGGATCGACACTTTTGGGGGAGCCCCCTTACCTCAGTGGTGATGCCAGGAAGGTCAATTCTGCCCCCCACCAAAGTCAAGGGGAGCCGGAGGCTTTTCCAGCTGTGTTGCTGTGATTGCCATTGTCAGGACACATTATTCAGGCAAACCCGTTTAGTAAAAATGGGGAAGAGAGAAGTGAAAAAGAACCCCCTCCCCTCTGGAAGTAAGTGAAGTGTTGGCCTCATCCCACTTCCACCGAACTCAATGAGAGGAGGAATTGGAGGAATCAGGGTGGAATCCCCCCTGCCCCCCGGTATTTTTGTTTGTTCCACCGTACAATGGAAGGTTAAAATAAACCAATGAAGGGCCAAATTCTGGGGTTTGTGTGCATTGACTTTCATTGGGTGTTGCTCTGAGGCCAGAATTGGGCCTTAAATTTGTTTGTTGACCTGCTATTTGAATTTGCAATTTAATGCACTTATTAGACTGTTCTCAGAGTGAACTACCTCGTTGAAGTAAATGTTTCATGCTTGTCATGTGTCTATCTAAAGCTCTCCAACCTGGCAAGTTTTTAAATGTGTAGAGCCAGATCCTTCATTCTCTGTAAGTTGACTTCAATGGAAATTTAACAGGAAATGGGACACAATCCGGTCCAAATTCTGTTCCCTGTATTCAAACACGTGGAACTTGGCTATTTCTCAACCAATTTTTATTTATTTATTTATTTTTGGACAAGACAAATGCTTATTACTCAGGCACAACTCATTTGGACTTTTGGTTGAATAAAGAGTGCAGGATCAGGCCAAAGTCTGACAATATTAAAAATAAACCTGTGATTTGAATTACCAAAAAAATAAAATAATCAGAAAGTGTTAAAATGTGAAAACACTTTTTTTTCCACATTCACAAGGCCCAACCCACAAGCATTTTACATACAGAGCTTCCTCATGCATTTAAAGCCAACAGCTCCCATTCAGAAAGACCAAATCAAGTCACTAAAGTCAACTTTTGTGAAGAGATTAATATAAATTCTATTTGGCTCTTTTTAAAAAATCACCTTGGGCTGGAAACAAGCATGTCACTTTTTTCAGAAGTGTCTGTGCATAGTTTCATAATGAAAGTGCTTAACCTACTTAGCTCCCAACCCTCAATATACCTTGTGCAGCCAACACCCTCATTGACTTAAGGAAGAGACAGGGTTGCAGTCTGAATGCAAGAATTGGGCCCTTCCACTAATGTTTAGCTTTGGTACATATATCAAGATTTTTCCTCACCTCCTAGGTGTTCCAGGTATGTACATTTGAATTTCTTTTCTTTCAACAGTACACTAGGAGATAGGTTAAGTTTGACCCTATGTAGTACCTAGTGGTTTATTGAACTGAATGTTGTTTATTGGAATAGTGCCTCCAATTAACTCAATTGGCATTAAAATTGAAGTTAGGAACGTTTCTATTGCTTCCTTTGTAATTTAGTCCAAGTTAATTAATATACATTAATTTATTGTATAAAGAACTAATTGTACTTTATTATGCAAAAAGTATTTGTTCTCTAAGTAAACAATGTTGATTTAGGGCAAATGAATGTATTTTGTCATATTTAATATCCTAATGGTCTCATTTTATTCTTGTCTTTAATTTTGTAGGAGATATCTCTCCTATATTGTGGAAAGAATATAAGATGAGCTTCACAATTTCATTATGTTTGCTTTTATGTGGGCACCATTTCAGTTTAAGGAAAAATCTGAATTTCCATTTCATAAAACACAAATATTATAAAAGCAGTGCTGCATATCAGTGTGTTAACAGGTAAGTAAAATCACTTAAGAGAGACATTTGTTTTATGCTTTAAGATTATCATCAAACCCCTCTTTTTGGTATGTAAAGAAAACCAAATTGGGAGGAATAAAATTCCAGGGCTGTAGTTAATGCCGCTAAAAGCACAGTGGAAGACATTTACACTGCAATGCTTTACTTATTAGAGAAATTCTAAATAGTTTTAAAAAATGTCTTGTACAAAAGTCATCTCAAGGAATACAAGAAACACTGCTGTACGCTCTGATCCTGCACTCCTTAGGCAGGATCAGACCTCCCTCTGAAATCAACTGAGGCCCTGTGAAGTCAATGAGTATTTTGCCTGTGTAAGGACAGCAAGCTCTCCAGCCCAGAGCCTCTACAGTTAAGAGGTCACTTTGAACTAGATGACTGTGTGAATAGAAATATTTGGGTTGTTTCTTTTTTTGATTTTATAGATGGTGAAGAAGAGGAGGGGAAAATGTTACATTTCCCATTCATCATTTAAAAAGTAATACCAAGACTGTAGCTTCACTTTTTCTTCAAAAGACATTGTGGGAAAAAACTAGTTGACACTACATTTCCCATTAGCCCCTCTCTAATGAATTGATGTAAGGAGTTATGTTGACCTTAGATTAGATTCCAGGACTAAGGACCGATAACACTGCTGATATAGAATACCCTTTAGAAGATTTCTCTTTTTCGCTGTCAGTTACTGCCCCATCCCCAAAACTAAGGGAGCTCGATGTTCACTGGATTTAGCATAATCTCAATCCCCACCAGATCACCTGTCACAATCTTGACCGTTTGGGAGACTTTAGGAATCATTGTCTCAGAGTTAATTCAGAAACAACGTATAGAGATAAAAAAAAGTCTGTATGGCATCTGAAAGTACCCACGTGATGGAGAAGGAAAGGGGAGATAAAAGGATGGGCCTTCTTTTTGGTCAAATGTAAGACATAAGGTGAAATCCTGGTCCTATTGAATGGGAATTTTGCCATTGATTTATCTGGGCTAGGATTTCAACTATGTGTATAAAACTGTTATTAAATCTAGGGGCCTGATCCTATGCCTAATTAAACCAGTGGGAAAGCGCTCATTGGGAATAGAATCTGACTTCAGTTTTCAAACTCCACATGATTCTACTTTTGAGTCAGTCTGTGTGCTTGGCAAAGAGCCGTAGCTCATGGTTTCTTCCCCTTCAAAAAGGCATGAAGAGAACATGAATATTTAAAACTTAATTTCTTTAGAAACCGTGGTCAACTCTCCAAAGAATGGCTGAAGGGCATTTACCCAGAGGAGGTGCCAATCTCTGCTTAGACACAGATCTGATCTGGCTGATCTTTAGGCCTAAAACTTAAAACCCAAATTGCGCAAGGCAAGTAGTTTGCTACATTTTGACCTTACAGGGGGCTGGCCTGCCAGACACTCAGCGAAAGAATCAGAGAGAGTAATTCAGCAGGGTTGTCAGCACTCTCCTTACTAGCAGCATTTAAAATGTAATACTAAGAAAAACATCACTGAGATGTTACTGGTGTTTCTAGCTTATTGTTAACATTCTTGCTTTGGGTCCCTGTCTTCAAACAACTTTTCCTTCTTCATGGTGACCATATCTGTGTGTCAGGAACTTCCATCTTGGTTTAGTCTCTGGGGTTTCATTTCTTTAGGACAGTGGAGTGTGCTGTCCTCTCCAAAGGCTGGGAATTGCAGTGCTAATGCCTCTGAAGGTCAGATAATCAGTTTGACAGAAACATGGAGACTGTCTGCTAAGGGAAGGAAAGCAAAATAGCTTTGTCTCAGGAATATTCTCTTCTCTTATACCTCTGCTGGCTTCTTAGTGGCCTTGGGGCCCTGGAAGGCTTGCCCAGCTCCCACTGAGTTTGTCCCTCTTTCCTTGGAGAGGCTTTCCTTTGGTTCCTTTTGTTGCAGTCTTTGATGAAACTGTGTTAACTGGACAAGAGGCCAAATGTGCTGCTCCCTGACACACCTTTCTCCTCCATACTGTTTGAAGCTTGCCAGTCCCAGAGCTTTACCTATACAGCTGACCAAGAAAGACTCTAGGCAGCAGTTTCCAACCACAGATATGCTGCCTGTGCTGGTGCTCTGGGCTGCCCCCACAGCCAGTGGTGGGCCTTTGTTCTGGGCCCCAGTGCCCCACCACTTGTATGCCTCCCATAACAGTGATGCCATCTAGCTAGCCAACCTCGGCTGCTCTGGTGGTTGGGTTTGGAGAAGGCCATATTTAGAGCTGGAGCTTGTGCATCTGAATAGGGAGAGGAGGAGTGGAAGGGAAGCATCAGCTGCTTCAGATTAAGGTTTAAGACTAGAACCTTGACTGTCCCTTTGTCTGCTTCTCCAGTAACTGTAGGGTGATTTCTTTCATGCATCTCTCTAAGTATGGAGCCCCCTTTCTGAATGGATCCATAAGGTCATGGTCCTCATCTTTCAAATCCCTCCTCAAGTCCTACATCTTCTGACTGCAAGCAATCAGCCACTTGGTGATGACTAGACTAGAAACAAACAAACCCAACAGCAGAGACACAGAAAGGGATTTGATAGATTTTTAAAGCCAGAAGGGACCATTACATCATCTAATCTGAAACCTCCTGGATATCACAGAATTTCTTCCAATTCTCACTATATTGAGCTCAGTAAATCCTGTCTGATTTAAGCATATTCTCCAGAAAGGCATCCAGTTTTGATCTGAAGACTTTGAGATGGTGAATCCACTGTTTACCTTGGTAGTTTGTTCCAATGGTTAATCACCCTTGCTCTTAAGTTTGTATTTTATTTCATGGCATTTTCACTTTAAATGATTCAGAA
>ML675646.1:28864832-28914832 GCA_007922155.1 Mesoclemmys tuberculata
TCCCAGCGCTGCGGCCAGGAGGGAGGCAGGGCCATGACTCAATGGCAAGGGCAGCAGCCCGGGAGTGAACTAGCACCTGGGCTCTGTGCCCAGCTCTGCCACGGGTGGCCTGTGGCATCTTGGACAAGTCACAGCCGCCCGGGCCTCAGTTTGCCCGTCTGTAAAATGAGTACAATGAAACTTGGCTGCCCTTGAGGTCTATGGATGGACCCTGCGGCATACACGCAAAGTGGGGTTATTTATTATGGGGTCTGCTCCCGACTGACCTTATAACTGTCCCCCCTCCCTCAAGACTGTACATCCCAAACACAAGGGGGTGCTGGGTTGTCCCCCTTCTCTACAGCAGGTGTTCTGTACTATCAGCCATGTTCCATCACCACAGAATCTGCGTACCTTGTAGGCAAGGTGTGCTTTGCACCTGAAATGGGAAATGGTGCTAGTTGAGGTGGAAATCATTTGGCAGGCTTGGACTGGTTCCTGAGGAAGCTCTGATTCCTGCACAGATGTGCTTCACTCTTGGGATGGACAGCTCCCTTGTGCCTGAGGAGCAGAGTTGTCCACCATAGTTCGTCTCAGCCCAGAACCTCAGGTGAGTTTTTAGGTATTTTAGGTCTGGATCATTGTGTGCCTTGAAGTTAAAGACAGTTCTTTGCTCTGCTATGCCGTTCAGTGGGAAGCCAGCAGACAGTGGGTCTGATGTGTTTACTTTAGTCTGGTAAGGGAGTGACAAGTCAGCAAATCTGTATAAATGTAGTGTTTGGCTTCATAAATATATAACAATCTCACAAAAGCTCATGCTTTTGTAGTCTGGGGTGAGTGATGACTCAGCAGGTGGTTATCACACATGTTATGGTGCTAGGGGCCTGAATATTTACTCACATGGGTAATGCTAAGAGTAGGCCAAATCACTTCAAAGGGTCATGTATGTGAGTAAAGGTTGCATGATTATATCTTATAGGGATGCACATCTATACTATAGAGATATATAAACCATAGACTACTCAATTATGCACCCATTATTTCAGTTACAGCACTGGTTTTGAGATTAAGGGTTATAATCTTTGTAATACACACGTGAAAAGTTGTCTGTTCATGCCTTAAAGGAAGGTAATTAAATATTATTTTTATTCAGATTAGTTGCCATGCTCTATATAGTAACACTGACCCATTATCTTTGTCCTGTTTTTAATGCAGTAATAAGCAAACAGCGATGTTTTACATCTAATAGTAGAAAAGGTTTGTTTATTTTTTGGGGGGGAAAAAAGAGAAAATTTGAGACATTTATCATCATTTTAACTATAGACTATTTAAGGGTTTTTCAATAAATGAGCATTTTGCATGGTGCAGGATTGTATCCAGATTCAGTCGTAGCTATTACTGTATGAATCTAGTAGCTGGTGATTCTAAAAGGTGGTTTCTGAGGCGATTTGGGTAATGTAAGGTCAGGCTTTCTAAACCTTGTACTCAGATAGAGCCTTGGGATGCGGAAAACTATTCTAATTTTAAAGGTCAGCATTTTACTTCGTGAATCATGCTTCTTTTATCCCAACACTTTTTCAAACGTAACAAACAAACAAAAACACAAACCACTTCCGCCAGGGAAAAATCCTCCAAAGTATAATTTTCTAATAGAATTTCATAAAGTGCACATGTGAATTACATAAGAAGAAGCATTTTTATTTATATAAAGAGATGTAAGGTGGCCCAGATTGTTTGGATCACATGCAGAAAACATTCCATATTGACAGTAGCTTGAATTGGTTATTTTGCTAGGGGCTGGAGGGAAGACTTTTATTTAAAGCAATTTAAAAGCTTTATTTTAAGGAGTGAAGATTGGTAGCTAGAGAATACACTCTGCATTCCTTCCATACTGCAGCTGGACTGGCAATAGCCATGGTTTGTTTATTTATTTATTTCCTGCACAGAGGGGAGGAAAATATATCGGTCCATGAATCAATCTAGGTAATGGGGAAGGCTGAATGTAATAAATAATACAGTAACAACCCTAAACTAATGAGCTGTTGCTAAGGTACATTTCACAGGCTCATCCTCTATATAAAAAGTCACTAATAATCCCTTGGTGTAATCAGATGATAAAGCTTTGCCATAAGGCAACACCTGTGCAATTAAAGCTGCAGATTCTTTTGCACGTTTCATTAATTTCAGGATTTTCTAAAGGCTACAATGACTACACTAATAATCTAGTCTACTTGACTCCATGTCTGCTGGAAACAGGGTGTCTAATTAGGTAAAGGTAATTAATTAGAGATAAATGGAGCTAATCAGACTCAGTTAACACTAATTCTCTGAATTAAGACATTTTGGGACACCTACTATTCCTTTGGCTTTGATATTTCCCAACAAACAATGAATTGGAGGTTAGTCAGAAAACACTACATTTATTCTGCTGCATGCTATAGGCCCAATCCTGCAACCATTTACTGGCATGAATAGCCGCACTGTGGCCAATGGGCCTGTGCTCACTTGAGTGGTCCTTATTCACATGACGGGGTTAGCAGGATCAGGCCCTTGTTTCAATTTGGGAGCTTGCAGGCTTGATCCACGGGAGTCTTTCCATTGATTTCAGTGGGTCCTTCCAGTTTGTCTAAAAAGTCCTGTCTGAGCAAAGTGCTTTTTGACGTTGGAAGATCTCCCAAATTATATTTCATTTGATGCCTTTCTTGTAGTGGTGCTTGAGCCTGCGCTGGTATTTCACAGAGCTGTAATGTCATTCGTTGTAAATTTTGTATTGAGACAAACCCACAAAAGTGAGGAAATTCACCAGAAACTATTAAAGCCAATATTTTCAAACCTGGATCCCTACAGTTAAGATCCTACATAAAATTGGCCTGAGTTTCAGAGGTGCTGTAGCTCTCATTGAGATCGGTGGGTCCACTTTAATGTTAGGGGTCAAATCCTGCTTGACTTATTCACATAAACAACCCCATTGAATGCAGTGGCCTGCACCCTTTGCCCTCAATAAGACTACTCATGTGCACGACATAAACAGGATTGGCCTGAAGACACAAGGGGGTCCTACGTGTTGGAGGCTGCATTCCCCATGAGATTCCTTCAGCGTGTAGGCTTTGTCTCACAATATTTTATGGGTGTTTTTGTATGACCATTTCTGTATTGCATTTAGCTTTTAGACTGTCATACTGTAATGACTTAATAATGGATTTGGCAGAAGTACCAAGAATGTGGTGACTAGAATATGCAAATATAATGATGCCGTGATTAGAATATGAAAATGTAACTACGACATAGATTAGTATTTGTGGATGGGATTGGATTGAGCATGTGGAGTTCACGCTTTTTAGAACATGATACTTTTGCCCCTTTTTTTCTTCAGGCTACCAAATGGGATTTCTTCACATGATCTCTGTTGGCCTGTAAAATTCAATTTCAAAACATGAGCTACGTGAGCTGTTTATGAGTTATGTGAACCACAAAGTAGTGATGGAAGCTCCATTCCTTCCCACTTCCTCGCAAGTTTGGATTTCTCAGTCTTAAATCTCCAACGTGCCTCAATAGATTTGTGAAATGTTGTAAATAAATAACTTCTGGGATGAGTCCTCAAAGGGTGAGTTTCAGCCTGGAGCAAGTTTCGAACAGCTGAGTTTCAATCACCTAAGGAAGAGGAGGGCTATAATAGAAATGTCTGAACACTTTAACTCTAGTAGTACTGTCAGGCACTGTTAGGACGGACCCTTTACACAACTGTTCAATTATATACATTGCAAGAGATGGGGAAAAGCTGCTAGGCCATTTAGTGCATTTTTATCAACAGCATGGCAACTGAAGACAACTGAGGATTCCATTGATCCCAATGGGAGTAGGAGGGGGCCTCACATCTTAAAAATACTCCCTCTTCCCCCTCCCATGCAGAAGATGCTGTAAGTGGAAAATCCTGCCTCCTTCCGTGCAGGTGTGAAAGTGTCCCAAATGTAGCAGAAATGGTGCAACTCTACTGCCTGCTGCAAAGGGAGGGAGATTTTGCTTGCACATCCCCTTTATACCTTATAGCCTCATTTCCAGGGCATTCCCTGCGTAGCTGTGCTCACCATCTCTTTGGGAACAAGGCCGGGGCAGAGCTGCCGGACATGTCCCCGCTTACATCGACTGACTAGCAGCCTCAGGGAATCAGAGTGATGCTACTGCAGAGGGGGATCATATGTGTGGAAGATCCCCAGCACCCTACTCAGTTAACCAGTGAGGGAACTGAGATTTGCCCCTTAGTAGTTTGGCCCCTCTTCTTGTGCATTTGAAGTTACTAGAAAATGCAGTCTTAGCACGCTGAGTATTTTTTACATGTTATAGAGAATTAAAATTATCCACATACTTTATAGCACCCTTTATTTCTCTACATAATTTTTCAAAGCTAATTTCTAATTATGCCATTGCTTATTGCCTTGCTAAAGATCTGTCCCTTTGAATATAATCATAAATATTTAAGGCTTGGCGTACTTCAACGGCACTCTTACAACATATCATTCAGAAGATTCAGGTGTTGTCCAATGGGTATAATTCAAACCATGATGCTTGTTTGCACTGATAATTGTTGAAGTGATATTTAATGTTTAACAATGTAGCACATCAGCAGAATCTCTGCAGAACCCGGAAACACTGCATGTAACTGAGTAAACAGCAATTACCAAGGGTACGGCTCAGGCACCGCCAATGAGCTCAGATACCAAGTGAAATTCTGAAATAATGGCTAAGAGAGCTGCCACATCCTTAAAGCATGAAGTCAACTATCCCAGAATAGCCATCTCCTGAAAGGGGCAAAGGTAAAGTGTGTCTCCCCTTTCTTTGTAGGTGATCCTCTTTTAGTAGCCAAGCACCAATAGGTGAGGTTACTGAAGTCCTTATCATGCATGGCACAGCTATTGTGCAGGCCTAAATATGGTCTGCAGTCCTAACACAAGTTACTGCACCATAGTGTCACTTTATCTCATGCAGAGAGATTGGGCACTTCTGTTGAACCAACTCCCATGGGTCATGGATGTTGTTATTTATATAGCACCATGCATGTTCCTGGCATCGTACAGAGAAGTAGAAAAATAAAGTCTGCACACTGGAGGCCTGATAGCGAGAACAGATTGATAACATCCAGGGCAATGACAACAGATGAGAGGGTGAAAGAAGGAGACCACAGAAAATAAGAGGGAAGATGATCTGCTTTTGGAGTTTGAAACGTGTAATTTTTCTCCTTCATATTCATCTTGCTTTGTTCTAAGTGTGTTTGCATTTTATACATGCAAATTCGTGGGAGCAGGAGCAGGGGCCACGGGAGCTGAGATCAGTGATCTAAAGCTGCTGAAAAGGAGTGAGTTTTGAGAAGGGATTCGAGGGAGCCAAAGATCACTTGGACAATGGATGGTTTCCTAATAAATAGGAGGGGCAGCTCATCTGTCTTCTGCCTCCCTGGCACTGATTGTGTTTCCCCTTTAAAGAGCTGCCAGTCCTGCGATAATTGCTCCCGTCATGGCCTGGTCTGCCCTCTCTCAATTCTAAAATCTGTCACATGACCACACATTGCAGTGCCATGAACTTCAAATTGAGCTGAAACAAAAATACTGGCCTTAGTTCACAATAAATCAGGAATCAGTGGAGATCAGAACCAGGCCCTCTGTAGTAGCTGAAGGCAGCCTCATCCAGGGTCAGAATCCATGGGACTGAGAAGGCAATAGCCGAGTCTTGGCAGTATCGGGCTCCGGGCAGAGGGATGTAAGTTTCTCTCAGTGATTGGGAAGGAAAGATTATACAGCATAGGACATAGTGGGGTGGGAGACAACTGTGTTTTATTTCATGTTGTACCCTGGGAGGGGGTGATCTGGCCGTTGGCTATTAGGATATTATTAGTGTTTAATACACATATAACTGCAGTCTTGTGCACTAAGGAGGTTTTTATAATGTTCCTTTATTCAAATTAAATGACCTTTAAATTTGAAACTTTGAATAAATATTTAAAGTAGCTGAGTGAAAAGGGCAGAACATTCCTTCATAATAACCTTTATTCACTTCTCTTCTCCATTTTCCATTCTGTCCCTTGGCCTTTGCTGTTTACAAGAGTGATACCAAAGCAAGTTTTCCCACAGATCTGGGCAACAGTGGGCCCATAATCTAGCATCTTTTCATCCACTAGAGTTTTTAAACTAGCCTCGGCGTTTGTGCCAGGAACTGTTTTTAAAAACAGCAGTAGGTTCTCCAGCCCCTTCTGCATTATATGAGGAGCCAGCAGGCCATCACGACATCTTAATTTCTGCTTAGCTAAACACACCACAGCAGACACTGGTGCTTTGCAGAGCTGTGACCAGACTGCTGTATTTTCTGTTTGCAGGTAAACATGAGTTAATTTAATTGAAGGATTAAAAATACATAAATGTATAGCAAAGGCTAAACCGATAAAAGCTACTTATTCTAAATCCTGATTTGAAAGAGGTGTCCTGATATTAAAATATAGCCCACATTTGATTTATATGCCCTATCTTATTCCATGGCAATGCTTGACTAGTACCTCACTATCAAGTGATTGAATCCATTGCTCAGCGTGCCACTTAACTACATCACAGTTGCCAAATGCTTAATACTGTAAAGAGGAAGTTCTAAAATTTAATCGTTTATTTTATTATTACTCTTTTGGATATAATTAACTGAAGATGCACTTTAAAGCGCTTTTTCCTTGCTATTGAAATGTTTTTTTAATATTTTACACTGGGGGAAAAAGGTCTGTCAGACCATGGGTCTCTCCCTTGATGCACATTATTAGAGTCTTTTTAGCGACAAGCAAGCAATTTTGCTGTCATTGGTCTTGTTCAAACAGAGTATGTTTGTCTATGCAATACACTTGGGAAAGGGTGTCAAAAAAAGATCGCCAGCTAGCAGCTGACATAGCTATTGCAAACTCATCTACGGTCTCCTCAAACAGTGGACTTAAACTCAGAGTTAGTTTTTTAAATATTGCTGATAAAACATTGTATCATTAAGTCAAATTAAAACATGCGGGGCCTGATTCTTATTTTCTCTGAGGCCACCTTGTACTTCTCTGGCACCATCAAGGGGTCTTAAAGTGGGAGTAAATGACAATTGCATTGCAATTGAGGGATGTAAAGTGACTTAATGTAAATGAGAATCAGATACTTTCTCTCATCAAAGTTTAGTTTGAAACTAACTCACACGTTTGATACAACCTGAAACCTTATATTCAAGTAGCACGCTTTTGTTCTGATGGAGATTTGGCAGTTCTTTGCAGGTATATGTTTCTCTAATTATTAAATGGCAAAGTGCTTATTAATATTATTATTGCATATTTATACAATGTCATCCATTTGAATGATGCTTTATAAGAATAAAAGCGTGGTGCCTGTCCCAAAAATCCTACAGTTTAATGCCCTTACACTACAAAAACATGAGTAACTTTACAATCTGAGTAGTCTCTTGAATTTATTGGGAATACCGGTGTGTAATGTTACTTGTGTGCTTAAGTGTTTGCAGGACCAAGGCCTAAAGTACACAAACATAAGGAAAGTTCCAGGCTTTGATGCTACATCATGTTTCAGAGCACTGGGTGTCAATTTAATTTTAAACAGAGTTCTGAAACACTGATGTTGTAAGACCTCCTTGGGTCAGTAAAGCTACTAAGCAACTGACAGCTCCAGGCTGCCACCTAGCAGCTGCAACCAACTTGCACTCCACTTGCCATGACCCTCTCTAGACACAGACCCTGGGAAGTTCCGCCTCAAGGGTTTGACAGACAGCAGCACCACTGCTCCTGATTGACTCCCTGGCCTATATAAACCCAAGGGGGGAGGGGTGGCTTCAGGAAGTGTCTAGGTAACTGTGGATTTTCTGTAGCTGCAGTGATGGCTCTTACATTCCTGCCTGGCCCTCAGCCTCCTGATTTGGGCTCTGTTCCGTGGTATGGATCCTGGTCTGGACCTGACTGTGAACTCCGCTGCTCCCAGCCTCAGGTTTGCCCTTGCTCTGACCATTGCCTCTGACCGCCCTTGTTGGGACCCTGACATGTTATTGAATATTTCATTTGCTACCTGCCTTTAGCTAGTAGGTTGTTTTTGCATCTGTATGTGTAGTATCTCTTCCACATACCCAATGTAATGTTTTGACCAATATCTCTTCTTTTGTGCATTAAGGACCAGATCCTTCTTCCACTGAAGTCTGGAAAAACTCCATTTGACTTGAGTGGGAGAAGGATCAGTCCCACAGTTTGCAAATCTGGTGTTCAAAGAAATCTAAGAATCAATCATTTTGTCATGCATTTGAGCTTCACTTCTTTTACAATGCACTTTATTTATTAAGTATAACTAGCAACTTTCACTCAAAATATTTCACAGACGTATTTGTAAACAAACTGGGAAGCCATTATTTTGAGGAGACTTATTTAGGATCCCATCAACCAACCTGAGAGGGCCTTACCACAAAATGTTTCAGAACTCTGTTCAAAATTAAATTGACACCGAAATGCTTTGAAATATTATGTAGCACCAAAGCCTAGAACTTTCCTTATAAATTTGTATAATTTAGGTTTGTAATCCTGCAAACACCTACTCACATGAATAACACTACTCATAAATTATCCTAATTACTTGAGTGAGGTTGCAGGATCATAGGCGACACTTGCAGCCAACCCTGTAATACAAGCTAAGGATTTATTAACTAGGAAAAAAGGAGCAAGGTGAGCTGTGCTGGTGAGTTCTGATCAGTCAGTTAAGCTGTGTGGCATTGTTTCTGGTCCCTGATGGGGTGAGTGTAATTCTGATGATCAGGAGGTGGTCCTGAAGAACCCGCCTGGGGCTTTGAATATCTCAGGGTGACAAGGCATTTTCAGAGGTAAACATTAGGGAACTTTAAGGAAATGTTAAGCCTCTTCCTTTCTGGGTCATACAGGCCCTGAGCAAAGCGTCATTCCTAGAAAAGTTAAAATTTATTGGCTGGGTGCAGTGCTTAATTTTTTTTTATCCCATTCACACACAGCGATTGCATGTGCAACACTGTAATGGTCGGATCCTTGTCTCACTCATTTTGAAACCAATGGCACTAAGCAAAGAGGAGGGTGCTACTCAGCATGAGTATAAATGGCAAAAATTTGCTCATAATTTCCTCTGCAAGGGGTGTTTGGAATCTTGTCCCCAGTCTGGATCAAATAATGTCCTTTCCCATATAACATTTTCCAGATGTATTGTGTTAACTGGACTGTTTTCTGTTATAACCTCAGTCATAGACACGAAGTGTATGCACAGTTCTATTTATAGTATAGGACTGGAAGGGATCTCAGTTGGTCATCTGGTCCAATCCTCTGTACTCAAGGCAGGACTAAATCATAACTAGACCATCCCTAGCAGATGATAGTCGCACCTGTTCTGAAAAACCTCCAGTGATGGAGATTCCACAAGGGTGTGGTCAGATACTTACTTGCCTTATTTAGTTGCTTGTCTGATAGACTTTTGTGAGCAGGTTGATGTAAAGGCAGGAATCTTTAAACAACAGTCCATCCTACTTACAATACATTACTTCTGGTGTGAATATACCAGTATAGGAGCTTCGTCACTTTCTGTCAGACCTTTCATGAGACTAAAATAGAGTTGCTTGAATGTCCTTGGCAAGCAAATCCAGAAGGGCCAGGAGACTGGAAAAGAAACATCTAAATGAGCTAATTAAGTTTGAAGATGCAATACAGAAAACACTGACTTAATGCATACATTGTAGAACTGTGTAAATCTATGAAAATAAAGGGGAAAATATACAACAAATTGTTCATTCTGTTCAATCAGTTCATCTATTAGTTGTAGAAAATGAATGGCTCTCTGGGATACCCCTTCTGAAGATCATGCTACTTCACATAAACGGAAACACATGGGGTTTTTTTCTAGTGCATTTGAATGCATCAGATGGCAATAGAAAAGTCCTGATGGTACGCAAATGGGCTTCAACCATATCGGTGAAAAGCTAGCTTTATCAACTGAGAATACATATTACCAAATATGTATGAAAATAAATTGGAATTCTAGATCCTGATCCTGTTATCTGATCTCTGCAGGTGGACCATTACACATACACACTGAAGTGAATGGGGGTCCCCATGGGTGCAAAGGACGGCTGCACAGATCCAGCTGCAGAACCGTGCCCTAGGTTTTGTAAGATCTAGCTCCCTGAATCAGCACAGCAGGTAGGCGTATATTTAGTTCCATACCCCTCCAGCAAAGCACTTGTCTTCCAAGATCTAATCATGTGCTTAAAGCTAAGCACATGCTTAACTGTTCTGCTCAATCAGGGCCAAAGCCTTCCTAGATCTAGCAGGAATCTCTAGGGGCCTTGTTTTAATAAAGCCATACTTAAAAATGAAGTGTGCGTAGCCAATGAGATGGGGAAGAACTGCCAAACTGAACTAATTTTTAAATTTAAGCAAGTACTTCTGAAAAAATATTGATGTATTTGAACATGACTGAGTTATTCTAAATTATAAAACTAATTAGCTCTTGCTGCTTTGTTTCTAACCAGTGTGGAACAAATATTTAGTTGGTGACTGACTCTGTCTTGGTGCAGTGGATTATTTTAATTTGCTAATTTTCCATCTTGGCAATTCAGATAACACTTGCTAAGAACCTGAGGTTTGGTCTCTGTTTAGTGTGTAGTGCACATTATTTTATACAACCACTAACTGAGATGGCAGAACATGGCACAGAATAAGTGGCAGTTCATCATGCAACATCAGAATACAGCATATAGCAAGAGACACTTTAGGAAAGACCTAGAAAAAATAGCTCAGCTGTTGCAAGTCAGAATTTGGGTTAATTGGCATAACATGTAAAGGATGCTTCTATAGTGCCTATCTGAGCCAGGCTTGCTCTGACCACTGCTATCAGTTACTTGCTTTCATTTGCACTAATCTCTCAATGCACTGGTATTCAGAAGTGTTTAAATTGAAGTTCTCTTATATTATATTGGTCCACATCTGAGTTGTGCATGACAGTAGACAATTTTGCAAACCTTATTCTCATTGGGTTCATATTATATTTCAGAGCTTTTGTTTTATTTGCTGAATACTATTCAAAGAACACACCCACCTGGCCACGCAGATCAGATCACCCTCTTCCCTCCAAACAAAGCCGAGAGATTCTCAATCACATAGAATTTTAGGCTGTCAGGTGGCAGGCAATTTTTCCATCTTTTGAAAACAGCAATTAACTTAACAGAAGTGAGACCCATGGTGCTTGTCTACATGGTGTGGGCTAACAAACCCTAAGAGGAGATAGCATAGCCTGTCTATCCTTACAGTATGTAAGCTCCAAAGAACAGTTTAGGTGGCGGCATGTCCGGAAGGGAAGTCTGCTCTTTCTCAGTCCCTCCTTCCAGACTTTCTATCTAATTCTCCTACATTCTTTTTTGTCCTTCTCTTATCCTTTGTCCTCTCCATTGAATATGCTCATGAGAGATGCTGTCACTATGGCCAGGCTGTAATGAAAACATGAGTCTTGCATTTTGATCTCAGCATGCTCCGATTTCTGTTCATTGTGATCTCGGGTTTAAAACAATTCACAGCTGGGGTCCTGAGAAGTCTGGCTCTGAGGCTTGAGATTCTTACTCTGGGCTTCTGTAGAATCCCTGTGGAATTCACCTGGCGCTGGGGTGAGATGGAGGTGAGGGGGGTCAGTCTCTGAGAGAGTCTGGTTCTAACCCACAGAGGGCGTGTGGACTGGGATTTTGTATTTGGTGTGGAAGCAGCCAGCCAGCCAGCTGTGTGTGCAGAGCAACAGTATGATGTGTTCAGCCAAAATTCTGTTATGATAGACAGGCTTCTGCATGCTGTATGGCTTGTCGTTTTCATGAGATGGTTATATTTGACAGCTCCAGAAGGCCTGCCCTAGAAGAGAGGAACTCATGGAGCGCAGCAAAAGATCCTAATCTGAGAAGAAAAGACCCAGTCTCTTGCTAAGGAGCGCTGCTTTCCATCTTTCTCTTGTCACTGCTTCTAGATACACTAGACTTGCCACTGTTCTACTGCATATCAATGGGGTTGTGCCTTATCGGGACAATCAGAGGTCAAGTGCCTTTGATGGTGAGATTGCTATGGCTGCGATCTCTCTGCATTCACAAAGCTCCATCTAAGTCAGCGAGGCTCCACACAAGCGTCTTTGGAGAATCAGAGTCTGTATCAGCAAGATCCTTGAAGTGTTCATCTTTCTACTACCATCAAGGTTAGTCCTGCTTTGAGCAGGGAGGGGGTGGGACTAGACGACCTCCTGAGGTCCCTTCCAACTCTATGAGTCTATGATTCTATGATCATTTCTGTATTTCAGTGTCTGAATATAAGCCAGTTACTCTTCATGCATCATGCTCACTTCTTCCAGGCACTGAATCGTATTAGTGATGGCGAAGGCTGCTTTTCCTGAGAGAGAGACATATAGCTGATTTATTTCTGCATACAAATGACAGTGGAGTCTGACATTTCCAAGTTTCTACATATCCTGTATGTTGAAGAAGAATGCAAATATCAAGCCTTGTAGGATTCTACCTGAGTGGTGTTGTGAAGGAGCAGTTCCTTTCATATTTCCTAGGAACTCCCGGACAGGAATACGGGTGATCCAGAGTGGCATTTTTTCCCTTACTCTTGCTAGGTCTAGTATGCATCTCCTGACTCCATAATGGAAATATTGTTGATCTAGCAGGAGAAGCATGGAGGTTCTGCTCAAGCATTTTAGGTTCAAGCATTTTCTGCTCAAGGCTAAGAGAAGCCTGTTTACAAATGCTAGCAGTGCTGTCCCTGTGCCATTTCTCTGCCTGAAGAATCCAGGCTATTAAGAGGATTGATATTGGTATTGGTCACCATCAATTTCAATGATGTTGGCCAGGAAAGAGGTTGGAAAAAGAGCACTAGTGTCCAAGGTCCTGGATGGGCAGTATGGTCAGGCCATAGAATTATTTAGGACAGCTGGTAGATTTTCTTAACTGAAATTATCAAAGCATTTTTCGGAGATCATGGAATCCAGATGTTCATTCACCTTTGCCATCTCTGATAGGGTCTTCCTGGCCTTTGTGTTCCCCTGCTGCTCTGCTACACCTCTCCCAGGAAATAGCTTTCTGAGGCCTGGGTTACGCTAGAAAGATAGTTTGACAGAAGATGGCTGATGTTGCCCTAGTTGTGCATGTGCCTACACTTACATTTGCCTCCCACCCCATTATGCTGCCATAGTAATACCACTTCCCTGAATGGTGTAGAGCCATAGTCTATGTACTTAGATTAAGGCAGTGCCAGTGTAGCAGCTGCATTGTTTATGTTGACCCTCACTTTCCTCCAGCAGCTGTCCCATTATTTCCCACACTGACTGCTATGATCACCATTGGGAATTCCTTTGCCCAGGGTCACGGAGATCGGAAGGCCTCCTCCCATTTAAGGTCCTGCACATTTGTGAAATTCCCTTTCCTGTGCCTGGCTTGGTGAGCACACCTAGCAGCTGTCCATGGAGTGCAGCTGACCAGGTCCGTTACGCTTCTGCTCGGAGTAGATATTGGCTCCCCTGGGCCTGCGGGGAGAAGAGGCTGCACAGGCACACCTCAGACCCAGCCACGGAACCATCGACATCTAGGAGCAGATTGCTCAGACATGCAGGAGAAGGGACATGCCAGCAGCAGTGCCCCAGGAAAGCCAAGGAGTGGTAGCAGGCATACCAGGGGGCCAGTGTTTGATCTGGTGTTGAGCCACAGACCTGCTCTTTTAAAAAGAACTGCATGCCACAGTAGGTGGAGGTCCCCCCAGCACCATGGGTTCCCCCAAGGAGCCCAAGTGGCAGGTCCTTGCTGTGAACAGGTGGAAGACGATGGTGAAAGAGAAGGAGGAGGAATATGGGGAACAGGTAATGGCGATGCGGGGGGGGAGGGAAGAGAGAAGGGAATCCAGCTGCACAGCAAGTCAGGGCCTGTTTTTTTGACTCCACCACAGTCCAGCCAATCAAGCGCGGACCAAACCAACACAGGGGAAGAACCTCAGGTAAGTGTGTAAATACATTTTCAATTACAGGGATGGGACCTTTGAAGTAGCAGGACACATCTTTTGACTTTTTTCCCTAATTTTCTTGTGCTAGAAGAGGTGGTGGTACAGCCAGGAGAGGTTTAGCTGCTGTTTGCTTTTCATTCCCCTCTAGAGTTAGGCACGGGGACCATGCAGAGCAGTTCACTTATGTACATGGGATGTCCCTTGAATCCTCTTGAGAGCGCTCAGTGAAACTTCCATGGAGGTACTTTGCAATCCTCTGCTAAAGTTTTCTAGGGAGGGCTGCTTTATTTCTTCCTCTGCAGGAGGGTGCTTTCTTATCTCCACTCAGTGATAACTTCAGCAGGCACCCCTGCAGTACGAAGGCTAGAAGCATACGGGCACAGCAATTCCAGCATGGCAGCAACAGCTAGGCTTTCTCTGATCATGTTCTCCACCCATTTAATAGTTGTTGCAGCTTGGCAAATACTCCATGATCATGCACTCTGTGTTTGCAATGCTCATGAAAATAGTGCAGAGCTGTGCAGACTCTCTCCTTCTGTCAGAGATGGTAGAAAGTGAGGTGGGCTCAATGGGTCTGTGGCATTTTGGAAAAAAGGCATGGAAATTATGGGATACTGATAACATTATGGGATGGAGACAGTTGCAAACTGGGAAGTTGACCACGTGGTCCCAGTAATCCCTTGTGTGACTCATTTTGGTCCTCTTGTACATTGCCAAAACTTCCCAAAAGACAATAAGCTGGACAGTGGGGAGTTGCACAGTGGGATTCCTACCGATGGTGCAGTGCACTGTGCATTGACACATGCACTCCAGGCGAGTGTGTGCACCACTGACACAAAGAGCTAAGTAGGCATGCACGCGAGTGGTATGCTACCTGTAGTGACTGTATGTTGACATAACTTGAGTCAATATGAGTTTGTAGTGTGGCTATGGCCTGGGAGGAAAAGAGCAGCAAGTATTAGAGCTTTAGGCTTATCTAGAGAGGCATCCTGGGAACAGTCATTTTGGGAACCATTGAGATCTGGTCCTCGAGCAACTAGAATGGTTGGGGATCGGTAACAGCCAATCAAGGCCAACCAACCTGAAATAAAACCAGCCTCCTGGGACCTAGCAAGACAGTTCCCTACTTATTTAATTCCTCAGAGGAAATTAAGCCCCAGAAGGGTAAGACACCTTTTTATTTATAAATGGCTCTGAAGGACAAGGAAATTCTCTGGGGTACGATAAACTCATAGGGAGATTTGAACTGTATAGCCTGGCCAGAGGGCTGACCAGCAAGTGACTTGGCGAGAGGTAGGCTGACAGCTGCAGGGGGCACTGAGAGCTGTCACCTGGGGGTAATCAAAGAGTGTACCCATGGATGGTGTATGCAATAACCCATATGTGTGTAATAACTACCTCCCAGGTGATCTGTGATCCATTAATCCATTAATGCTTGACATCCTCTGATGGAAGGTGCTATACACATACATTAACATTTGTGTTATGAAAGGTTATGCATTCCTGCTTGTGACTGTAAATCCTGAAATGAAAAGATGCATGTTCCATTAAATAATCTCCTTAGCCAGACATGAGAGAATGGGGCAATACAATAAATGAATGCATTCTTGATGATTCCTTAATACATTCCTTACAAGTGGACTTATGGGCTGGGTATGCATCATCTCCTTAGTCCTTATCCAAATTCAGACTTGTAAAGAAGCTGAAAAATGGTATGCATTTAATTAGAGAATCTCTCAAGTCACACATTATTTTGTGATTTAAATTTTCTGAATACTAAGTAAAATGTTCATTATAATAGTCAAAATAATCCTTAGCCCTTTCTCCCAGTCTCCTAGACATTATTATTGAATAAGTTATATAGAATTATGAAGTTTAAAGGAATGTGTTTAAGGTGAACATTGCTCATGTGATAGTGGGAGATTTGGCTCCTTGTTTCTTCATTAAGGATGAATTCAGCCCAAGGGTGTACTATGATCTTGGCAAATAGCATTATAATAGAGAGAGAATATTGCCCACTGGATAGCAGAAGTTGATGATTAAATTTAAGTGTGTACTGTCCACATAAAGCTTTTTTTTTTTTTTTTTTACATTTACTGTGAACATTCATCACTGGTGCTGAAGATGCGCAGTTGCTAATTATTATGTTTTTAACTTGTAATATACTGTAAATTTTGTATACTACTAGTACTGTGACCTTATACAGAATAGAGGATGACAGGAGGCCCATAATTATTGTATAGTGAAGAAATGCCTATAATTATCTACTATTTTTAGGACCAGTGTGCATGGCCTCTTAATTTACATAAGCTTTAGACATTCACACATTTTCTGTCTTTGCTTGTGGATGATAAATTTTGTTCAAATAAAATAGGAAGACGTTGTGTTAGATGAGAAGTTAGCCAACTGGGAACTTGATTATTGAGCACAACAAAATCTTCAGTGCCAGCTGAAAAAAAGGAACATTTATTTGGAGAAGATTTCCTTAATCCAAGATTCAAAACAATTTTTTAAAAATCCACTTATATTTGGTCCTGATAACTTGTGATTTGCTTTTTAGAGAATTAATTAAATTATTGTGTGGAAAAAGCATAAGCCTAACAAAAAGAAGGGGGGGACAGCAAACCCTATAATCTGTTTATCACAAGGAGGGTGATTATGACAGTATGTTCTTATTAGAGATGAATATTTTGTGCTCATTATATCCTCAAGTACTCATGCGGACAACCTTAAAGTACGTTTCCATTAAGTACTATGGCATAGTACTGCCACTGTCCTGTGTGTCTTTGCTGTTTGTCTTGCTATTTCCTTCAGTATAACTGGTCCCTATTAAAAGGAAGAAGCCTGGAAGTGCTGGCGGTAGGGGCTACAGGGTAGCAAGGTCGCAATGCCATTCCTGGGAACACTAGGCTAATTACAGGCTGACGTTTAGCATCCCTGAAAAAAAAGCACTAAATACCTTTCAGCTCTGGAGTCTGACTTTGCATATCCATACACATATAAACAGTCCTTAGGAATCAATGGAACTACTCATGTGAGTCCTAGCTACCTCCTTACATGTTTGCAGGTTCAGGCCTTGAGTGACTGGTTTAAATTCAGCTGATCAGTAATCACCCCAAGTCGTTGCCCTCTCCTAGAAATAAATGAGCCCAGTTCAACTCCTAGTGGAAACATGCCCATGGCACAATTTGCACTGAAGGCCAACCCTGTACATAAGTAATTTCCACTCCATTGTGGAGCCCGTCATTCACATTGACACACAATGATGAGGTAAACCTTTGTTTATCTGCATAGCAAGAAAGGCTTGGCTAGTAGTAGTTGGGAGCAAGGTGGTGTGCATGTTCCAAATGTTTCAAATTTCATTGTGGGAGATCACATGTTAGAAAAGTAATTCGTTTAAATAACACGGTAATACATTGTGTACTACCCAGCGTTGATATGATGTAATTTATAAAATGACCTTCACTTAACTCCTTTACTTCCCTGTTTTCTAAGGTCTTGCAGGAGGGAGAATACTAATCTGGTTTCGTTTGAATTAGATAGCTGGAGAGCACTAATTTTTCATTTAAATGACATGAATACCAGAGAAACAGATCCTAAAGGTAAAGCTGAACAGACTGGAGCTCTTTGATTGTGGCAAGGAAAATGTATTTTTTTCCAGAGTAATTTGCATTCTAGTTTATTTAGATGCATAAAATTATTATGATTTGTATAGTGCCATAACTCTGCATGGCCCTCTACCGCAAACATGAATACACATTCCGTGCCCCAGACAGTTTACAATCACAAGGCACAATCTTGCAAACGCACAAACACGTGAATAGTCTCTATTCAATGTCTAGTCCCATTGACATAAGTGTTCACGAGTCCCATGAGAAAGGTTTGCAGGATGAGAGCCTAAAATAGTGTTCTTCACTTTTGCCTACAAAGAATGGAGTGAGTGAGTGGGAGGAAAATAATTCTCCATTCACTGGAATGTGGAACTCCATGGGAGTTTTTCCATTTCCTTGCATTGGCACAGGAATTAGATAATACTAAACAGAAATATTTTATGAATATATTGGCCTGTTCCTGAAAATGCTTATTCATATGAGCAGTGCTGCCTCCTGTGAATAGTAACAATGAAACCAACCAGGCTACTCACCTAAGGAAGACTATAGTTGCATGAATATTTGTATTGTAGTAGTGGCCCTTTGACTCCACCCGTCTTGGTTCAGCAATCCCAATCTGCTGCATGAGCTTTCCTAGGAAATACATATTTAGCAAATAACTTTTCTTTAAATTGACACTTCTTTACTTATTAGGGCTTCATCTTTTGCTTTTCTGCTTATCCTACGTTAGCATTCATTTACATGGGCCCTATTTCTCCCGTAGATGTTTGTGCAAGAATCCCACTGGATTTTCATGTACACTACTGAAGAAACTCTCTGGTACCATATATTTAACTGTATTATATAACAATGGGAGCCAACGTCGCATCAATGAAATCAAATCATTGCGGGGGATTTTTGTCCGTATAGGTATTTTGTTGTTGTTGTTTAAATTCATTTAAACAAATCAGTAACATTACTAAATATTGAGACATTATTAACAGCTGAGTTACATCCATTGTGGGGGACTGGATCGCTCAAGGCTTTCATGCCTGTAGTGGCTGTCAACACTTTCCGTGCTGTGGTCATTTAGTAAAAGAGAGGTCCTCCTTCCTGGCTTACTACAGTGCTACATTTAAAATAAAACAGCATCAAAATCCTAATATTGGGACAGTATTAAATGGAAAAGAGGAAAATGCAATAATATGAATGAGACAGGTGCAGCTACTTACTTACATCCACTCCCTTATCGTAGGACTTCATATCCGCTAAATCTGAATCTGCTTTCATTGTCTGTACTGCTCATTTACCCTAATCCCTCCATGTCACTTTATGGCAGTTGCATACAGACTGGCTTTGTCCTCCTATGGCTCTTTCCTTCCATGTGGTTCCTATCTCCCAATCTTGTGTTTATCTGTAAAGCTGATCATGGCTGAATTTACACCTAGGAAAGGAAGACCTGGCACAGCCATGCAGGACTAAGAGGAGCTTGCACATTTTCTGTTTCTTTAGTTGGTTAAAAATTCTCTGGAAAGCCTCATGGTCCTTGGGTCTTGCTGTGTAGCTCCTTCTATCACGGCTTGAAGAGTGGCAGGTCTAGCTATGTGGACGTGCTCCATGGGGGCACAGTAGGGAACAATTAGGTTATGAGAAGGCAGCTCATGGATTCAGAATCAGCCCAAACCAGTAATATCATGTATTCTAAAATCATTAACCTCTCAAGTCTGTCTGATGATCTGTCATGGTGTAGGTGGGCAGTGCCTAACATGTAAATCACCAGAAACTCTGCTCACATTGTAAGTCTTAGTAGGGAGGCCAGAGACTGTAGAAGAGGTCTCCAGAGTACGGGTGAGACTTACTAGTGGGGAGGGGACATCTGAATGCACACTGTCTGCCCTGTACCTGTTGTGGGAATAAAAAGACTTTTGACTGTAAGACTGTCTGTCTGGCACCTTTCACAAGTGCTACATTTTCTGCCTCTATGGAATGTTGTGATCCGCGCAATCCTGGCACGCCCCAGAAAGGGAGGAGCTTCTGAAACATATGAAAGTTGAGCTTAGACATTACAATGTGCAGATCTATTATTTGGCCATTTAGGCAGTTGTCTGCAAAACAGTCCTCATGACAAAACACACTTTTTCTATCTGGTTAATGCCCCCACCCCTAAGGTCTTTACAGGGAAATATTGAGCACTAAATGTAATTATGACTTTTCAAAACTACTGGTTTGCTTATGTCTTGCCAGGATACAATATACTTCACAAGGAACCTGTTGGTTTGTGACTAGCACCTGTCCATCTTGAAGCAGTATGGTTCCTGCTGTGCAGCCCAATCCAAAAATCTTTGATGGTTTCCAGAGGGGTTTTTTTTTCAAAACAAACAAAAACACTTTTTTAAATGGGGCCACTGCTATCTAGCATGAGCAAGGGTATCCGACTCTGGCCCACAGTGGTTAGGATTTAAATATTTGAATGTTGCTAAGAAGCAGTCTGTGAATTTGCATATTACAATATTTTGGATAAGATGTTGTACTATCTGAATTGCTGTTTGGAACACATACATTAGGCTCATGTTGAGAAATATGTACAAAATAACTAAATCTTCAAGCTGCTGTCATGCAGCACCTTTTGTAACAACACCAAGTAACAGTGTGGGAAATCCGGCAATATGTTTATTAAAACTTTAATTAGTGAAGGCCTTTCCCGGAGGCCTACAATGGCAAAAGGTGTGAACGGTGAAAATGTCTCCCAGCCTGCTTGTTCCATAGTAGCAGTATCCAATGCACAGATGGGCTGGTAAAGAAACTGTGAATGGACAAATGATAACAGACTATTCAGTAATTCCAACATCAGCTCATTAGTAATCTGTCAGATTTCAATTTATGTAGTGGTGGAAAAATGCAGACATTGCATGAAATGCACAGATCACATGCAGCTCTTTAACTGAGAAGTGACTGAATCAGCACAATTACTTTAACAGTGAGAAGTTCATCTTGTCCAGAAGGCAGGATACTCCATGCTTTAGGCTTTCAGTAGTCGCAGTCAAAGCTGATTAAAACTGGTACAACCTCAGTGAAGTCATTTTGAACCCAATCCAGTGCTCACTGAAATCCAAGGAAAGATTCCTCTGACTGCAATGATCCCTGGAGCAAGACCTTGGTATTTGGCCCACTGTGCTAACTACATTCTTAATATAATGCCACTGATTCTGGTAATGCTACTGTAGGGGTGACTCTGATCCAGATTTTTGTAGGTACACTATTGCCAAAGAATCAGCTGAGATTAACAAATATATGTTGGGGAATCATTGATCAATTTAAGAAATTAGCTAAGCATATTGACATGAGGTAAGAGACCATCTCATGCAATCCTTTTTTACATTTCCTATGATTCAGCAGCTTGATTTAGGCAAATGTTAAATATGCAATGTAAAATGTTTCTTCCTAAAGTTAAAAAGAGCTGCTAAAAGCCCCTAAATCATATTAGCTAAATCAATGGTACCTTTATTTTTGAATGAGAATATTCTCATTAGACTTTTCTGGGTCAGCCCCATTATTTACCTTCATAAACTCAATTACCGCAAACTCCCGCTATTTCATTTCTCATGGCTGTTGATATCTGCCCTGTCCAAAATGAAATGTGCTCATCTGTACATAAAAGGTACTTCACAGTAGGAGAATGTTCTATATTTTGATAACCAGATCTTTTTTTGCCAGCACAGCAATCATGTGTGAGTTACAGGAGAGCTCTGTAGTGAGTATACATTAAGTAAGCGTGGGACAACTTTATACAGCTGTATAGAATTTATAAGCACTGCCAACTCAGATAATGCGTAGCTACATGTTGAGCTGAAATATGTAGATATTAAATGTCTAGATGATCTTATTATGCGTCACTTTATAATAGCATCACTGAAGCAACACACCTTAAGCATTAAGAGATAGTGCTGTTGAAATAACAGTGATTATAATGGGGTTTAATGTGGTTGAGACAACTATAATACTTCATAGAGGTGAGAATGTTATAAACGGAGTCACCTAATCAGGTTGAAGAGTAACCTCACTCTGTCCCTGTGGTGCCTTTTTTGTTTGTTCAAACATCTGATAGAAGAATTTTTCTTCTATATCTTATTCACATCATGAATAGACGTGAAATAAGATCCACTAAAAATACTGGGATTTGTCTGTCACACCACAATTTTGAAAGTGTACTTCTCTTAATTCAAGTGATATAATCTATTGTAATTGATTATATTAAATTACATTGGAATCTCTTTGCTACTTGATCCAGAAATGAGAGAAACTCAAAGTAATCCTGACTATACAACTATCATAAAAAGTGTTCAGGGAGTGAATCAGACTGAAGTTTCCTGCCTAATGGGATTTTAAACTTCACACTAAAAAATTTTACATCAAGCAAGTCACACAAATCATAGCACCATATTTACTTCAGATAAATGTCCTCTCAGTGCAAAGATCTCAACTGCTAGACCACTGTTTTTCTAGTTCCAGCTTCATCAAAGTCCAATAAAATATTCTCATTGTAATATGTGCTTGTCTGTAACACTCACACTTTTTTGACTAGAAGGAAGAGCTCCGCAAAATGTATGCACTGAACATGAAGCAGTCTAAAGAATAGTTCTAATACAAAGGCCTGTCTTTCTATGGTGCCCTGTAGCTGAAATAAAACTACACTGGAAAAATGTGTTTTACTAGTAGCAGGTTTTCTTGATACACATATATGCTTCCTTATGCCACTGAGAAGAGAGAATAATAATATCTAATGAAACTATGTCATATGCATTGGAAACGCTGTGAAGCTGGTTCTGATTGCGGTTGTCACCAATTAAAAGAAAGACGAGGCTTCCAGATGAAAGAAAATGGTGGTGGTGGTGGTGGTTTTTTTAAGAAAACCAAAGTCACAAAAGTAAAGCGTCTGACAATTCACGTCAGATAAAATACAGAAAGCACCTTATGTTGTCTTCACTTTAGAGATCTGCATTGTACGCTGCTTGATCCCAGTAAGTCCCTGTTCCTATAATGCCTTGGGAAACAATAAACAGTCTAGGAAACTCAAATTCTTTTAAAGGTGAATTACTTTTCCTCCAGCAGTGCAGACGGGCACTCAGTGGGTGCTAGGTATTGTGTGGGAAAAGAACAACTCTTTCTCCTCAACTCAGCTCCCAAAAATGTGTAAAGACCTTTTAAAACTTTTAAGGAAGCTGTTAAATTCAGTAGGACTTAAGCATGTGCCTAAAGGTAAGCGCACATTACCTACTCTGCTGAATTGGCATGGACGGCTAAATCCCAACCGTAGAGAAGGCAGATAAGCAGTACAAACTTCAAAAGTTTCTGTCGCATGCATGCATGTGTGTGCACACTCAGAACCAAGGTAGGGGGAAATGAGGGGTAGGGGAGAATAACAGAAAGAAAGCCTTTACAATGAACTAAAATGATTAGTGAAATTTTGTCATATTGGAAATGTAAGGTCCATTACAACTGAATATTGTATCCTACAACACTATACACATTATAAAGCTACCTTTTTTGTATTTTCTTTCTAGTCTGGACTTATTATTTATTGCAGTGATTCCACAAAGTAGCAGTGTATTATAATGTCTCATGACAACTGTGCTGGTCTTTGAAAGTTTTAACTAGGCACTTTGGGCATAGATTGTATTGCTCCACCATTTAGACTGCATTGAGAGCAACATCACATAATATTAACACACAAATGCTTTTTCTGGTCTTGCTTGAAATTTCTGCCCAAGCACATTAGACAGTGATGACATTTCACTGCAAGATCACAATCTGTAAAAGGAGGAACAATAGAAGAAATTTGCAGGGTGTTTTTGTTTGTCTCTTTTGTTTTTTTGCTTTGAATGTTGTCTCTGGATTGGGCCAGTTTAAAACCTTTTTTGTATTTTCTGGGTGTTTTTTGCACATTTTGGGTGCTATACAAATAATAATGGGCAGGTAACTCTATATGTAAAACACACAGGTAAGTATGCAGGCGAAATATACAGACTTTTACAGCCACATGCATTATACTATTTAAGAATATACACTGGTACTTGAGGCATTTGTTTTATATAAATATATGCAGAGGTATTTGGTGTAATGTGGATAATTGATGTAAAAACATGTAATTAGCATAGAGATTTTAAACCCAGTTAAGTGTTTTGGCTATTTGGTGCAGAATTGTTATTAGGTAGCTATGTTTGTGTTATTCAGTATATAAGTGAGGTTGTCATCTTTCTAGATGTACAGTGTAATTTCTGTTCAAGGTAATTGTTTGTTAATAGTAACACATAAGGAACAAAAATGAAAAAGCTTAAAACTAACATTCCTCACACAAGTCTGTGGACTCTCTGATCTTGGCTGGGTTTAGTTCAGTATCTTGTATTTTGTTTAGCCCTGTTGTAACAGTAGCTGATGAGCCATAGTTTCATGCATTTCCTGTCTGCTGTGGTTAATAATGGGAGAAATCCCATAATCTATCCAGTAGTTAAATCCCATTTGAGAGTTTGTCTGGCTAAACATTGAGGGCCAGATTCAGACCTCTTTATTTATGTTGAGTAGTACCTTACTCAGTGACCAGTCCCATTGATTTTAATGATGGCGACCTGCTTGCTCCCTTCTTATCTACAAAGATTGGGATGGTTGCTGTTTTGTTTTTTGGTGATCTGGTGGGGTGTAGAGGCATATGATTACTTTTCTTTGGAATTCTCTCCATGTGGTGGTGGTAGTATTCATTTGGAGGGCTTTCTGCTCACAGGTTATCTTGTATGAAACTCTGCTTATCTTTTTTTTTTTTTAATTTGAAGTGACTCATTTATTTCAACACTACTTAGAGCTGTGTAAAGATTGTCTTCTAGACCTGCCTGATTTTTCTGTCTCTTAAATTGTACTTTGATATGAGTGGTTATATGCTTACCCACTCCATCCTCAGTAGAGATCACATTAAAGTTGGAGATCATTACAAAAATCTTTCAAGGTTGTAGTTATGAAGGATGTGGGAGCTGCCTGTATTTTATGAATATTATGCGCTTATCTGTTTGTGTCAGTTACTACTGGTTAATTCCAATAGAAGCAGTTAGCACATAGGTGGGGAAGTGGACAAAGCTTCTGGTACTCTCATTTACCAGTGTTTTAAGGATAATGAGGGCTTCACTTGCTTTGAGATTTTATCTCCACCCTGCTGAGGTCAACAGTCTGGCTGTAATCCCCCAGGGGAAGGGTGGTATAAACTAGTTTAATCAGGTTCAAGAGACACAGGGCAGAACAAAATTCTGGGTCTGATTAAAAACTGAGAACTCTTGAAGAATGCTGGGGAAGGCGGGGAAAGACTGGAGAAGTGCAAATGACCCCACAGATCCAGAGGTAGGGGTACCTGATATAAGCTGAATTTACCTAAACTTTAGGTAAGAGAGATACATGTAGACTTTGCTGTGTTGAAAATCCTTTTCTTGTTGTTGTGAAGATTAAGCAATTCTTTGTTTGGAAGAGGCTGTTCTGGGTCACTGTAATCATAACTGGTGACAGCTCCCAAAGAAAGACTTGCAGGGTAGCTGAATCTAAGCTGGCCTATTGAGCAATCACAGTTGGTTCACTGGCTACTGTAGCCCCGCACCTGATATAAGAGCAGAAGAATCAGAAGATTTCACCCCAGGGAGGTAAAAGCTCAAGGCTTAAAATCTAGAGGGAGTGCATTCAGGGAGAGACCACTGAAGGTGACAGAGCTGTAGCTAGATCTGAACCACAACAGTATGTTTTGATGGTGAGTAGTCAAATGATTTAACTTTTTCAGTTTACAGTTATTAATCTATATAAATCAATGTATTTTTGCTTCTAACTAGCTAGCATCATAGAAGGAGTTCATCTTGGAGGTCAGAAATGTGTCTGAGTAGCTGAAATTGTTTCTTCAAGCATGTATTACCTTGCACCTGTCCACCATGAATGCCATTTACCTTTGTATTGCCCAGTTGTCTACCATTTTAATAGACAGATGTTGGCATAAGGGTGGAGGCTTTATCCATAAGCCATGTTTTATACATAGATTTGTTGATTCATTATTATTATTATTATTTGTATTGTGATGTATCCTAGGAGATCCACTATGGACCAGGATCCCATTGTATTTGGCACTGTACAAACACAGCACAAAAAGATGGTCCTTGCCCAAAAGAGTTCATAATTTAAATAATGAACTGACTAATCAAAGTGTTAAAATAGTTGTGCATATAAATAGTAATTCACTAATAGTGCACTGTTTGGTCAGCAAAGGCCATGAGACAAAGTCTAGTTGTAGATCTTGAACCTAATGATGTTCTAGAGCAAGTATGAGTTAAGTGTGTCCACTTATTTGCACAGCACCATCCCCGTTTGAGGCAAATGCAAAGTAAAAACAGTAACAACAGCAGCTTGTAAGATGTCAGGCTCAAGAATTAGTGGAATGCATGAAATGGAAGGATGTTTGCAACACTGCTTGATCAGTGCCTCTAGGATAGATCAGTGCTTCTCCCCAGCACTGACACAGATCGCTGGAAGGGATATGTTCTCATGAACAAAATGCTGGAGGCCATCATCATCATCTTCCTTCTCCAGAGCTTCTAAGCCAAGTACATTTCATGTAGCTTAATGGCTTCTTAAGACATCTATAAGTCTGAAAGAAACTAAAACAGTGGTACTCATTTTTACCAGTGCTAGCAAAACCTGTTTAATCTGAACATCACTTCTTCATCTATGCAGTGTATGAATAGCCTGGGCCTTTTTTCATTACACTGTGTATAGCAGGCTTATACAACAAGAGGAATCTGTAGATAGCTCTGTGGCTGTCAGGGAAGACCCCTTCTGGTATTTGGAACTGCTAAGTTGGCTGAAACAAATTGTTGCTTTTATCACCTCAGTTGTCCACCATCCACAGTTTATGGAGAACACTTCAGTGCTGTTGGTAGCATTATTATAAATAAATGGATCTTTTTAATGCAGATAATGCTGCACAAGGTTGAGAGAATTTTAAACAGGTTAGAAGATTCACTTTTGTTCAGCTGCTTTTATAAGCATTTATAAAAGTTCCCTCCCTCTGTCTGCAGGCCTGGCTTCCAAACTCCTGTCTCTCAAAAGCTGTCCCTATCTCCCGACTCTCTGCTATATACCCTTCCACCCATGAACTGCAGTCAGTCCCTGCTCTCTCCTACCACTTTTAGGTCTTCTGTATGCCTTTTGCTTCTATGACCCTACATTAGGTCCCAGATCCCATCTCTTCTTTCCTTGGGAGCTTCAATAGATTCCAATCCCATCCCATCCAACTGGTAAATTTCACCCTGACGTGGTACCTAGCTCCTTTGCTGCTGGTCCCTTGCTCAAGTGTAAGGTTTAGAGGCCTTAGATCATATGATATTTGAATTCAAAAGTGGCAAGGGCTGCAAGTTAGATTTTGAGCTCTTTCAAATGGCTTATAAATATCCAGATATGATAGATCATTTTCTTTCTAATCATCTATTACATTTGTAAATCTATTGAAAACAAGTAATCAGATTTGCCTGATAACATTACTTTTTTTTATAAAACCATCAAGCTAATTGCTCACACTTTAGATATATTTAAAAAAATACTTATTCCATTATTTTACTACAGATAGACTTACCAGTTGGATGGTAGTAATGGATGAGGTCATTCGTAGTTTCTATTATTTGTTTATTTTTTAAAGGTAAGTACTATATTTTCCCTTTTCCTATTCTTTAGCAATTCCCTGTGACTTTTTAGGAATAATTATCTGTATTTTTAAGGCCATGTTCAATGCCTTTAACATACTATGGCAGGTCACCCAGCCTGTGTATGACTTGCATAAGTCAATCTTCAAAAACATTGCTCATTATCAATAGCTCCTTTCATAAGGTCTTCATTGAATTATAACTACATTGTGTTTCTTTCTTCTTTTGATTTTTAGAAGGAATTTAATCTCAACCACTTGAGTCAACATTCACGGGCCTATGTTTTTGCTAGTATTTCTCCTTCTCTTTAGATATTTGTAAGAGCCCGGTCTTATGCCTTTAAATGCCGTTATCTAGCAGTGATTCATCCTACTTTTTTTTTTTTTTTTTTTTTTGCTGCCTTGAGAGCTTTAATTGATTCTTTATATTCTTGTTTGGTTCCCTCCCCACTCCGTCATTATTTTCAGTGCAGCTTTTATCTTCCACTTTCAGATCTTTGAGCAGTCCCCCATGAAGCCACATTGGCTGCATCTTGTTCTTGGCATTCTTCTTTTTCAGAGGCATTGTAATCTGCTGTGCTTTAATTACACTGTCTGTTAGGCTTCTCCAGCTGTTTTCCACGCTGATGGATTCCAATACCTCCTCTCATGACACCTTGCTTATGAGAGGTTCAGTCCTACAAACTTTACTATGCAGTTAGGGCTTGATCCTACACCCACTGAAGTCACTGGCAACACTTCCACTCATTTCAATAGGTGCAGGATTGAGCCCTGAGCCCCTACGACTCACACAAACAGTATCATTCATGGTTTGAATGAAGTACTCTCCATTCAAGTCAATGAGATGCCAAGCTTTCGAGTTCAATTATGGCAAGGTCCTTTTAAGTGGATTTTAAACTAAAAAGCCAGAGGGGAGAAGGGGAGTTTCCATTTAATTCAAATACACTGACATGGACTTCCAACACAGAAAACACAAGATGAACAATAAGAAGCAGCATACTAAAGAACTGGTGCATACAGTGCCGTAGTAAACTACCATGGCACCATTCCTCGCCTATCGCAGGAAGGGTTCTTACCACAAGGCCATGCAGCAATAGACGACTTTTTCTGCTCCCTTTTCTGCTCCCCCAACATTCTGCCCCTGTCCGCTCTTTATCTTGTAGGGAGTCACTGCAGTATACGGTTGCATGGCATGTGGGGGTACAGACCCCCGGCATTGTTCCTCCAAATTCTGCCTACATTGTGCAGCAAGACTGCAATGAGTGCCCTCTGCACCCAGGCAAGTGGGGACAAGGGTTTCCCCTTCTTGTGTCGTTTGCGCAGGAGGATCTGCGAGACTATCACCTGTACGCACCTCCATCTTCTATTCTTTCCCTCTGCTTCTTGATGTTATCCCGAAGTTCCTCTCATCTCTTTTCAGCTGTGCCTTTTGTTCCTGGGTGGAGAATTAGTGAGAATTTTCCTACATTCTTCAGAATTTCCTTAGCCCTGATTATCACTGTATTTGTGCTAACACCTGGAAGGGAGGGTGATGTCCTATTTTCTTTTTCTGGGTCACAGATGTCTTGGGCCAGGTTTCTCCCCATGTAGTCATCAGTCAGGATTGTTTGCTTCTACCTTCTAACTGGTGACTCCTGTTTACTGCTTATTTCTTGTTTCCTGGTCAGGCTAAGTCCTGTCTTTAGTCTGTTCCCATACTGTTGCTTCTCATCTTATCTCTGGCAGATTCTTACTATGAGTGACTCAGATGGAAGACTCCAGACATTAGCTCTTCTCCCTTATTTTTTCCTAATGGTCACATTCTTCTACTTTCCGTCAGCCTCCTTCACAGTTATCTCAGATGGTCAGAGCCTCTGATGTCTAGAAGGAACGCAATGGGAGATACTAATCTGCTTCGCTGGGTACCAGCTTTAGCAGTTGTCCAAGACCCTCTGCCTTCTCCCCCAAAAAGGAAATAAAATTGCACTTTGTAAATGTATAGCCCTCCTGGGGTTCGCTCAGACTGGAACTTCAAACACGTCCCTCACTTGTAGCCTTCAGCATTCTATACCACAACTGATATGTATGTCAGGTAATGTCCATTTCTGATCCTGTTAGCAGAGTCCCTTGGTACTATCTTTCCCTCTGTGAATTCACCCTGAAGGCCTTTGTTTGTGGCTCTCTTTCTGTCTTTTTGGTCACAGTGTTTTCTCAGTAGGAGGTCTCCTACCTGGTTAGTTCTGCTGCCTTATCAGCAATTAATCACAATCTCCCCCAGCAGCTCACACAGGGATTCAAAACAAAGAACACAGGCAATCAACCAGCTCTTGTTTTCAACCGTTTCTCAAAGTACAGCATCTGAAGTTGCTTCTATACTGTCACAAAAGTCACTCTTTCTAAAGCTCCCATTTACTGTTGTCTATTGACCAAAAGTTTTCCAGTGAAAAAGGAAGCTTGGTGATAGAAAACCTTGGAAAGAGAGCACACAGCAAAACAGACTGATAGAAAAATGGGGACATCCCCACCCCACATCCTGCCTGTGATCCAGGGTAACCCCATCCAAATCCTGACCAGAGGCATGACTTCCCCTGAGCCTAGACCATGAGGCACTGCAGTGTACAGAGGTCCTAGTGAACAAAATCGGAGGGGCATCTCCAACTTCTTTGCACAGCTGGGCCCATATTTTCAAAGCCATATGTGCAATTTTGCATGTTCTAAGCTTGCAACAGATTCTCTCTACTCCACTCTCTGTACTCCCCTTGCACTAGAATGCCTCTCTATAGTTCCACACTTCCTGGCAACTGATGATGAGATCCTTGTCTGCAACCCCTGACTTCTGGGCCAGATCTCTACACCTCATTAACTTCCTATCTTATTTCAAATCTCATCTTAAAACTTAACTTTCTAGTTTTCCTCTACTCCTAAATGCATCTCTCCCTTTGCTGTTAATAATCTCTGCAGCTGTGTCACTGAACTCTGTAAACAAAGCATTTTGGGATACAGTTTGTGTCCTGTCCAGTGATTCACAGTATGCAAAATAGTACTTTGTGTCAGGTGACTTTATAGCAATATATTTTCACTACTCTGTTTAAAAAAAGGATATCAAATATAAAAATGATGTCAAATCTTGTTGAAACAAGATTTTACATCAAGAAGGAGTTCTGAATGGAAGTCTCGGGTCTGCCCTATTAAGGGATGCAGGAGAACCCTTTTAAGGGCTCTCTTCTTGGGCAAGCATGTCTGGTAAGGCAGAAGTTAAAAACACAAATTAAAATTGGCAATTAAGCTACATTCTGCCTAGAAAACTGATTACTGAGCCCAAATCAGTATGAAAATGAAAGACAAAATATTTAAATTCTAACAAATTCTGATGTCTTTAAATTGTAGAAAACATTGTTTGAATTCTAAGTTCAAATTGTTTTTAGACATAGGGTATATCTTCTAAAGGGGAAATAAAATTCTGCAAAATATTCTAATATATTATTGCTCTTTTAGAAGATACAATAGTTTGCATTTAAAAAAAAGGGATCTGGAAGCTCTTTGACTGTTCTGTGGTGCTGAAACCTCATTTACCATTTATTTTAAAAAGTACATCTCTTTCAAATTCCTAAATTCTTTTTTACAGAACAGTAAGCTTAGGCTATGAGCCTGGATTTATACAGTTGTTCAGGGAATTGATTTTGAAAGCACTGTACAATAAAAACTTGATTACAAGGCTGCAACTACTTGTCCTGAAGGAAATGAAATCACTCTCTGTTTTTGTAAAGGTGGTTAACCTGAAGCTGAAAACCACTGCTCGAAATAGTTTGCAAATTCACATTTATGTTTGTTGATTCCATATTAAACTGAATAACCAAGCCTGCTGAAGGTAAAGCCCTCATTTAATTAACCCTCTTGGTGTAGTACCATGTGATTAAATGTGACTGAGCTGCTCCTTGGGGTTTCTGCTACTGAAAATACTAACAATAATCATCTGTTTTGTTTTTATATTTAAACACATCATTGCATAGCTTGGTGCAGAGATAATTACCAATTTTATCTCCTGTGTTTTTTCTAATGTTCATTAATAACAATAAAGGGTTGTAGGTTAAAAACTCATTTAATTGCCTTTATGTTAATGTCATTATGAATAGCCTTAGCTACAAGATTCTAATTCTGTCCAGTATTCTGTTTCATAGTAAAGCCCCAGGAGAGCTGCTCATTTTATCAGCATTACTGATTCAGAGTTTTTCCTTGCAGGTGGGTTTTTGTACATAATCAGAATTAATGCACAACACATTTTGCAAGGAACAGGGTAGAAGCAGTCTGAATAAGTAATTAACTAGAGTGCCCAAGGAAAAATGCCTGAGCACATTTTTTAGCATATTCATAAAACATTAAGAACAGTGACAAACACAGTGGAAACAATTTACTGATAATATGATTTCATGCCATTTTCTACCTCTTTATTCATCTATTTGTTTAAAAAAAAAAAAAAAAAAGCTAGATTTCAGATCTCTCATTAAGGAGCACCTGCCCTTGGAACAGATTACATCCCAAGCTATATTGGACAAGGACTTACTGGAAGATAAATGGAAGCCAATACTGGACTTTTTCAAAGTAAACAGAAAATAGACTTATGTCTCTTATATGCACAAATAGCATTCTCTCTTAAGCACCTCCCAGGACTTAAAACAAAATCAAACAAAGGAACAAAAAAAAGGGGGAGGGGGAAGGTACTTAGATTACTTATATGTGCAATGGTAATAAAAAAATAGACAATTGCAAAGATGCTGAGGGAGTGCACCATATTGCACACTGTTTTGCAACAGTCCCACGTTGGCACATTAATCTAATTTTTTATCACTTTAGATGGGAAAAGTGGTTGAACCTGTCTCTTGCAATAATGTAAGTAAAATATGTCTAGTCACCAGGAATTTTGTCTGTGGATCAGAGATGAGGCCAATGTGTTCACTGAATAACAGATCCGGTACCCAGCCCATATATTTTGGCTGGGAGCTGGGGTTTTCTGCAGTCAGTGAGAGAGTAGGGTTTATCCCACAAGACCATGGTGGAGTAGCCTCAATGGTCCATATGCATGGGAAAGAACTGTAGGATCTATACTGCAGTGAGTCATTTGACCATATTCCTTAATCACCCTGTGCGGCACCTCACAGGTAGCCCCTGCATAGATGGTTTCTGCATTGCATGTCCTCTTCGTGCTTTTCTCCCAAAAAAATTCTGCTCCATGCCCTTGTTCAGCAGAACTGCACCAGTCTCACTGCCAAGGTTCTGTGCACCCACAGAGATGGGACTGAGGATTTGTCTCTGAATTTCCCCAGAAAGAGTGGAGACTGTTTCAAAAACACCATGCAAAATTGTGATATTGTATGTTTGTTCTTATTTAATGTTAATAAAGTCAGGCATTCAGATTGGCAACTAGGCAAAAAATAATCAGTAATGCAACCATCAAGCAATAAAAAAAAATTGAGCTAACCCCCCCATCCCTGACAAACTCATGAGCTTATCTTGAAAATTGAGATTTTAAAAATAATTAATCTGAGAGGGTTTTTATTTTTAACCTTTAGCTCCTGAGCTTTCGGATCACTCAGATCACATTTTCAGGCTTGTCTCCACAACCATGAAGCAAGAAACTTACTTTTAAAAAAAAGAAAGTTGAGTCTCGTGTAATCACATGACTCCAGGAGCTGGGTCATTAAGAAAAACATCAAAGATGTTCTGAGACTCATGATAAAGACACAGGAGTTTGCAATAGTGGATTATGCAAGGTTACTTCGGGGTCAATCATTACACAAAAAGAGAAGGCCTAATCTTCAGTGGGGTTATTCCAGGTGAATTTGGCTAAGAATGCTCTTGAATAACACCTCTAATGTATAAGGCAAAAACATATTTTTCTTCAACATCCATCATCACAAACCTCATGTTCCACCTTTTTTGTCTCTTCAATGATAAATTTGTTATTTCGAGTCTTTGGTGCCATAAAGCAGAGATTCCCAGATGAAAACCCAGATGTAATCCCATTGAACTCAGATGCCTAAAAGTAAGGCACGTACTTAAATACCTTGTCTGGTGCAGCATTGGGCCCTAAGACTTGTCATTCAGCGGTGTAAAAGCTGACTCAAATCTAGAGTTGGTTGGGAATTCTTCGACAAACTAAGTTTTCCATCAGAAAATGCCTATTCATCAAAACTGAAAGTCTTTGCAGAAACCTATTGGTTTGGGGTCAAATTTTGTTGGGACGATTTCTCAGGTCCAGGATGGGATTTCTAGTCATGAGGTGGGGGAGAAGAAGGGGAGGAGGAAGAGAGAGAGAGAGACCTTCCACATCTCAGGTGAGTGCTGTAACTACAGGCTATAGTGTCAGTTTTTTCCTGGCCCAATGAATATTTAGTTATACAAAGTGCAACAGCGTTGACAGGAGAGACAGAAGGAGCTTGGTTCTATAACTCCAATGTGGAACAAAAACAAACATCAGAACCTCCCTTTTTCTCAAATGGGATTCTTGTTTTCTCACCAGCCCTACTCAAAACAGCACGTGCTGCTCTAATTGCGCAAAGAGCTGGACAGTGGAGCAGCCTGTACTGCAAGTTCGAACAGCGATAAATTAATGGTAAAGTGACAGTGATGGATCACTGAGGCCCAGCAGACTGGGCTCCACAAGCCTGGTTTTACAATGAACCAGAGTGTTCCTATCACAAAATCCTGAAGCACCAATCCTGGCATGTGGAGCACTGATTGCAATGAAGGGCTTGCTGGTAATTGATGGTTTAACGATCCTACCATATGCACCTAGAGTTCTGTTTATCTTTGCCAAAATTTAGAAAACCAATTTGAATCTAACCGTTCTGAATGTGTCTGAAACACTCTGCCCAAGAGTGTGTTGTAGCGCCGGTAGCCAACAATTTTTGGCAATCGCTTTTAGGACATTCAAAGGGTCAGCGGTAGGGACGTTAATATAATTAAACCATGCAGAAGCAATTAGCTCGATTCATCCTTCTGTACTACATACCTAGCCAGACCCTATGCAATACAGATAGAGGGAAACTGCCTCATTAAAAGTTACCTGAAATGCATGGGTAGCAGTAAAACTTATCATTCTAAGACCTGACCCTTTGTCAGCGATTGAGTTCAGTGGGAGCTGAGAGCAAACAGCACCTTACAAAAGGTGTTGAACCTGCTCAGAAGGATGAACCCTTAGCCTAAGTATTAAGAAAAATCTCCCTGCCAGTATGGACCATGATAAAATGCAACAATTAATTTATTAAGAGAATTAGGGCTCAGATTAGGACCTTGAATGCAAGGCAACATTAGATAAGCAAATGGAAAGTGTTTTGTCTGAGTCTCCCAGATGCTGGTGCATGAACAGAGTGTTTGGGTATACTGTGCAGTTAAACCATCTTTTCGCCTATAAATTATAAAGATCTATCTATCTATCTATCTATCTATCTATAAACTCCAAAGAGTTCTTAGTAAATCCCTTTACATTTAACTCCTTCTCCCTGAAATATTTAGTTAGAAGGTTAGGAATAGGAAGTGATTGAATCCACAGTGCGTCGTTTTCTTTTCCATGCAGAAAGCAGTGTCAGTTTCATTTAGCTTAAACTGCGTTTGGATCTACAGTTGTGAGCAGTTATGACTATGAATGTTAACAGAGTGCAATATATTTCCATAGGAGCATTTCAGAGGACATAAAAACTCAGTACAAAGAAAACACAACAAACAAGAATCTAGATCTACTCATAAACTTGCTATACAACTTGATTCCAAAAGGGGCTCCATAGTAGCGCTGGATAGAAAATGGTTTTCCTATGGCAGGAGAATTTTTGTGATTTTTGCTTTTTAAAAAAAAAAAAATTCTATCCTACATCTGGACAAAGTTAAAATCTTGAAAACTTTCATGAACCAAAGACCCAGGGGAAAAAAAATTGGATTGGGCGATTTAAAGATTTTGTTTTGATAATGTTTTTGTTTTTGGATTTTGACCTTAATTAATTTTGTTTTTAACATTACAAATTTAAATTTTAAAATGAAAAGTAAGTTTGACCTGAAAAATGGAACTTTTGCATTTAGAAAATGTTGAAACAGGACTTTTTGCCAATTTTGAATCTTTTTTCCAAAAATGTTTCAACATGGGAAATGTCTCTGACCTACTCTTTCCAGCAAAAAGTTTTTGTTTTGGTGAATCAGCATTTTCCAACAACAACAAAAAAAATTATTGAAAACTTCCCAGCCAACTCTATTCCATAGAAACAACTTGGTCTCATGTTTTTGTGCACATGGCTCATAGCAGGCATGGGGCCATATAAGCTGTATAGTTTGAAAATAGATTTTTTATGTCATAGGGAAAGAAATCTAGCAAGCAAATTACTGGTTTTGAAGCACAATCTTGCAAGCCAATTTCTTGCATTATGTACATAAACACATACAATTTTGAAACCTCTTAAAGAAAAAAATCATTATGGGTGGGGTTGGGGAAGCATTTGTTCTTATGTGGAATATTAGGTATTTTGAATCTTAATTTAAAGTAAAATTTTATTCTGACCAAATGTCTATTCATGACACAAATTGTTTTGTCACAGCAATATTTCTGCATATTTTGATAGTAAAATGTATAATATGACCTGTCCACCATTCATTAATCCTTAGTTCTTGTGTACACCTATCCAACATACTCAAAGCTTTCAGTTAAATTTTGCACTGTTTGTCATAACTCTTACATCAGCAAAAATCCCCAGATGCTAAAAGATCAGAAATGGGCTTGAATTTTGGATAAATTTTAATTTGTATCCGATAGTTGAATCTTGTACCTGTCTCAATAAAAGATATAGATTTAAAAAAAAAACACATGAAAGTCATAGAATCCATGAAAAATATGCAGCCTCAATGTAGTCACAGAAAAAGAAAATATATTGATGTGTCAATAATTGCAAATCTTGTCTTGCCATATTTTCTAACAAAGGGATCCGTTCTACAGGCATAAGCTTTGTAGAACTCCCACTCAAATCAATAGGGACCCTGTGTGCTGAGCATTTACAGGATTGGGCCCTATTTTTCCATGATGTCTAACACAAATTAGCTACATGTTTATTTTAGGTGGTTCTTTGGTCTGCTTTTAAAACTCAACATTTTTTTTCCTTTTCTGAAAATCATCTGAAGTGTTTGTAATTTATTTACTATAAAAACCAGAAGAATTGGTTAAGAAATCTTTGCTACCACTTGAAGAAAGGTATTTGCCTTTAAATAATGATTCGTACTAACATAGTGATCGGACCCGTGAAATTAATATTTCCCTAAAGCTAGGCAGATCCCTAATGTTTTGCAGTGGTAAATATGTATACCTACCACTTATACAGTAACAAACCATCTATTTGCAATAGATTGTAAAGAAGATAAACCAAATAATGTATATTTTTCAACTTCCTGATGCTTTAACCTTTCTTGAGAAAAGACTCGTGGGACATAATTGAAGGAAAGTGTTTTTCTTTAGCAGATGGATTGCTTTGCAAAGATAATATTTTAGTTATGCCAATAAAATGAAGGGTACACAGAAAACCATGAAACTGCCAGGAGTTGTTAGTGTCTGACTATTACCAAGGCAGAAATGAGGCCAAAGTGATGATAAATGTGCACATCTCTCACACTCTACCAGCTGAAGAATGACCTGGATACTCTTTACATCTGAGCACCAAGTGGGCCAACATTTTTCACAGCAGCACTTAATAGTGGACATTAACTTTGCCCTCTCCAAAAGGGCTGACCTGAAGGCTACCCTCTGTGGTTTTCCAAACTGTAATCACTTGTTCAGCCTGTAATTTTATCAAATAGCATGCACCTTTTCCAGCCACTTATTGGCCAATTAAGTCAAGTTCTCACTGAGGGGGTCCAGCTGGCTTCAAGTTATCTTAGATGAATTGATTGAAGACTTTCTGCAATCTATGAACCCAGTTTAATGATCTAGGTGATAATACTTGTAATTCTTCTCAGTCAAGGGAATTCGCCGCAGCTGTTGTCTGCAAATCCATGTTCTGATACAGTGAAGTACCAGAAGAGCATTAATCCGCCCTCAGTTTTATAGCAATGACTGCATTGTGAAATGGGAAATTTAAAATTCATACAGCATTGCCAGTGAAGACAATTTTTTGTTGATGTGTTTTTTTTATTTTATTCTATTGTAAACGTTAAAAAGGTTATACTGAAGAATACATCATTGATAATACTTAAAAATGGTGACTGGGTAGCCATATAACATTGCCTACTAAAAATATTGCATAAAATGGTTGAGATACAAAATAAGCTTTAACCTAAATCATGGACATAATATTTTTTTGAAATGCTGGGGTGGGAGGGGACTCATAGAACTAAAGTCACTGGACCAGTTTCTGCGCTAGCTACACAGGAGTAAATCCTGAGTAACTCCATTGATGTCAGTGGTGTTACTCCAGATTTACACCAGTGTAAATGAGAGCAAAATCTGTCCCATTTTTAGATGCAATATATTACATGGAGGATATAAATCAATACTAAGGATCAGGTTCTGCTCTTAGCTACAAGTCTGTAAATCTGGAATAACTCAGTATTTACCCTAGTATAAATGAGAGAAGAAAATGTTGCTAAGAGTTTGAGCTCCTACTCCTCCCTGGATTTACTGCTAGTGAAATGATAATGAAGCAGTGTCATACTTTGACCTAGGCCTTGAGAATAGCTCTAAAACCTATGCTATTCTGCAGGATGCCATGAAAAAAGAGGCAAGCATGTTTGCTTGCTTCAGTGTGTGTGTATGTATGTTTCCTAAACCACTGGAATGTTAATCCCTTCCCTATGAAACAAACAATGTAGCTAACACTAGGGAATATTTTTCATGTTGAACATTCAAAATACTTAGTAATGAAATATCCTACAGTGCATCTGTGAAGTTTCTGTTTATAAAATGGAATGACTGGGTTTTGATTTTCCTATAGAAGTGGCAGCTGCAATATTAATTTATGCTGTGCTGAAAAGACATCCATTCCATTTCTCAGTAGAATGGACTTCCTTTTTTCTGAGTGGAGTGATTGAACCTAGCTTTGGGGCTGTCTGGCTTGCTGAGAGATTCTGCTGCTTTTGATGAGATTTTAAGTTTTTACTCTAGGATACAGGGGAAATGTTTGGCTTTTTTATGGGGTACATTGTCAAAATGTGACAGGGAGGGTTTCATGGCCTCCTTCGTTTCCACCCGTTACTCAGGAGTACTGAACAGAGCCCAAAATCATATAGATTTTGATGTGGCTATAACACTACGCTGCTTTAACAAGGACCTAATTATTTAGGGCCTGAGCCTGTCATCTTTATTTACATTGAGGAGCAGCTTGAAATCAATGGGACGACTCATGTAGAATGGTGCTACTCAACAGTAGCAAAACCAGGCCCTTTAACTAAATTTAATTAATTAATTAATTAGACCTTGTTTCAGGCGCTAGTGGATGGAGAATTGCAAAATAATTAAAACAGGCATAAACATGATAAAACCTACCTATAAAAACCTAGAAATTCCTCTCCCAACCCCGAGTTCTCTAGCTGTCTGATAAGAGGAGGAGTGGCCCAGCAGCTAGCGAGGGACTCGGGAGATGTGGGTTCTAGTGATTGCTCTATGGCTGAGTGACAATGGGCCACGTACTTCACATCTTCATGCCTCCGCTTCCCCATCTGTACATTACAGATAATGATATTGCCACTTATCCACTCTGGAAAGTGCTTGGCGATCTACTGATGAAAAGCACACTAGTAAAGCTAGATATTCCATTTAAATACCCTTGTAATCGTATTAGATTTGCTGAAATACTATTCCACAACTATTAGCTGAACGTTTCCTTCGTTCCACCCTTCGTAAACATCTTACAGTTTGCCTGGAAAGTTTACAAACCTTGGTTCAACGTGGGGGAAATAACCCCCCTCTCCGCCCACAAACTGAATGTCCTGCCTGGGGCCCTGCCCCATGTAAACGGGGTGTTAGGGAGGAGGTGGGGCAAGAGTTGCAACTTGAGCATCTCCATTGATTTGCTTATGTAGCAGCTTTGCTCAGGAGACAAGCCTTCCTGAATGTCGGCCTGTCAGTGACTTGGGTACCATGGGGATGGGTGCTATAGAAAACCCTGAGATCGGGGGTTAGGTCCCACGTCATTTAGAGCAGTGGTTCTCAAACTGACTTGATCACACCTGCCTTCCTTGTGTCTGTGGCAGTTTATGCCCCACTCCCAGATGCCTGCCCAGCAGCTGCCACTCTCTGACCACCCGGCTCTGAAAGCAGCAGCACAGAAGTAACAGTGTCAATACCACACCATGCCACCCTTTCTTCTCCGCTGCTGCCTAGCCAGCCGCTGCCTTGGTCCGGGTGCCCAGCTCTGAATGTGTGCAGTCAGTTTTTTTTCTTAAAGCTTCTTACTGCCCTCCCTCCCCCAGAAAATATTCCACGTCCCTCAGTTTGAGAACCTCAGATTTACAGCTTTATAGGAAACTGGGGGGTGAGGGTGCACAGGGAAGCTACATTATTCTTCATAAAACTAGAGAGAGAGGAAGAAAATCCACTATTGCTATGAACTGCCTTTGAGTCTAACCACACAAAATAACCTTGAAACGAACTGAACCACGGGCGTACTCCTACCTGGTTTGGTTGAGCTGGACTTAGCTAAGGCTTTAGGCACAGCTGTCCATGCTTCATTGGATGCACATTTTACTCACGTCTGTCATTGTTTGGAATAAATCACATGGGCAGAGAACTCCTTGCAGAGGGGCTTATGTTAAATGCATGTGTTACCCCTGTATAGCCCTCGTCTAGCCCCAGAACAACTCATTCCCCATCATTGGCCTGGACAATGTCAAATAGACTGGGGAAAAGCATTGGGTGAAATGTACTGATAGGGCCTTGTTGTAAAGAATAGATGTTCTAGATTAAGCCTTTTTCTGTGATGCTCATTTACCCCTTTGCAATGTAGGGCCTGATCTTTTGAAGCTAATGTGTGTTTCACCATTGATTTCACGAGGAGCCGGTTTGGGGCCCTGAGTTGCTTATGTAAGAGCTTGGATGAAATGCTGAATTCTTCTTGTGGCTACACTGAGAGAAAGAGCTAGTTAGGACCATTGCCTTTGCCTTTGATTTCCTGCTGGTAAAAGAAGAGAGATTTTTAGCACCATGCAGCATCCAGACACTTTATGGATTTTGGGAAGAGGTAGCAAAATAAACATTTGAATATTAACACTTTACAGCTCTGACACACTAGCTAATGCTACTTGGCCAGCTTGATCTTGGGCTGAACCTTTGTGTAATTATTTACACCTGTGAGAAGTGGTGGTGCTGTGCTACACTGCTGGTTTGATAGCATTTTACAACCCCTTCACACAGGTGGAAATGATTACCCAACACAGTAGGGCATCAGTCTGAAAGCCTGATTTTGGATTCATCTTATGTACCCTGTTCCCTTTCTTGGTGCTTGATTTTATTTTCCCAGAACACCCACAGATAGAGTGTGGGAAAGCCTGTGGTTGGAAACTTATCTAACATGGTATTTTACTAGTACTTGCTGTGATAAGACCCATAATGTAATACATTTTCAGCAGTGCTCAAACACTCTCTTGTTGCCCTAGGGAATTAATGCTCAAAATAACCCCCTACTGGTTCCATCAAGAGCTGGAGACTTATTTTTCCTCCTGTTCTTTTAGATTTCAGTCCGACCAGCAGTAATGTTAAGGTTCAAACTTTTGATATGTTTTCCCTAGGCCTTCTAGACATGTTTTGTTCTAGGTCTTCTCAATTTTTTGTCATGGTTTGTCCTTTGTGCTTGTTGGCTCATGAAACTGCCAGTTTAAACTTGCATTTATTAAATGGCCTTTTTTTTCCCTTTCAGTTGTTGCTGTTATTAACAGTGAAGCGCAAACCACTTCATTAGTGCAATTAGATTCATCACTCTCTGCAGCTTAGGGTGACCAGAGGTCCTGATTTTATAGGGACAGTCCTGATATTTGAGGCTTTTTCTTATATAGGTGCCTATTTCTCCCCACACTCATTCTGATTTTTCTCACTTGCTATCTGGTCACCCTACCGCAGAGTCAAGTGAATGTCATTGCTAGCATGAGGGAGAATAAGATGGAAACCCAAAGTGTTCTTACAAAAGTAGAGTGAATTTTGTGGGGATGAGGGTGCTCAAAGTGGTTATCTTATAAAGACGGGTTATTTGCTGAAGAGTATAAGAAGATGAAATCCAAAGATATGCCACATATAGGACTCCAACCACTGCAGAGCAATGGAGGCAACAGGAGAGGAGCAGCCCTCTCCCTGAAATGTAAAACTAGATTAAAGAAAGATGATAAAATTATATAAACATAGGATTCTGATCTCAGTTACACCAGTGTAAGTCTAGTATCACTCTAGTAATTTCAGAGGACTTGCTTTTGGTTCACACAGGAGTAACTGAGAGAAGAATCTGACCTGTAGTGACTTAAACTTGAGCATTTCATCTATAGAAGAAGATTCCCGGATTGTTGCTTTGTGCATTACTCTGAAGTTTAGGTTGTCTGTTGAGTCAGTGTGAAGCAATGGAAAGACCTACAAGCAAGGCTGAGAGCTCGCTTTTTTAATTTATTTAGTTATTTATTCTATCACCCTGTTCAGTCATCATTGGGATTCAATCTGTTACTGTCCAATGTTTAAGTTCTCAGTCATTTTCTGCTTGTTTATGCTTGCAAATTACACCTGGATGACAGCATGAGCTTTCACTTAATATAGGTATAAGGAGGGAAAATATGCTGCTGGGGGGAAAGGACTTGTATGCTTATTTGGTACTGTTGTAATAAAGTCTATTCATTTGGGAGTGAGGCATGTCAATGAATAAAAGAGATCAGGCGATACTATAGGGCCTCAGTAACCTACTAATAATGTGTCTGAGGTCTCCAGAAACAGTGGCCTTGAGACTAATAAGGAATATGCAATTAACATTTAATGAATTGTGATCACCTTTTGGAGGTAGCTAAGTGTGTGACTATTTATTACTGGGGAAGATGAAGCTTGCCCAGGAGCAAAGAGTGTGACTACTCACATTTGGAAGTGCTAATGAGAAAGAGTAAAGGTTGCAGAATCAGGCCCTGCTGCTTTCCCCCTCCCTCCCCCCCGCTGCTGATTGGAGAAAAGGTAGAAAGAGGTTGAAGGGAAGCCAGCCCGCCGTCAAGTCCATTTACTTTGCGCTTCTGACACAATAGTAGCACTGGGTGCTTTGAAAGCCCTGTTATTACTATGCAGTACATTTAAGTTTTTGGAACAATTGCTTAGCACTCATTGCACCTCACTGGGAGTTGGGCCATTCTTCCCTCAGTGCGACTGCACTTCTGTAGTTCTGTTGGATCATTCTTTGCAGTTACACCCTGGTATAGATTCTAATAGCAAATGTAGTGCTCATGAAAGGAATTGGAGTGACACCACTAGAGACAGAAAAGCCTAATGGATAGAAAAGGGAATTACAGCTGCTATCTGGCCTACCCAAGCCATAGCTCTTCAGACTCCAGCATGTGTGGAGAGCTGCTATCCACCTTCTTGCACACGCACACGTAGACATGTGGCAATGTTACTCCTGTCCACAAACATCTCGGCTGATTCAGTTTTCATTTAAGGGGCCAGTTCTGACTTGCCCTGTCTGAACTCACTTCTCCCAAGCTGGCCCGGGAAGTTGTAAGTCGCATCACCTTGTTAGTCTGGCCCCTTGTGCCCACGTAAGAATTTAGATGCAAAGAGAACTGATGCTATTGCTGATGCCTGCCTTCCTTCAAGTTTTCCACTAGGGGAGCTACTGTAAATTATGGTCAGGTTTCCACAGGTGCACTGGTGGTAGAGGCTGTTAAAATGATGCACTGAATCAGTACGAGCAAAAGGGCAGCGTAGTGGAGGGAAGATCGGGACTATTTTCAGAGACAGGTACAGCCTTAGGGATGAATCTGGCTTTTTGTTTTTAAAACCCTCCCTGTACTTAATCAAGCCCGTCTCAGATGCTTTCTGCTCCTCACCCACCCTCTAGCACTGGCATTCTTTGTGTCCTTCCACACTGTCGGACCACTGCCAGGGTGAAATCCTTCTCCTCTGCAATTCTGGCCTTCTGCAACAGCCTTTCCCTATCACTCCATCTCATTCCAGCATCACTAGAAAACATTGTTCTCTCCCTTAACCTCTTTGCTCCCACCCTGGCTTTGGTGATTTCCCTTTATAATTGCATTAGTGGTTCTGGAAATTGTTTTGGAGTATAACTTTCATGGAAGTTGTGATTGAAAATAAAACTGCAGGATGTTATCATAACACAATGTATGTAATCACATTGAACTGCTCCACGAACATGCCTCAACCATGACCTGGAGAAAACCTCTTTAAGGGTGAGAGAGTGCACAAGGAACTAGAAAGACTACCACCTGATTTCACATAGCCCCTCTGTATGGTTGTCAGATGGAAACCATTTTTGCCACTACTGACCTGGGCCAGTTTTGAATAGTGATTTAAGAGGTGAATGGTAATACAATATTATGCCTATCTTCTTAAACCATGCTGCTGCTTTTATAACAAGAGACTATATTGTTATAGCTCAGGATCTCAGCTTCTAGAATTATCTATTTGTAAAATGCCCAGTAAAGGTATATTACTTCATCACAGTTTGTGACATTACACTGTAAACTACAAGGCTGTAAAAACATGTATTTATAACACTATATCAGTTTTGCTTCTATCTATCTATCCAAGAGCACATGATGGCTGATCAGTCTTGTGACATTTATCTTCATGAATGAAGGGAAGAGGGATAACTCTTTTTATGAGTAAAGATAAAATGTCACCAAAGATCAGCCATCATTTGTGTGCATATGTGTGTTGTGTAGTGTGTGAATTCCTACACACACTTTCTGCACATTCATAGTCTATGTGCACGTGTATGTGAGTGTATAAACACACACAACTGTAAAAACCACATGAATATGTGTGCACACACTCACTGTCTGTATATGTATAGACTACTCCGGTTATATTATTATAAAGAATGGAAAGTGTTGTAGATGGCAGTGTGGAATGTGAGAATAGATATGAAGCTTTACTAATATGTGAGCTGTCATCACATCAGTCAGATAAGATGTGTATTGAACAAGAAAAATAACACATGGAAATGTGTATAATATATACAAGCAATATATTCATTCACATGCAGAATCGTACTTACAAAGAATGTGTGTATCTATGTACACACAAACAGATATGGGTATTTCTAGATCTCGGAGCGGCTTCTCAGAAATAATAATGAAACATGAAGCAAATGTATGTTTATATCAAGTTAAGATTCTGGCATAAAGATGATTATCTGACTGTATTAACGGGGACAGTATGGCTCCGGTTTCACTTAACATCTGAGTTGTTCACATTAAAATATGCCTTTGGCCTGACAAGGCATTATTAACTTGCATTTAATAAAAATAAAATACTATGTTTAAAAAAAAAATTGAAAGCTGACAAATTTGATTTAAATGGATACTGAACTTCAGGCAAATGTGTTTGTTTGAACTCTGCCTGCTGCACTGTAGCTGACAGGAAGCATTAAAATAATACTGAGTGGTCAATATGTGATTAAATATCACATGTCAAGCTTAGCAAGAATGTTCCTTCCAAAGAAAATTATATTGTTAAAAATAAGTGACAAATTCTAAGCAGCCTTTTCAAATCCATAAAGACATGTGAAAGAAGGAAGGCATCCTTGCAATAAAACAGGACTCTGCAAAGAGAGAGAGGATCTAGTACCTCCTGTACGATGGCATCTACAGGTAATCAGATAAAAATGATTACACATATTGTAAACAATAAATTTCCTTTGCATTTGCCATAAGAACATAGAGGAGACAAGCTACATTTTCACACCATGTTTTCATCTGAAAGCTTTTGCTGTCATGCTGTTCTGTCTAAAGGATATATAACATTACTTGCTGAGCAAACCTTGAGCTGCACTTGCAACAAAAAACTTACATTTAAATCCAGATTTAAACTGGCTACCAACCTCCTAACAAGGCATAGTAATAATACATTAATTAATAAGCATAAATAATCCATTCCTGACGTAAATACCTAGGGATGTGTGTGTTCATAAGAGTTGTAGTCTGTGGTTCTGTCACTGATTCAGGAATGCACTTAAGCATGGGTTTAATTTTTAGCCCATGCTTAAGTCCCATCAACTTCACTGAAAGTTAAGCTCAGGCTTAAACATTTTCCTAAATAGTTGCTTTCCTAAACAGGGATGTCTGGCTCCAGTGGGGTCACACCCTCATATTTACAAGTGTGAATGACTTCGGGATCTAGAACTCTACTTAGAAGGTTAAAGACCAACAGTCTGAGTCAGATTACCTTATATGCTTAGCGCAGGAGGTTATTAGAGCTAGGCGATATCTGAGGTACATTTATCACTGCCTGAGCTCAAATTAAGTTTTAAATGTAATCAGAAATGAAAAACTGCTACCAGATAAGTTGTCTTAGAGAGTTCAAAAATGTAGTTTAGTTCAATAGAAAGATCAGATATTCTGAATTAGTTTATGCTTATCAGAATTCTTCCTTTTGTGGAATGATAGGAAGGATACAGTTAGAGTTTAGCACACGTCTAGAGGCTTAGTCTCACTGAATTATCAATAAGCGATTGTGAATTATTTGCACACTGTGGGCCTGTTCCTCCTCTACTCTGCACCTGGTGTGGCTATTTACACTTTCACAATGTGGATCAAGAATGCTATCATTCTGCCTTGGCAGCTTTCTACACTCACTTTGCACTGTGATATAAAGAACTACACTAGATACCAGGCAGTGGGGAATTAGATCTAATGATTTTTTTAAGCACAATAATTTAATATGCATTCATTTTTTGTTCTAAAACCCATAATCCAATCATATCTAAAACAGCTGTTCATCTTTAGTTTGCCTGAACACAATGATTTACATTGGTTTAAGAGGGAAAAGAATCAGCTCCATTTGGACTGTTCTTGGAATAAGGTACTTGGGAGGGCAAATTTTGCCCCTATTACATTAATGCAGTGATCTACGGGTGCCCTAATGGAGTAGCTGAGCATTCCTCCAATGTAGGAGAAAGCCACAGATGGCCCAGAGCTGAAATAGTAGTTCAAAACTGCTCCTTCCTACCCTGTTCTCCATCTTGGGAGATGTTGTTGGGGACATGCCCAGTAAGGTTGCTGCAGTGGCCCCCAGCATGGTTGCATTTGGGCAAGGCAAGAACAGTCCTGGTTCTGCTCTAACTTATTTTGGGGAGGAAAGGTGTAAAAAGGTGACAAAAAGCCAACTTTGTCCTTTCATGGCCTCAGGTCCTGCACACAGCATAGCTGGGCCCAAAGCAAGGATTGGGCCCTTAGGCTTCAGTGGACCTACTAGCACTGTACACAGTTAAGCACAATCACAGGAGTGGGGCCTTATTGATTGCCAAGCTAATAGTGCCTAAAGAAAGGCTTTGCTCTTCTCAACCAGCTGACTCCAAGTGTCTGCTTCCAAAACCCAGCATTCTGGACATGTCATCGCCAGTGCAATCAAGAGGGAGGAAAAAGGAACTTCATACACAAAGGTCTTCATAATGGAAAATGAAGGGAAAAGGAAACAGGCAGCGGCTTCTGACAGTATAATAGATGTTTGAGGCAATACTTTCTCTACAGTAGTCCAGGGTGCTGGAAAACATTGCTCTTTCATAGCTGCAGCTGTCCAGCTGCCATGATAATGAGTTTTGCAGGATATGTGGACAGGCCTAACTAAAACTCAACCTAAGGCCTTACCTTCTCCATTGCTTCAGTCCCCCAAATCAAACCATGCAACAAAAAGCTCCATTGTTCCTTAGAAACATTGTTTTAAATTGCAGTGTAAGGAGTAAACATAATGCTTGAAGCTTTTGAGTGTGTGTCCTTATCTAGGATACTAATTACACTGAGGATCCTTCTGTGGAACTAATTCTGTAAGTATGAAAAAAATAGAAATGTAACATTTTACATTGTAGTTTGTATTAACCCTGGAAGAATCAAGTCAATTTTTTAAGGACTTAAAACTTCTTTAAAAGGAGACATTTGAAATTGGGAACAGTGTTGTGTACTATAGAAGTAAAAAGGCTTAACTGGAAGCAGAATTTACATGCAAGGATGGTATATTATTCTTTGGTATTATGGTCCATTTCCTTTTGGAATTAATTATTTCTATGCTTTTGTTGAAGAATGCATAACTGGAATTGGCTAATACAGTGTCCATTCATACATAGCATAGCTGCTTGGCTTGACAATTCCACACTACTGAAACATTAAGGGCGCTTGTCCAATAAAGAGAACCTTTTTACTATTATTCACACCTTCACAATCATCTGAGATGGCATCAGACGTCATAAATCCAGTGGGTGCCCCTCCATGATCTAATTTTCAACAGGTGTAGGGGTGAAAACTATATAGAAGCTTAGCAGTCAACCATGCTGAACCGCTTCTAGCATGAGTGGATTTGGAGGTCTTTGGTTAATTACCTAAAAAGCTGTCTGGCCAGTGCTACTTCAGATGCTTAACTACACTTCAGTTTGCATCACCTCCTCCTTCACACCTCTGCTGAAGAGAATGAAGGTTTTGACCTGAGTAACAGTGACTATGTAGTCAGGAAATGACGACAAGTCCATCTGGGATGCAGATGAGAGGGTTTCCCTGCATTCAGAAGGAGTGGGTAAGTGGGACACACTAGCAACCAGCAAATTATCAAGCCCGTAAGCATAAAGATTGCAAATGTCTGCTGGTTTCTTAACTTATTATTTTTGGCAGGGTTGCATATGTTCTCTGTGCTCATTCCATGAATCCAGCTGATTATTATTCCAATCACCAGAGGAAGAGAGAGTCACATTAATTTGTAGTAATTAATAGCACTGATGCATTTGACAGCGCATGTTAACAAGCCTCTTTGATTGTTTGGATCTCTAACTGCGGCCCTTCTTGTTTGCATCACCTCCAAGGAATTCATAATATCAAAGCTTAACGGTATCTGATACTTGTCAAAATGCAATTTATAAAAGTTTAATTCTTTTATTGATTTAGTTTGGTTTTGATGCCTGCAGAGTCAGCTCCCTTGACAGAACTTAGCGGATTCAAATGCTTGTCACCAGCTCGGCCTTCTTTTTGCAGGGAACAATTGCCATAGGCCAAGCCAACAGGCATGGTTTAATTGCCATTAATTAAAAGCATAAATCTTTTTTCTTCAGTTGCTCTGCTCTTAAAGGGGGCTGTATCTCTCTCTCTTTTCCTGTGTTTGTCAGAACACCTTCTGGCAAGCAAAGTTAACCCATTCCATCTTTCTAAGCACTTTCTGGAAGAATCTTTTGAAGCATAGCTCTTCTGATCTGATGTGAAATGCATGCAGTTCGGTGATATTTAACAAACTGGATTTCTTCTTTATTGCAGTATAATGAGGTCAAATGAATCCCTCCATGGGTTGTATACATGCTTAAATGGTTTCAGCATCAAATTCTTTTTGACAGCAAATAAAACAGCAGCCAAACAAAACATCAGCTACTTAAAATTGGCCGGAAAATCAGGACAGAGTGTGATATATAGTAAAAAAAAAAAAAAAAAATCCACCCCATATGTGCTTTATCTGGAGGTGCAGCTAACCTTCCAAGCAAATAGCTTTGCACGGTCATTGGCAGATGAGAGCAATTAGTGGTAGGAACCTTAAGGAGAAAGGGAAACCCTCAGCATAGCAGAGCACAATTGATTCTACAGTAAATATTATTCCAGCTCCCCTCCTTTGATTACTGTCATTAGGTCTCGTTTGAATGTGGAAGTGGCTCACGCCCGCTGCACGCAGGATGAAGAAATAAAACGCACGTCCTCTCTCTCCACGCCGTGGTGTTTGCGGGTGGCACTAGAGAGCCGCTGGGGTCTGGTTCCTTTGCGCCCCCCTCCTGCCCACAATCCTCGTGCCGGGAGTGAGCCGAAGAGAGTGTCACAACCGTGCGTTCCCCCGCGCTGCCAAACGCCCCCCGCCACTATTCGGGGACGCGTCGCTGTAAGCAGATCATTGCTTTAAAGCGTTTACACATATTAGTTTTGCTGCCTGTGCCAGCGTCCGCGGGCGGGGCGGGAGCGAGGGGGCCGGGCCCCGCCGCGCGCACGTGCTGGATGCGGAGGAGAAGTCGGTGGTGCGGGGCGCCTGGAGCGCACGGCTCCGGGTGGCGCTTTGCGTGGGGCGCCGCTTCCTGCGGGGCGGGCTGGAGAAGGGGGCTTGACCTGGGGCCGAAGGCCCTCCAGGGAATGCACTTTTGCTTCGCGGAGACCTGAGCCCCGGGTCCCCGGGCTCCCGGCGCACGTTTGGTGTGTTTGATGCACGGGTTTGGGGCCTGGCTCTGACCCTAACCCGCAGGAGCGACCCCGCCGCGGTGTTCATCCCTCCTCCAGCCTGCCGCGTTTCTAGCCGCTTGTTGAGGGGCGGCGCTTCCAATTAAACCCCACAGATCCGCCGCTGCAATGGTCCTTCCAATTGCCGAGCGCACGACGATTGCAGTGTCGGGGGCTGTCAAAGGGCCTGGAAAACCCTCACTTGATAAGGCCCAACGCTTCCAATTAGGCCCGGCGCAGATCTGCAGCCAATAACGATCCCGGGTCCCCGCAGAAATGCCGCAGACACTTATTGCAAATGACTGACAAAAAGCCCCGTGTATTG
>ML675646.1:28919832-28926653 GCA_007922155.1 Mesoclemmys tuberculata
CAGCGGCCTCACTCCGGTTTCCCAGCTGAGGATCCCGCACCCTGTGGGGGAGAGAAGGGGGTGACCGCTCCGCTCCCTGGGCTCTGCTCCCCTGTGCCCCCTCCGGGCGGGGAACGTCGCTTTGGACACATCCCCCCGGTGGGGAGACACGCGTGTCTCGTTAGCGCTAATCGTGCGCCCAGGACGTTGAACATAATAATAATGGCCCCGATGCTATTCCTACGGGAACGGATTAGGATGCAGTTTTGCAATACACACAAGTGGTTCCCCTCCTCCCCCCGCGCTCCCGCTTCCCGAGGAAGGGAAAAGCCAGACTATTGGAGAGCAGATTGCAGCTCGGATCTGTTCCTCTCCAGCCAGGAGCCAAGATTTCCTGCCCGCCCCTGCAACGTGTAGACCGGGATGCCTTAGTTATGGACTCTCCCATTCAACTCCGCTGTCTCCTGTTCCTACCGAGCGGGTCTCCCCGCGGGAGAAACCACGCGCATACATAATGTAGAAAAGGAAAATGCTTTTAAAACTTGGGACGTAGGCGTCGTGCTTGAGCGAGCTCGGAGGTGTGTGTCGGTACCGCTGCGAGCCGGTGGAAAGCGGCGGCTTTCCTAACCCGGCAGAGAACAGGCCGGGTCCCCCTTCGCTTGTAGCTATGGGCCCTGGGCGCCTGCCTTCCCTTCTGGGGAGAGGCCCTGGCTCGCCGGGCCCGGTCTAGTTGTGGGTCACTTCTCTGGCCTCGGCCCGGAGAGTCGTTTCGCCCGCTCTCGTTGTAGCGCGTGTTCTCCACAATGTGGAGCACGGTGCACAGAGAGCAGTAAGGGCAGCGATGGATGCGTCCACAGGAACTTCTCCCACGCGCTCCGGGGCCCAAGGCCCCACTCCCTTCAGGGCTAGGAAGTCTGCCTCGTAGGGTACATGAACGGGGGGGTGTCGGTGCGCCCAGGAGACACAAGTGCGAACAAGCCTTCACCACCTGCCACCCAGCCTAGTCTCGTCCCCGTTGACGGGCTGGCAGAGGCAGATCTTTCCGGACCCTCAGGACGGGCCGGGGCTCGTGCTCTGCCAATAGCCTCACTTCTCCGCCCCGCTCTGCACGTGTGGACGCAAACCCACGTCCGGGGCCAAGCACGTCGAAGAGCAGCTGCCGGGGAGTTGAGCAACTTCCTCCAGACCTAGCCCCGCCTGCGGGCGCTAGCAGCGCTGCCATTCCCAGTGAGTGGGGCTCTTTGTTTACTGGGGGGTCCTGCTTTCCCAGGGCCGGTTTCCAAAGCGCTCGCTCCCCGGCCCCGCAGCCCCAGCGGGCAGGAATCGATCCGCCGTGCCCGCCCTGGACCAGGATCCGCTGGCTGGTCGCGCTCAGCGCGTTCCATCCGCTACTCCCGAGTTAATACAGCGATTGATTAGCGCTCAAAGTGCCGTTTTAATTAGCTGCCTGCTAATTAACAGCGGGAATGAATTCTCCTCCTGAGTGGCACCTTCGCTCATTGCTTCGATTGGGCCCCCCCTCCCCGCCTCCGTCCTTTCCAGCCCAGCCCAGAGACGGCGCGGGACGAAAGCAAACGCAGGGCCGGGCTCAGGCTTAGCCGGATCTGGCAGCCCCCGAGCGGTCCCCTCCCTGGCCGCAGTCCGGCCAAGCGCGGGGAAAGGCGATCGCGGCTCGCCCTGCCTCTGACCTCTCCCCAGGGCCAAGGCCGCCTCCCGCCTGGCCAGGCAGGCCCGGCCCAGGGGAACCCCAAGAGCCTTGCGCCCAGGTTCCCGCACCTGGCTGGGCTGGCCGGGGCTGCCGAAGGCCAGGAACAACAAAAACCTCCCCGGGAAGGGGTAGGGACGGGTGGGAGGCCGCACCCCTGGGGCTTCAGCAGAGGAAGGGAATCAGCAAGTGAAACAAAACTCGGCCCGTGCTAATAGCGCGCCCGGCGTGAGGGCTGTGTCTACATGGAACCGGCCCCGCTTCCCCTCACTTCGTCTCCAAGGAGCTGCAGGGGCTGGGGCGAGCTGATAGCAAAAATCCGAAGAGAAAACCCTGAAGTGTGGTATCTCCCGTGCCTGCCTGCAAACAGGCACACCCGCTGTCCGCAGCTCGCCCCGCAAACGGCCTTCGCACACGGAGCGCCAGCAGCGGACAGCCTGGCCCACGTTGGTACAACTGTCTGTTACCTTGTCCTGCCTTTCGTAAAGCAGTCGAGAGCGCCAGGGAGCAAGAGCCAACGGGCTGGAAGGGGCAGGGTCATTGAAACGGATCCGGCTAAATCGGCAGCTGGAAACAAACGAGCAACATCTGTAAATATGCTTCTGTAGGAAAACCTTTTACCTTTTCTCCTAACTATTCCCGCTTTGACGGGCATGTACCTGAGACTAAACACGGAAAGCCATGACAGTGCTAACTGCTCGGTGACTTGACTCTAAGCTCTCAATCCTGGCTCTGAGTGTATTACGTAGGGTTATGGCGGGGTAACATCTTGTCTCCGATCACACATTTCCCTCGGGGTAATTAGGATACGCTTTCTTTGTAAATTGCAAGGACAGACAGCAGGACAAACACAAACGCTGCCGCAGCCTGCCTTTATTCTGCGGGAAAGCTTCAGTACTTCTGGGGGATTTTTCTCTAGGTCGGTCATTGTCTTTCCATTTTTCTCTTAGCTTTTATATACAGTATTTTGAAAGTTGCCTGCTTTAAAATTTCCATGGGACAAACATGAAATGATTTGCTAGAAAAAAAGAAAAACCTTTCTTAGGCCAACGAAAATGTTAACAAGATCAGCCAAGCAACCCTGAAAATGCTGTTCGCCCCGGACCCCAGGTTCTTTCTGAGACAATGGATGACCTGGTGGTAACCCCTATCGCCGCCCAGTGGATAGAGGCGCCATTGCAGCTCTCCCAGAGCGAGCATTCTGTGTTCTACGGCAGGACACTTTAAATTAAACATGTATAGAGATAAAATGCCAAATCCAAACCTACCGTAGAGACAGATGGCTATCCTTCACAGTTCACTGCCGTTACAAAGCACGTTGCGACAACTTCTGAAAAAGCAAAACACCGGAGATGGGAAAGACATATTTTGTTTCCAAAATCATTAGGTGCCTGAAACAAGAAAATGTGTTAGTGGCTTAAAAAGTGAAACCCGTCTCTACACTTTGTAGCTCTTTTGCAGAAAACCAGATGAAGAGGAATGTAATAACTTGACAGATATATGTGGTGCTGATAGCTCGGTAGCTGCCAGAGTCAAAGTTTTGGCTTTACTAGTAAAACTTCTTAAATACTTCTCGTTAAACAATCCATTCCCTGTACTGCAATGAAACTCTTAGAGAAAATGTCATAAATATGCTCCCTGGTTAAATTAGGAAATAAAGGCCCGAACAAATCTGCAAGAAGCGAACACACAAATAATTCCTTGAATTAGATTGTTTTTAGAGTAGGGAAGGCAGTCTAAAGTTAAATATATTTGAATGTTTCATTTCAAATCCATTGCTCTTAGATTTAATTTTTAATTTTTGATTTTTAAAAGAAGCTATTGATTACAATTATATCGCAATATAACCCGTAAACTTGTTAAAAAAGTGTAAACTTGTAAAAAAAAGTGAATGGGTACTTTAGTTCAAGCTGATTTGTGAGATGTAAATAGACATAGGTTGTATTTACGACAAGCCTTGACTACAAGCCTCATTTTAATACCAAAGGAACGAATCACTTTCCATCACTACATAACTGCATTGTTTTTCTTTAGATATATACTTCATAGTAGACTCCGTTTTAAAAGGTCTCCGAACTGCCATTTGAATCAAAGCCTTCCTTTTCACAAAATTGTAATTAATAAGTATTAAGAGACTAATGGTGTCCTACATAGGTTGTTTGCAAGCGGGCAGATGTAAATGTTGACATGGGCTGAATGCCTTAACAGAACAATACTTTCCCCCTCTGCATTTCCTTATCCACTGAATCAAATTTCTGATTTATTTGCCAACGTAGTTAAATATTACTAGTCAATAATATTTCTAACCACACAACACAAGCTGTGCTATGGGCGTTTTTTCACTCTTCAGTAATTTTAGGCGTATAAACAAAACAAAAACAACCTTAAATGAATTATTTATAAAGGATTTGGAATAATTGATTTTTGTTGTGCTATCACTCAGTCTCATATTTTATGTGTTTTCCCTTGTGGAACCAATCTTCTTCCAACTTTTAATGCGGATATTTCTTTAGGAAATGCACCACAGCGGAATGCTGATGGCTTAGATCAGTAAAAATAATGCCCCGAATCAATATATATATATATATATATTTAAAAAAAGTATAAATTCGACAAAGAACATTATCCAATGCCATCACTGCCATCCAGTGACATGTTTTCGGCAGTTACTAGTAAATGCTAGGAAGAGAGGGACAGAGGTAACAATGAATGCTGCATTTCTGCACATAGGATTAATTATCTCAGTAATCTGATGCAGGAATTTTCATGATTAAATAAAATATCATAAAAAATACCGACCTTTCAGGCTGCTTTATGCCTAACCCAGCAATCCATCAATAACTGCGATGAATCTCAGCTTGACCTATGGCAGGAGATTGTTAAAGAGGGGCTTGCTGTGATGGGGTAGCCAAAACAAGATGATGCTTTCAGCTAACAGTTAAGAGCCATCACAGCAAATCTTTTTCTGTACCAACAAAAAGAAAGCTCTCTACAGACACCTGTCCACAGAGAAGATTATTTCAGAGCTGACTCAGGTACTTTATTTACCCGTTTTCTTTCTTCTTTTTTCCCCTGTGGCTTTCCACTGAACTATTGAACTGTGCCAGTTTTAGCTTTAATACCTCTCATTATCCAACGCTATCAGCGAACATTACGCCTCTAAATATCTTACGTTAGTTAATCCTGTTTTACGTCCCTCTATTATTCTTCCTGTACCTATTTCCATCGGCAAGGATACAGCCCTCACATAAAAGCTTTCTGCCACCTCAGTGAATCTACCCATCACTTGATTTCATGTTGTCAAACTCATCTCGTTGTATAAGATTGGCAAAAAAAATTGGGGGGGGTGAGGTGGGGGGGAAGAATGATAGATCATTAAAATGCCTTGATGTAATATTTTTGAAAGATATTTTTCTTTGCCTACTTTATTATTTTTAATTAATGTAACTTAAGGAAAAAGCTCGGAGACTTTAATTGCCATCTGATGTGTTAAGAAATATATTCTTGCAGACTGACATGGCAGCGATGCCAGCTCGGTTTACCTTAGATTCATAGGGTCCTTAAAATGGTAATTCGAAGTAAAATGTAACTCAGAGAACTTTGAATCATTCATTAGCACCTTATAATTACTCTGCTAATTAGGTTGACACCGTACTTAATCAGGAGTAATACGACGTCTTGTCACTGGCAGTTCCCATTACTCTGACATTCAACAAGAGACAGGTTGGAGTCGTCCTAGAGAAATTAACACAAGTTGATACCCTCCAAAGAAGCAGTGGAATAATTTCCTGCATTCCCAGGGCGGATCGACAGTAACTATTCCCATTCCAACTGCAACGCTAAAACGAGAAACCCGAGAGAGCACAAAGGGCTAATGAATTCAAGAAATACCTCAAGAATCGGGGAAGCCAGAGCGGCTGCAACCGAGTCACAAAACTGGGAGAACGCCTGTGCCCCTGCTATATTAGTGAATCCGGATTAATTGGCATGCATAATCTAACTGGAGAGCACGTTGGGTGCTGCACGGGCTTCTTCCAGTTTCCTGGCAGGTTTCGCGTTCCTTTCAAATTTCCTTCCCCTTGGAGAGCAGAAGCCCTTTCGCTCAGCTCAGACCTGAAATCCCCTATTTCCTAGTCAATAAATGCAAAGCGTTTCCTATCAAGCCGGCGTGCTGGGGAAACCTGGGCACCTGCTCTCCCCGGCTAGCCAACGGACTACGACAAACTAGGAGGCGAGGCAAGGAAACAAGTCCCTTGAAAGTTACTGGCCACTTTCTGATGGGGTCCTTTGTCATTTCTTTTCTCAGACCTGTAGGCTACCTCCCCTCATGGCTGGGGCCGGGGTGAGTTTCAAAAGAATGGATCGAGCGGGGCTACCTTTGATTTCCATGCTGCCCTTCTCCCACCCTCTATTGCTCTCTCTCACCTCCTAACATAAGGGGCAAGGCACCAGTCCCCTTCTCTGACTGTCTGTCTGTCTGTCTGTGCACGCGCTACACTTCGTGGCGGTGCCTAATTGTCACCACCTCTGCTAGCGATTATTAGCCAGGGAGGCTGATAAGGGGCGCGCTGCGCGGGTCCACACGGGAGCAGGAACCCGAGCGGCTCTGGCCCAGACCAGCCCCAGCTCTGGAGCTGACAGGGGCCGCTGGGCCCCAGCTCATTGGCTGCCGCCCCTCGGCGTCAGCCTGTGCCGCGCCGGCCGCCAATGGGGGCCGCTGCCGCAGGGCGGAGGGGGAAGGAAAAAAAAACCACCCCGCCGAACCCACCCGGGGTTTATAATAGAGCGAGGGGGCGCGCGGCCGGCAATGGCCGTGACGTCACGGGCGGGAGCCGCGCGGAGCCGGAGCGCACTGGGAATAGCGCGGCAGTGGCCAGGCTCCGTCCCGCCTCGCCTCGCCTCGCCTCCCGCCGCCGCCCGCGCCACGCCTCGGCTGGCCAAGAAAGTTCCGCAACTCCGCGGCGGCGCCAGCGCCCGGCGCAGCAGCCGCAGTCCCCCCCGGCCCGTGCCATGCAGCTCGGCCGGGCGAGCCAGCCAGGGCCGGCCCCGCGCCGCAGCCGCGCCCCGCCGGCGCGCCGCTGAGATCCGCGCCTGGACCCGCTGCGCCGGGCGCCCGGGCCGCCTCGGCCAGCGCCTT
>ML675646.1:28926753-29058302 GCA_007922155.1 Mesoclemmys tuberculata
GCGCGCACCCGGCGCCGGCTTTTGTGTCTCCCAGAGTTGCGTGGCTGCTCCGCCAGCAGCCCTCCCCGCACCCCCCGCACCCCGCCGCGCTGACGTTCTCCTTGCTGTTTTCTGTGCCGAGCCCATGGCCCCGGTTACTCGGTCGCCTTGAGCCCCGGCTGCAGGATTGGGATGCAGGCGCCGCGCTGAACGGCCACCATGGAAGGATCTAGCGGGTCGAGCTTTGGAATAGACACGATTTTGTCCAGCAACAGTTCGGGCAGCCCCGGCGCGATGAACGGAGACTTCCGCGAGGCCAGGACGGCGGATTTTAGGAACCAGGCCACCCCGTCCCCGTGCTCGGAGATAGACACGGTCGGGACGGCGCCTTCGTCCCCTATCTCGGTCACCGTGGAGCACCCCGAACAGCATCTGGCGCCAGAGCATCGCCATCTCCACCACGGCCAGCCGCAGCAAAGTTTGCAGCAGTCGCCCCAGCCGCAACAGCAGTTGGGCTCGGCCAGCTCTGCCCCCAGGACTTCCACCTCTTCTTTTTTAATTAAAGACATTTTGGGCGACAGCAAACCGCTGGCGGCGTGTGCACCTTACAGCACCAGCGTCTCCTCTCCCCATCACACCCCAAAACAAGAGGGCAACGCAGCCAACGAGAGCTTCAGGCCAAAACTCGAGCAGGAGGACGCCAAGACCAAACTGGACAAACGCGACGATACACAGAACGATATCAAATGCCACGGTGAGTGTATTATCCCCTCCCAGCCTCCGCCGCTTCCTTGAGTGCTTTCGAGCCGCCTAGCTTGTGATAGGATTTCACTTTTAATTCCTAATCACACTAATGCTATTGATTAATAATAACCTTATGTGCTATTACTCTCCCGTGGACAATGTTGTATATAAATTGCTACGGAAAGCGATACAATTCCCTGGCACTTTGTCGGAAATTTCAGAAACTGGGACAAAAAACAAAAACAGCCCCCCTACTAAAATCCAATTCTTTAAAAATTGTCTCAGATTTTCTTTTAAAAAATCAGATCTTTAGAGAAATCAGTCTTTCCCCCTCTTTTCCGGAGGCACCCTCTTTTAGGTTAGTTGCTTAGCGAAAAAATAGTCTGAACGTTTGTTTCTTTTTAAACTTGAATGTATTTATTTTTAAAATGCTAATGCGTTTAAACGATTCGCGTGTTTTCTAACATCAAGCACAGAGGTTTAGCAGCACTTAATTAATACGACAAATTTCCAAGTGGATCTAAAAGTGAGCAAGAACTTTTTACTAAATCACGTTAGGAGGCTTTTTACATTTTATGAAATCCCAGACTTTTCCTGCGCTACGATGGGATATTTTCTTCTTCGAATTTTGTACGCCTAGGGAGTCTGCAACCGGGCAATATTTCTTCATTTAAATATACATGTATATGAATGTGCATGGCGTGAGGGTCACATTAAAAAGATAGTTGATCTTTTAAAAGCTTTTTTTCTTAACGTCAAAGGATTCACTCCCTTCTGCAAAATGGCTTTGCACGAGGCACAATTTAAACTATGAGGTGAGAGGACACATTTTCCTCCACAATTCACATCTTTTCTAATGTTGTGCGATGAATAATAGAGAGACGCTCATGTGTGCCATTCATTTTGCTGTTTTAACATTAGCATAAGAGTGCCCAAAACAGATGTACAGTCTGGTCTGGCGATTTTTTTGTGCACCAACCTCCCCAGTGGGTCAATTAGAGAGATTATTGTTCTTCCTGCAGGGAAGATCAAGGAGCGCTGCAAAAACTGGTACAAACAGAGATGGATTGACATATCGATTTCCCAGCATTGCAGCAAAAAAACCAAAGTTGACAAATAGAATCCGGAAATCGTAGCGCTGTCACCTGGACGTGCTCTGCAATTTGAACTCAACTTTGTGCTTGGGTGACATATCCTGTCTCAGGCATTCGCACGTCTGGTGCGCTCACTGTTCTGCACTTTACCTGAACAGTTCCCAAGTGCACCTGAAAGGGAAGAGAAAAGGGAGAAACCTTACCCCAGAAAGGGGGAATATTTGTGGGCTGCACTGAGGGAAATTGCCAGTGTTTGTAAAACACCCTCCTGTCAAACCCATTTAGACACGTAAGCGCGAAAAGGCACCAGCTATATTAAGGGATTTCCTCGGGGTCCTGAATGCAGCAGGCAGATAATAACTCTATAAAGAAATCGGCTTTGCCCCGAGTCCCAGACCCTACCCAGCCCGGCCTGGGTTGCTGCTTTAGACCACGTTTCTAGTGTTGCGTTTCCTAAACCCGAAACTGCGCTTGTGAATTGTTCGCAGGGACAAAAGAAGAAGGCGACCGGGAGATTACAAGTAGCCGGGATAGCCCCCCCGTCCGAGCCAAGAAACCTCGGAAGGCGAGGACGGCCTTTTCGGACCATCAACTCAATCAGCTGGAAAGGAGCTTCGAGCGGCAGAAATATTTGAGTGTGCAGGACCGCATGGACCTGGCTGCGGCTCTCAACCTGACCGACACGCAGGTGAAAACCTGGTACCAGAACCGGAGGTAAGGGAGGCAGGCAGAGGCAAGGATCTCCGCCTTCTCCCCCAAAACAATTTCTCCAGAGCCCCTAGCCCCTGAAATTTGCGGCCGCTCAGGCAGTCTGAGCTAAATGGTCCGAAGGCCGGGGGAAGAAATACCCCCACCTCTCTAGTCAGAAGCAGTGAGATCTATTCAAGGGAAGCAAACACTGGCCACTTCAATATGTTTGTGTTGGTAGATTTTATAAAAGAACAGCCCTCCCCTTCCCTCCACACACACGCTCCTTGTCCATGTCAGAATAAAGGGAATAGCAGCGTGTCTAAAATAAAATTACATGGACAGGTAACATTAACCATAATGACGCCAATAAATAAACGACGACATAAAAACCCAGTGCTGTTGGCTACTGTATTTCTCCAGGAAAGGCCAAGAAAAGCCTTGGAGTAGCGTGTGTAGATTTGTCAAGTGCAGGCGAGCTAGTCAGTCAACCAAGTAGTCTCAACCATGGCTAATTAAGAAAGCAGACGTATAAATATGAACGAATACACACATGAATAAATAATGGGCAAATCTTGATTACAAAACTGGGGACATATTATTCTTCCTGTGTTCCAGGGACATCCTGGGAAAGAAATCCCACTGAAATCTCATTATGCAGTGTTGCTCTTGGCATGCCTCTGTAACCCGTTTGGAAAGCAGGCGTTTGCAACTATTTCTGTGTCTCTGTGTGTGATATTAGGAAAGTGACTAGTAAATCAAGATATAAAATGTGTTGGGGTTTTTTTTTAAACGTGCTCGGTTTCCATTTGTCCACGTTGGAAAACCACAGAGGCTATTTTATGTGTATTCTAATCGCAGATGACTAGGTTTGGAAAACTACGTCCAGTTGTCATCTTTGCCATAATTTTCTGTCTCATTACATACGGTTTCAGCCACCCTAATTCTGTCGGAAAACATTAGTGTCATTTTGTATCCAATCTAAACAGGGCGCCATGTTTATTAATTTTGCTGGAATTGCAGTGTGTGTGTATCCACCAGCTCAGATCTTACAAGGCATATCACTGGGGCTTGGCAAAAAGGGGGGAGGAGAGGGAGGGTAGAAGTTCTTGGTGTGGGGGTAGGGGGAAGAGCCCTATACGTATATATAGAGAGAGCCAGGAAATAAAATTGTTGGAAATATTTTCAGGATGAAAAATACTGTGTGTGTCCCTAGAAACAATCGTCTATATCTTCTTAGAATGGGGCTCTCTCTTGCCATCTAGAAGTGAAAGCATGTGGCCTTTCTTTGTTAGATATTTTCCTGCATCTTGTTGCCCCAGGAAGGGTTTGATTTTGTTTGTTTTAGTTCAGTTTTTGGGATGCAGGACCAACCCTTCAGTTTCTATCATATTGCCAAGTTTGGAAACACAGGCATCCGCGCTTGTTTTTTTTTTAAAGGAAGTCGGACCAGTAAAAGCAAGCTTGCAAACCGAAGAAGGGGAAACTTTCCCCTTTTATGTTGTTTTATTTTGTGTGTGTGCATCTGGCTAACCCAGGGACGTGGGGCCGATTTTCCCACTGGTGTGTGGGCAGAGCGTTAGGCACGGCTCGGCAGACATTCTAGTTACAAAGGGGGTGGTGTGGGTGAGGGGCTAGGTCGGGTTTGGGGGGTTCGAGCCCCTGGGGAGCTCCTTCGGCATCGAGCAGAAACCCGAGGGGGACGGTTCCTCTGCCCGCTCTCCAGACGCGTGTGTGCTCCTTCTCTTCCAGGACGAAGTGGAAGAGGCAGACGGCGGTGGGACTGGAGCTGCTGGCCGAAGCTGGGAATTATTCCGCGCTCCAGAGGATGTTCCCCTCCCCCTATTTCTATCACCCCAGCTTGCTGGGCAGCATGGACAGCACGACAGCGGCTGCCGCAGCTGCGGCCATGTACAGCAGCATGTATCGGACTCCCCCGGCTCCACACCCCCAGCTCCAGCGGCCCCTGGTGCCCCGGGTGCTCATCCACGGCCTAGGGCCCGGGGGCCAGCCGGCTCTCAACCCCTTGGCCAACCCCATCCCGGGCACCCCGCACCCCCGGTGAAAGCTCACCGCGGTCCCACCAAGCAGCCCCCCACCCCTCCCCACAATAAAAACCTGCCAACACACAGAGGAGCCAAGCAACCGAGGGGGAGATAACGGGGGAGGGGGGCCAGGAGCTTCTACGCGGCAGCCACGAGCCGGCCGAGGAGACGATTCAATCAGAGCAGGGACTCGAACCATGCGCCCAGAGCCGATCCAGTAAGTGCAACAAACACACGCGCAGCCGCCCTCACCTTGTGGCCGACGGACACTGATTGCGGCCGTCTCGCGCCGACGGAGGGAGGGGGGGAGGCAGCCAGGCCAGACCGGCCGCAGAGACTCTGGGGGGACAGAGCGATACAAAGAAAAGACCCTGCTGCCCCCCGCCACGCGGCGCGGAAGACCAGGGGGACGGAGAACTTTGCACTGATTTCTCATGACCCTTTTTTTCTGATTGCAAAGTGGCATGCTCCGTAACCTGGGGGGGATGTACGTTCGAACGGACCGAGCGCTGAGTGCTATATCATATTTATTATATGTTGTCAAAGTCACTTATATACCTTCCTGGAAAATACATGATTTCTGCCCCTCTCCCTTGCCATGTCTTTTGGAAGTCGGTAAAATAAATGCTTAGATGACAGAATAGAGATTTTTTTTTTTGGTGACAGAATTACAAAAAAAAAAGAAGAAAGAAAACGAAATAAACTCTCTTTTTGTAACAAAAAAAGTGGCAATCCAAGTACCCTAATTTGACTGAAGTTACCCGGTGATGAGAAGGCAAGAAATTCTGGGTCGGAAACCACAGCCCGTCCTTTTAGGGCCGCTGTGAAATGATCTGTAAGGTTTTTACGTCTGGTTTCTATGTTTTAGAGAGGCCTCCCTCCCGGGGGGTGCGAGCTTAGCCCTTATTTGCAACAGCCGAGGGTTTTTTTTAAGATCGTAGTGTGGGGATTTCTTTTGTTTGCGTGTGAGTGCGGGCTTCAATCTTTCCAGAGCTGCCTGAGGGACAGACAGACAGACGGGTGCTTTTGAAACGATCTTTTTGCTGCGGTTTCAAGCAGTAGCTGGGGGTCTCTCTGGGCGCGTTTCTCCCTTTTCTCCCCTGGCTGAATATTTAAGACGTTGGCGAGGAAAGGGAATGGTTTGCAAGGTTGGGTGGCCTGATGCCTGGGAAACCGGAATGTGGTCCCCTAGCCTAGCAGCTGTTCCGGAGCAGCAGAACGCTTGGGAGAGGCGAGCGGGACAGACAGCCAGCGTGAGGCGGCTGGCTGTGAGCAATTAGGAAAAGGAGCCAGGGGGAGAAAGCGAGAGAGAAGGGGGAAAAATTCAAGCCAGATCCAGCCCATGCAACCTTGCAGGTCTTTGATCTTCTCTCTCCGAGCCGCTTTCACGCTTTCACCAGAGCCGCGCCGCCCGAGCCACTTCGGTCTAGCCCTGCCTTTTGTTTTAGCGCTCTTAACGCGAGCCTGGCGTTCGGGGGTGAAACCGATTCGGGGGCGCGTTTCCGCCGCGGTGCGGGGGCCAGCGATGGAACTGATTAAACCGAGGCGCCCATGGAGGCTTTGCAGTCACATGGAGGGGAGAGCTGCTGACCTTGTGAGCGGGCATAGGGAGGTAACATAGTCAAAATGAAACGAGGTAAAGGTAAACTCCCCAAATGCTTGCTTTTATTCAGGGAGCTGCTGCCTACAGCCAGTCACAGGTTGTAATTTCCAGCCTGTGAGCCGCTTTCCGCCTGCCACTCTTTATCAGCCTTCAGAGCGAGCCACCCCAGCCTTTGGAGGGGAACCCCCCCCTCAATTGGAAAGATATACAGCAATTACCTATGAAACATTCATAAAGTCCCATGCTCTCACCGCCTCTGAGGTTGGTGGTGGGCTGGCCCTGTGCTTTGGTTTTACTCTGGAAAGAAAGAGCCTGCGGGCACATTTATTTGGGCTTTGCTCATTAGCGAATGGTTTGCTGATTTCTCTGCTAATAAATGTGCGTTAAAACCATATTGACCTCTGCCTTGATCTAACAAAAGGGGAGCGAGGGCTCGGAAACGCCTACCTCATTTTCTGCCTTTGTCACAGCGGACTCTGACAATTACTCAGCGTCTGTGCAGTGGCCAACGAAATTCTACAAAACAGCCCTGCTTAGGCGACACTCAGTCGATTCCTTTCTGACTAGGTCTTAGAAATTAATACGAGTAACCCCCCACCCTCATAATTTAGTTTTAGGAATAGAAACAGGGTCCCGGTGGTTTTGGGCTCGGCCCATTACATTTACCTTGAAGATCCCTTTATCTGGGCACACTGTTAGAACAAGCTAGTGTCATAGGAAGTGTGCAGAGCCCAAAATGATACAAAATCAATTCATGTTTAAAGAGTGAAAATGTAAAGCTGAGCCCAGCTAGTTCGCGATGGCTTCGTTTTTCATTAATATGACTAAAATACTTCGGTTTTGTTCACATTTGCCCGCACAAACTCTGAAAGTAATAAAAGGAGGGAGGTAGTCTAGAGAACATAGCTTGTGTTGACAGAATTGACCTTTTTCTGCTGCAGAAATGAGCCAGCTATGCTTTCCAAATGATGTTTGTTCGATCAGAAAAGTTATGGAAGTATTCAAATACCAGTTTGCATCGCATTTTAATTTATTTAAGCTTTTTTTATTTCTCCCATCCCAGGGTTTCAATAGTAAGTACAACATTTAAAAACATTTTAGTAGAAAGGAAGAATTTTTTTTCTTTGAAAAAAGATTATTTTGCGGATGGATTTCAGGAAATTTGTTTGTATATGTCATTTTTTGGAATGTTAGACAACTTACGAAATGTGCTTTTAAGGGCAAATCCTGCTCGTCTTCCTCTTTTCGTGTGTGTAAAGAGAGCAGGAGTTGAGTAGGAATCACTACATTTTAAGATAAGCGTTTCTTTCGCTTTGCCAAATGTTACAAAAGCATGCCTGAAGTTATATTTCAATTCTCACTTGCTGATCATTTTGATAGCTCCTTGTTTAAATTATGAGCAAGCATTTGCTTGCTTCTGAAGCTAATTAAAAGAAGCTTTCATTAGACGAAAGGACTCAGTTAAATGTTTTTAAAGCTACAGATGTGCACTCATTTAAACTCAATCAACCAGTACAAAAAGTCCTGGCTCAATGTTCTGAATGTGCAAAGTTGGTCTTTCTTCTTGGCTAACAATCCGGCTTAAAAAATATCTGCTTTCCAAGGAGCAGGCAAAGGAAAGATTGTTGCTTACGTTGCCTCCAGCAAATACACCCAGTACCTGTGTAAATATTTTCGTTTTTTGTTCCGCCTCCTAAAATAGAGAGAATACATGGGAAATTAATTTGCTTTATTTTTTTTTGGTACATTTTCCAGTGGAACATTTTTCAGGCAACTACTAGCTTATTTTGCTGCAGTAGAACCCTCTTTTTTAAACCTCGTTTAAGAGTTGTCTGAAGTCCCGCAGTTAAATAAACATTTTACAGTTTAAAACGTGTCCCCGTATTCAGACAAAGTTTGTTCTGGTACAGCCACTTGATTAAAAACCCACCTTTCGGAAGCGGGGCGCCATCCCTGATGTTGACCATTTGGGATTCAAAGCACTTTGGCGTTTCCCCATTAGCTATATCCACAGACAGCAGTTTAAAAGAATTTCTTGCAGGACAGCCCGCTAGCTAGTGGAATTAATCTGTGTTTTTAATTTGTTCCAGTAGCAGGCGGGCCTCGCCCCCTTAGTGAGCCGGGCACACACACAGGCGCGCCCGTGCAAAGATTATGGTCTCTGCCTTTGCTTTGCGGTGGCATCCCAGATCCAAGCGGATAGGAGCTGCCCAGGGACTTGTTTCCCAAACTGCTCCCTTGGAGGGACTGGGTCAGTGCCTCGCCCAGGCCTTGCTAGACCCTGGCGCCCCGCAGAGGGGACTTTCTCAGCAGCAGCAGCTGCTCCCACTGGCACCTAAAAAGGACCAACGTGTTCCTTGCCCATTCCGAGTCCTCCGTTTGCACCGCCGTCCGCGGAGGCAGAGAGGAGAGCTGCATCCCCCCTTAACTTGGAGGGACGGCCGGCTCTCACAGCTCTGACGAGCTTCGGGCGTTTGCATGGGGCCGCCAGGGCCGTGTAATATCAGAGCCCACCGTTCAGCTAGTTCCTAACCCTCGGACTCGTGCAAAGTAACGGGGGAGACATTGTCATTTGCTGCGCGCGGCAGAGCGGCCTTTGTGTTTGCATCGACTGAGATGGCACGTCTGGGTTTGCATCTTGTCCCCCAGGGATCTCTGTCCTGCTCAGCTGCAGCTCTGCGGTGTGCGGCCGAGGAGCCGCTTGCAGCACCAGAGACAGCTCCGAGGGCCGGGGCAGCTGCGTGCTGGGGTCCGACGGCTCTGAGCCCTGGCCCTGTTGTGATTCTCCCTTGCTCGCGCGCAGGTCTGTGTGTGCGTGTGTGCGCGTGAGAGCGAGAGAGGCGCGGGAGGTGATTGACAAAGTGCTCTCTTGTAGCATTTTCTGATTAGTTGTTAAGTCCGAACAGGGTCACATTCCAAAGAACAAAATCTTCAGATCAATGCAAGTAACTTGAAAGCCTAAAGATCTCTGGGTAAGTAGTTCTCAGCCCTACATCAAGTTAAACCATCACTGTTTAATAAGTTCTTAGCCAAAGACGATTTCATACGAGTTAGTAGCAAACGATTATGAAGATCTAAAATAAAGCGGCAGCTCAATCGGAAACAGACGTTTTTTGATCGTGGAAGTTAAACCACTGATTGTTTTACAGGAAATTGAGTCTGATTCACAATCAAAACATAAACGAAGCAACACGCATTCAGGCATTCAGCCAGACCGCTGCTATCCTGATGTGCAACACAGGGACCGCTGCAGAGCAAAATAATTTTTCAAAACTTCTCATATCCTGTAAGCCCAAAGAATTAGAGTAAAAAGAAGCCACAAAAAGTAGGTTGAGTGAGCCGAAAATCCCTTAGCTTTGTGTGTGTTTGATCTCTTCTTTAAACTCCTCATGTTTGTTTATTTCACTTCGTTATGGGATGGAATCAAGACATTATCACAGAAAGTACTGATAGATATTAGAGACAAAAATCTTAGTCTCATGAGCGTTTTCTTCTTTTACTCCTCAGATTTTAGCCCCTTACACTTTATAGGAAAAGAAAACGAACAGATTTTGATCTCAGTTTCATAGCTCTAAATCTGGGAGTTAACTCTATTGACGCCAATGGAGTCACTCTGGATTGACACCAGTGGGTCTGAAATCAGAATTTTGTCCATTATTTCTTTGGAGATGTTGTTTTCTATCCCCTTTTAGCCACAATGTATAAACCAGTTTCTCTGAATGAGCATGGGGCTTTGGGATTTTCATGGTTTGTTCTGAAGAACTATAAATACAAAAAATGCCTCTAGACTTCTTTCGTCCTGCTAGCTGACCGAAACTCACCATTTCATTGAGTTCTCCTGTAATCAGGGACCTTTTGTGTAGGATTCTTTTCTTTCCTGTCATTAAGTACCTCTGCTACCTGTCTCTATTCTGGGGTAGGCAGTACAGCCGCCCTATCCTGCACAATAGTTAATAATTACCGACACTGATGATCAGATTATCCACCACTGTAGGGAAACTAAAGAAAACAACATGGTGACAAATTTCTTCAGAACGAGAATCTGCGGATGAATGCATTGGATGATTTCATTGGTTTGTCTTGGGACAGGTTCCACAACGAATAGTTCATTCAATGCCTCTGTTACAGAGCCCTTCATCTGATGTTCGGGGGTTACCGCAGCATTCTCTGGGTTGGCTAATAAGGTCTCTAGCAGCTCTTTCACCATCGGTAATTGAAGAGGTGGTGTATTTATTTTGGGGGTAGCTAGTGATATAGTAGCGGTCATGACTAAGATGTTTGCCGGTACGTTGGTTTACACAGCACGCATTAACACATTATGGTAAATGCAAACCTCATATAGATTATGAGTCAGTGCTTCACGCTGAAAAACCTAACTCGTGTTTTTAATCTTTGGTATTTTCTCCCCTTTCCAGTGCTCAAATGATACCGCTATACCAATGTACCTGAAAATCTTCTTTTGAACTAATCCGTATTGTGTTAGAAATTTAATGCAATGATAATGGGTCATTTGTTATTAAAAATTTCCGATGTAGCAGAGATTGGGTGGATCTTGAAATATTTTAGGTGATTTGTAGAGGGGATGACAATTGTAATAAAATCCCAGTGTAATTAACAGTGCATCGCCTTGTGGCCATGAAGCATGGATTGTGTATAATCTTTTAAGTGTGGGATTAAATATGTTTTATTTTCGTTGTATTATGCCATAAAACCAAGGTTCCTATGTGATCTCTGAGAACTGCCAAACATTTTCCCCTCTCACTAGTTGGCTGTAAAGGCTAAATTTAAATCAACAGGCTAGATGCTGCCCCCTGTGACATCCGGACAACTTCTATGAAGAAGAAAGAGGCCAAATCCTTCCCCCTATGTTCAGTGAGACTCGGATGGCCCTCCTGCCCTGGTATAAAGCCAGCAGGGTTTGTCCTAAAGTTTTTGGTAAGGCTTTCTAATGTGGAATCAAAGTATAACTTAATCCCATAGCCTTTTCACATGAGCTGCCCGGAAGTAAGCAATGATTCGATTGTGTTAACGATTTTGTTAAGGAATTGGCAGGCAACATCCAAACCTTCTGTTTTTAATTTTACTTATTTTCGAAAATGTGCCTACTTATGACCTCTGAACTTTGATCTGATCTACATCTGCTGTTATTGACTAAAGAATCAAACATTTGTTCTGCTGGAAAATTCTCAATTGGAGCAAAATTGCCAGTTGGAAATATATTCCAGCACAGCCCCCTCATCACATTAAAATACCACTTTCATATTCATATGCCCTATTTTTTCACATGCCCTTCTATTAATGGAAACTTACAAACGCAGGTCCCAAAATTAACAGAGGTTTCAAAAGGACAAAAATAACCTTGTTTACAATTACAGGAGAGTCACTTACTTCTAATTTCTATTCCAAATCACCACAATTACAACTGATGATGAGTATTATCGTTATTCTTCGTGGATTGATCTGCAACAAAGCTTACTCTCTAAATATAAAGTCAAATCTGTGTTAAAAATGGGCGTTAGTCAATGAAAGTACTTCTCTTCCACTGAGTAACCATGAATCCAGACTTCATTCAGTCAAGGTGTACTATAGAACAATGCAAACTCTTTCGGGCTCTGTTTCTGTCCCATGTTGCCATTATAAATGCACTTATTCCTAAGTCTCATTAACGTGCATCTCTTCTCTTCTCTTCAATTTTCATGAATCCTGGATCTACAGACATAATTTTTGATTAAAGAACACATGGGAAGAAATGGCAGCCAGGCCTGTTTCCTACAGGTAAAGGCCTCACCCTAGAGTCAGCCCAGGACTTGAACTTTACTGGGTAACAGACACCGTTTCTCAGGTGGATGAAGGTGCTTGGGGTCACTCATTTTCTTCTAGTGCACAACACTTGCTGTGGCTACTAGGGGAGTAATTGTACTGGCAAAAGGCGCAGGAGTTGCCCCCTTCCTAGAGCAGTCATAAAAAGACATTGATTAGGATAGAAGTCGATGAGAATGGACACCTCACCTCATTACACGAGGCAGAAGGGGTAGTCTCGTTTTGGTAAATGTAGCTCATTAGCGATCACAGGTGGACCCTTTCATTCATTCGAGAAGGTTCAAAAGGCGAGATCTATCCAAAGCGGAAAGAATGGAAAGGTCTATACTAGATACAAAGAGACATTTCCAGCACGTGCTGTTTGTTACATGGCCAGAATTTATACAGAGAGGGCTTCTTTGGATGGGTCAAGTGACAACTGCTTGAACAAACATACCAATTCTAAGAAGCAAACCTTAAAGTGGTATATCAAATGGGCAATTTACTTCCCTGCTTCCATTAGCTAAGGCTGTAGAGTTTAAACTAAGGGAATGCTCTGTATTTAAATATGCCTTTGGTTGGAAATCAAAGTCTGTGAAACGAATCCCCTCTTTGTCCCGCTCACAATTCTTCAGCGACTTTCAGGAGCAGGACGCTGAGGGTGAAATCCTTGCCTCATTCAGGTCAGTGGGAGTTTTTCCCACTGACGTGGGTAGGACCAGATGTTTCTAACAGGAGAGAAACATGTTGCCGGTCCGTTTCGCCACTTTCCATGCGATCGGGAGCGAGCAATACCAAAAGGAAAGCGTTTCTTGACTAAAATAGGTGCCAGTACGCCAGAGCGCATCGAGTTGAGATGATGTATTGCATGTGTCTCAACGGGAACAGCAAAAGAAAACATGGCTTAGGCGCATTATTCCCCCCGACGTAGTGATATTTTATTCAGGCTTCGTGTAGACAAAGAGCCAAGGCTGGGCACTCTGGTGAAAGGCTCCAGCTTGGCTCAGCTGCCTGGTAAAGGGTCAGCTAAGCCTTTGGTCGCTAGCTCCCGATTTGCATTCTGCACGGCCCTGGAGTTGCTATCGTCTGAAAGCTGTTAGCAGACGTGAAATGGGTGATCGGGCTGCATCTGCCAGTGGAGCAGGCAAAGCAGCGACACGTGCGATCGAGGAGAAATGGGCCTGGAGGCCGAGCCGCTCCAGTCTGTTCTGTTCTATTCTATTCTATTCGGAAGAGGGTGGGAACACCTGATGGGGCGCTAAAGCGAGGGACGCTCATGTAGCCGCTTTCGGTGCTGTGGCTGAAGGGAGGGCTTCGCTCGCCAGGGCTGTCTTCCTAGCACTAAATTCAGGTAAAGAGAGAGGTGTTCTCCAGCAATCTCCTACCCTTTCATCTACATGACACACATTAACCGTAACACAGAAGTTCCAGGAGAATTGTCTTTTCCCTTGTCTCCAGGAGCCCATGTAGGGCGCTTTAATTGCCACATTTTCAAACCGATATAATGGTGGGGATGTCTTAGTAATTACCTTAATGAGATAACACCTTTCCTTCCCTCAACCTACTCATTATCGAGCTTCTTGTTCAAATTCCACCTACAAAGAGCTATCCTTGTTTAAAAAAAAAAAAAAACAGAAATTTGTTTTATGTCTCATCCCCTTCAGATAATCACATTACATGGATCTTTACCATATAAAGAAAGACTACACATCCGATTCCACGAAAGGTTGGCTAGAAGTAAACTAAACATCTGGGTGCCCCTTAATTATTCTTGGCTGGTTCCTTTAGCTTGACCTGTGGTGATGCTAGGGTGTCAAAGTGATGAATTTTAAGATGTTGGGCTGTGAAGACGTGCAGCTGCAACACTGATGGATTTAGCAAGGGATGGTAACAAGGTTAGCTGCATGTGAAGTGTGAATTGAGATTTTTGCAAAGAGACTGTGATTGCAGATGGGCATAATGTTGTACCCTTGCATGAAATCTTGCTATTATTGTATAATGGTCAGACAGAGTGTGAAATGACTTATTACTTTACTTTTGTTCTTTAATGAAGTTGGTTAGAGTATAAGAACTACTGGTAAATCAAAAGTGGTAGTGCACAGAAACTATATGACAGGTGCTGATAGCTTAAATATTTAGTTTTTACTTGTTTCCCAATCTTCTACTAAATGCAAGCAGAAAATATACATAATTTATAGATATCCACATACTTGTCACTATATAGCTAGGATACAGATTGTGTGTGTATATATAGTCTGTTAATCACTATATCTGTACAGTATCTAGATTACATAGATTATCTTGATATGATCTCATATCTATATAGGTTTAGATACAGATATACTTGTATATGATTGATCATGATTGCATATACTTATGTAAATTCTAGAGCTCTTTTTGAACCCTTGTCCTTAGCGAAAGTACCACTAATTTGCCCATATATTTACCATAGAGCTCAAAGTATCCTGCATGGCCCTGTGTGGTTATAGACCGGCACCTGGAGTGGGTGGGCTGCTTAGCATAGATTTTAACACACATTTCACACATGGGCATATTGAAACACCTACTTATCACCATTAACAATTCGGTTGTATAACCTACGCTGGTCTTTATGAATATGCACAGCGAGGCACAAAGAAATGGAACTACTCCCTCAGGATGCTATCCTGGAAAAGAAGATTCCTCAGTCAACCAAACTCAGGATGCTGTTGCTGAGAATAGCTTGACAAATCCTTTTCCTGCATCTGAGTTTCTCACGGAATGTCCTTTATTTATGTATTTTTAGTACACTTAGTAAATTACAGATTTTGTTATGCATAAATGATGCAAATTATATTTTATTATTTAAAATCTTTTTGAAATTGCCTATTAGCTAGACTACCTGCTCCAGATCCTTTAATGGAACCAAGGTTGCCCTTTGTTGAAACAATATCTATGAAATTTCATCATATATTTTGTAAAGACGGCCATTGTTATAGTTCAATCTAGAGTTATTAAAACGCCATTAATTTTAAATATGATTAGAATGATTATATACCAATTCTCTGTTATATGAATTAGGAATGGTGGCAGAAACTCATGAAACAGAGGATGTGCATAAGGCCTAACTTTTGCCCATACATTAAATTGTCTCACATTTTTCTTGAACCATTTCCCCTCAGGGTTTGAATATGGTCAACATCTTAGAAATGAGCAATGTAACTCCTTTGTTTCAGTCTATTACTAACCTTTTGTACTATACTTTCTCCCTTTTCCTCTGGTAGATGAAAAGGTATTCTAGAGATGTACAAATTTGGTGAAAGCAGGGTATTGATTTAATGCAATGTAATGGACAGTGCAGCATAGCACCACTCACACTCATTATATGGAAATTTGTGGTGAGACATAAATGATGACAGAAAATGGCCTGTATGTTATATGGATAGCCTAATGGATTAAAAGACTTTCACTGAATGGAGATGAAATAAGAGAACACCCTGACTGTCCTTTAAAGGTGGTGGTTTCTATGCTTCCCATTGCATTTGTTTTGCTAGTACAGCACCGCAAATTAATAATATATGTACATGGACTTCACTTTTTTCTGGTGCTGTAAAGGCTGACACAGTTTGACCAATTAGTGCTTAGTTGATGTGACCACCATGCTTCTCAGAGACTTCTCTTAGTGACTTGCCACTACTAGGTTGGTTGGCTCCTGTGTGGCCAAGTCCTATGGTTGTTCTGTATTATAAGCGCATGCATTTTTTTGTCCTTAGAAGCCTTAACAAAGAGCTGGATTAATATTCTCAACACTGGTTACAGATGTAGCTGTCAGAAAAATGTAGTGAAGCACCTACCCACAACAATATATTAGACAAGCTTTATAGTTCTCAGAGATTTGTTTTTAGTGTTGGTGTAGTTGTGTTGGTTCCAGAGATGTTATTGCTCATAAGAATAATATTTCATGTAATTTTCCTCCTAAAACAAAGGAACACATGGTAAACATATTGGTATTTTGTCTTTATTGACTTTAACCTCCTGTTCTTCCCTTGGATTTTCTCTACTTGTTACCTTGAAGCAAGACCACAAGAAGATTGCTTGCATTTACCATTGGCCAAGGGTGAACATATTCAGTTTTCTTGAAATAGGACTGGTGTGCGGATTCACCAAAGCAGCGTGAAGTGTGCGCAGCAAAGCTGGGCCTCTTCCATGGAGACTAAGCTCATTATAGTACAGTATTCCAAAACATGTTTAATCACACAGGTCCATGGTCTTGTATTCCAAATCTACTGCAGAGCATGGACTCCTCAATTAGCACTTACAGTGCACTGTTGACATTTTCCTGGGCTGGCCCAACAGGAATAATTAGATTTGATATCTAACATGAAGTCACTTTTTTTTCTTCCAGCAGAGGGTACATTTAGAATGAAAGAAAAATCCACTGCAATAATATTGGGCCTGATTTTGCTCTCACTTATACCAGTTTCAATGGGAGTAATTCCACTGACTTTCATAGGATTACACTGGATTGGATCAGGCTCGTCTGTATTAGATTTGGAGGTGGAGCTGTGCTCTGGATTGTATTGGGCAGCTATCCTACCATTCTTAGAACTGAGGCAACTGCTGCATGCAACTCCTAGTCTGATCTTATTGTTATAAGAAGCAAAGTGGGAAAAGGAAAGTGTATAGCAATGCTTGCTTAGTATTGGATCTTCTATTCCTTAAAACATGTCCTAGTGTTCTGACAGGCCAATCTTGCTTTGGAACAAGCCCCCAACCTGCAGAAAATAGCATGTAGAGGAGACCATAGCAGGTTGGGTTAAAGATTGGGAAAAGCTTCAGTTTATTAGCATAATTCACAGCATAGTTTGCATAATAATAGAGGACATGCACTATGTTATCATAAATCACGTGTCTGAAATGGCAAACTAAAAAGTTTATGGAAAACTAAATATAGTGGCTATCTGCTGCAATGCACCTGAAAGAAAGCTGTTCAATGACACTTAATGACAACAGTGGATTTTGAAACTGTATTTAGCAAGTCTTTCTGCTTGGAATGCAGCATTCCATTTGTCTTCAATACCATTACTTTGAATGCTTTAATGTGCTTCAAACTGGAACTCGGAAAAGGTGGTGGAGAGAAAAGGAAATAAAAGTGATGATTTTTCATGTACGAGAGATCACATAGAGAGTTTCTTTGTAGTTCACAATGCTTCCATTCCAAGATGCTCAGAGAATTAAAGCATACAAATAGAAAGAACTTGGGAAGTGTTGTCAGGTATTATTTATGTATTATTTTTGTTGTTGGAAGAGACATGTAAATATAAAGAATTAGAAAACTGAGCCACTAAAATAAATTATAATGGAGCCCACAATAAATCTAACATGAGAATAAAAGGATAATGAGAACTCGTTTTCTTCAACATAAATACAAATCCTGTCTGTACTCTAAAACCCCATTAATTGGATACTTACTACAGGAATACATTTTTAAATGTGTAAAAATCTTTCTGCTCAATGATCAAATGTAAGTGTAATCAGAATGATTAAATAAAAAATTGTGCTAAATAAATATCTCCCTTGCAAACTAATTTATGCTTAGGCTACATATGAAAGAATGCATTCTGAAGCAAATATCAGCTAAACGAATGAAGCTGTAAAAGGAATAGGTTTAATGTGCAATGTAAGAAGTCTCTTATATCAACCATTGTAGGTTTCAATGAAGTTTTATATTTAAAAAAGAGAAGAAAGGTGGTAGTCTCTTAAGAGACATAATACTTATCCCATGAGTGATATAATAGTTCATAATTCACTAGAGATCAAGGCTCAAGTGAGTCATAGATATTTTATGACACAATTGGGATTAATACTGTACTTCACAGAGACATATGCAGAATGTTCTATTGGTATGGAAAGATGTTTTAAAAGTCCACTGCTCCCTCTCCCTTCTCGCCCATTCATTCATGGCAATGAATTAGAAGAAAAGGACTTGTGGGGGAAAAATGGGTAAGGACACCAGGTGGAAAAATAACCAAGCTATCGAGGTGTCAAGTAAAAGTAATCATCATTAGTTGGTGAAGTAATGGTAAATACTGGCTTTTTAATGGCAGTGACTGTAGGCCCAGAATGAAGAGGCTACTCTTAAACTGCTGCATTGTAGTGTGTGGTGTTTTGTTTTTTGTTTTTTGTTTGGAGGCTTGGCATAATATTCTGATAAGCATTTACAAAATTCCACCCAGTCAGTGTTACTGTAACCCTTATTTATCGTTATAGCCTCCATATAAACGAGAACTGAATTCTTTACATCCAATATTGTTACATGCTTTTGCACTTTACATTTGGGTGTGACCAGGCAGCCAATTAATTCCCTAAAGGCATGCACTCCCAGAGCCACATGTGTTTGGAGAGACTCTATTTACACAGAGCTACCAATGCAATGGATGGCCATGTTTGCTCATGAATCTTGCTTTATGTGAAAGCAAAGAGGTGTGATGTGAAGAAATGTGGGCAGGTTAAGTCTAACTTCTTTCTTCAGTGGCTTTTCATCTTTATTTTTCCTATTTACTTTCTTTTCTTGAGTGGTTCTTGTCTAGTTTGTCCTTGGAGGAGTTAGAAAATAAATAAGAGTTGGGGTTAGGGAATGCTGAACAGATTTCATGTTTCTGATAGAAGGCAAAGGGGTGTGTGTGATTTTTATATGCTGTTTCGGATATGCCATTTTACTCTTTTCCTTCAGTTGGGTAATACCTAATTCTAACTGTCTGGAACTTCCCTTTATAGGATAGGTGAAGAGGGAGATGTCTGACATTTAGCAGACACTTCATGTAATGTTCATGTCTAACTCATTCTACTTGAAATAGGGCAGCATACTTGGCTGTCTGTACCTGTCTGCTATTGGAGATAAGAAGGTTGAGATGAATGTCTTCACTAATGTTACTTACGCTGGGCAGAAGGCCGACTGCTAAGGATGGCCACTATGGGCTGGATCCACAAAGGGGACTTTGATTCAGTGTTGCAGTGCCCAATGTTTTGGCATCATGCCACAGAGTGGCACTGGTCCTTTAAGAGGAAAGAGGCCAATTTAATTGTGACTGGTCAGTTTTCCCTCAACTGGGCTTCAGAAAGGGCACCTGGACTCTAGAGGGCCAGTCACTGAGTCTGTCAGCAACCTGGAGAGCAGCAAGAGAGAGTTACCGAAGACCAGAAGACTGGGAGGAGTCAGAAACAGGAGGAAGGAGGAGAGAGCTGGCAAGAGTTGCTTGGGAGGGAGCTAAGAGAAACCTAGTGTAGAGAGTTGAGTTTGGATGAAAGCTGGAACAGAGCTGCTGGGGAGAACTGACCAAAGCTGGGAACCCCTAATGAGTGGGGGGCTTGGGCAGTGGCTCCTAGGCAAAAGGAGAAGGTATAGCTTGGCAGGGGAGCAGAGCCTGGAAGTGAGAGGGTGGACTCTGGAGGAATGTGCCCTGAGCAGGGGTAGGATTCCCAGGCAGGGGGGCCTGGGAAATGGAATGCTTTTTTGGAGGGAAAGCTGTAATAAAGGTATCGAACAAGTTGTTTGTTTAATTATAAATAGCTCTGTACCTTCTGATGCATTATATTACAATCTTTTAACAGCAGTTCTCCTGAGTAAGGGGCTGATCTAGCTGTCATTGAAGTCAATGGATATACTTCCATTAACTCTAATGGGAAATGGCTCAAGATCTGAGTCGCAACAGAAAAGGTGACATCCTTGCCTTCTTGAAGTTGATGGCAAAATTTCCATTGTTTTCAGAGAAGCCACAATTTCACACTTAGTTCTTAACCTCTAAATACAGCTCTATTTTTGGATAACAGACTATTTTTCCTTCAGTGGTGGAAGAACATCATTCCTGTGTTAGCTATGCTAAATCTAGGCAATATAGGTCTTCCCCCCTTCCCTCCCCTTTGACATCAGTAGGCCCTGACATTGAAGTGGAGATCTAAAATTTAGACTGTTAAATGTACTGGTTTTGATCTGGGCTCACAATGTCTTTTTGTCTCCTTTACTGGTCTCAGTGTCAGATAAAACAACTGATTCAAATACATAAGTATTGGTACCTTTCAAGCTTCCTCTTCCCTAGCCTAATGGGTGAATTGCAGTGAGTTTGCAAGCTTTTTTTAAGATAGCCTGCAGGGGCTTGTTCACTAGAATTCGACTCAATATTTTTTTAAATTCCGTTTTTCTTTGACGATCTTGAACACAAATAAAAGTAAATGTTGAAAAGGGCCAGCTTTGTTTAAGAAACTTGCATTGAAGGGGATGTATCTTTTTTTTTTTGTTATAAACAAACTATGTGTATAATGATATGCCTAATGATACATAACCCACCATTTTTAGAGTACTCTTAGCAAAAAGCATTTTATACCACAAGGATTGTTTTATTGTGCACATTACTTGTGATTGTTACAAACCCTTGCCAATGAATGACAAATTTACATACACATCATGTCAGCCGGCAATATTTTGCAGCCTTAATTGCTTTAGCTTCAGGCATTCTGTGTCAAAATAGAGTGTTTTACGTTCTGCAAGTTGCTCTGTTTCTTTGCAACAGTTAAATTATTCTGTAATTTGCCTGTTTTCTTTCTAATGCATTGTCCATTAAGTCATTTAATAATTTATTATATAAAATGTATGCTGCAACCTTAAATAGCATTTAAAGCTATCTGGAGGTGTTCTAGTTCTTATGTCAAGAAGAACAGAGCCTAAAATATATTCATATAAAACATTTTTCCAACAGCTTTTTGCCTGCCATGAACATCAGATTTTTATCTACTTATTTTATGGAGTTTGGCTGATTTCAGTAATGTGTAATGTGCTAGATTTCAGGGTTGTGTGTTGTGGGTGGTGGTTAGGGGGCAGAAGAGGAAAGGTTATGGAATGTGCTTGTGATATAAAGCACAACACATTATACAGCTTTGGGCCTGATCCCGCAAACACTTATCTGTGCTTGTAGTCCTTATTTACAAGACTAGTCCTTACTCACACGAGCAGCCCCTTTTTAAATCAATATGTGACGAAGTGTTCGCAGGACTGGGTCCTATCATTTTATGGCTTTCTTGTAAAGTAGCACCCCCTTTTATTTTTTGTACATAACTTTCTTGACAGTGAACTGTAAAGGACTGCACAAAGCAGTCAGGAATTGTCCTTGGAGTAGGTATGTCTGGTTGTTTTTACATTAAGTGACAACACATTGCAATGATCTAGCTATGTCCAGTTTCCTTAATCTTCTAATTTGTCATGTATCCATCATGAAGTATCTGGGTGCTTTATATAACATTAAAATAAATAGCCATGCTGTTTGGCCAACAAAACTGAGGTGCTCCCCTCCCCTACTAATACTAGTGACTGCCCTCCCAGGTAAAGAGACTTGTGCTTTAAAGACTGTCAAGCTCCAACTTTGGTGGATTGTAAGAGGCAATTCCACAGATGAGGAACTTTCTCAAAGAATTCCCTGCCATCTGCCACCACAGCTTTGGCTGGAATGCCCTGAATATAGAAAGCTAGAACCAATCATAACTGCCCTGGTTGTATTCCAAAGTACTGTCTTGTGGAGGTGACCTTTCCAGGAATGCCGTGTAAACTCATTCCCTGGTGAAGCGGCATTGATTTATTGTTTAGAGCAAGGGACTGAGACACATGGAAGCTGGGTTCTATTCCTGAATTTGTGTGAGTGTGGACAAGTCATTGAACCTGTCTGTGCCTTAATCTCATCTGTAAAATGGGGAGAACCGCTCTTACGAGCTCTGGGACGGTGCTTTGGGATCCTCCGATGAAAAGCTGAAAACTGAAGGCCAGAGCAGTCTGAGTATGCAGATCTTACAATTGCTATGCTTCATATAGCCGCGGTGCATATGACTGATGGCTGAGCTTGAAGTGATGCCCGGGTATGTATTTATTAAGCACTTTGGGATGAAAGAAACTGTAAATACGTATTGCTTTTCAGTGGCTGTGGAAATCAATGGCTATAGGCAAATCAAAGCTATCCACCAGTGACAGTATGGGATTGCAGTGATTTTTGCCAATACTACATGTTAGTTAGGTGTCTTCCTAGCAGTCTCAAAATCACCAAAATACTTCTTCCTAGGCCAGTCTGCAGTGACCTGCTCCAAGAGCATGAAGCTGACTGAAGATCGCTTAACTGGCCACTTAAGGATTCTAGCTGAGGCGAGTCTTCCAGTAATCTAGAACTGACCTAGGAGCCTTACACACCCCACCTCACTGCGCCTAGTGTAGGTGGTATGCCGGCTGCTGGTGGAGAGAACCAGCAAGGCCAGAATGCAGCAACTGTCTGGTTACCCTCTGTTGTCGGAATGGCCCTTTAGGGTCTGTTGCAGTGGGGCTCACTTTGGAGCAGCCTGGGCTGCATCAGTTTGTGGTGGGAGCCAAATTGGCCCCCAGATAGTGCTAAGCTTGGACCACCTGTGTCTCCCCACTCTCCCCTGGGAGGGGGGGTGAGGGGATGCGCGTACACCCCTATGGCCTGAGGAATTCATATTTAACACACCTTCCCTATCAACCACAGTACTATGTTTCAGGAAAGACTCTCTGTTATATGGAACAGTTTTAGACAACTGAAACTGCCAAGTAAAGCAATTGCTTTACTGCTCGAAATCTAGGTGTGAGAGCCTAGGCTTTTGTGTAGAGGTCTGAATAAAGTATTGCCATGCTAGGGATGGCTCAGAATATTTCCATTTTTGTTCCTTTTCCTTCTCTTTTAGAGACTTGGAGATCAACATTTCAGATGGAAAACCAGCTTGTGAATAAAAGTGGTGTAAAACATCTGATACACAGAGAAAACCGTGTAATTTGACTGTCAACCATGCATACGTAGTTGTTAACTTTTAACTTTTTCCAAAATTAGTCACACAGCTAGCTGGTCAAATACAGTACAACAGGGTTTGTGAACAAAATTCTGAATGGTGATTCTGTTTGACCCTTAAGATATATTATGCAAGAACACTTGCACAAAAGGGATTTGATCACCCAAATGTTTGGGGAATGTGTGCTCTTCATATATGTTCCTAAGCAAATCAAATCATTGTTCTGTAACAAGGAGGAGTATTCACCATCATTATCTACAGTTTGCCTTTTGTTACTTGTTATCCCCTGGTTTAAAAGTTTGTCACCCCATTCTGGAGCAGAATAATCATGGAGTGACCAATCACATAGCATAAGTTATGCATACCGAACCGATCATGAGGAACCCATAAGTGTAAAGTTGTTCCTTCATATGATGATCTGTACATTGTTCACTAATTAAAAAAAGATAAATAAACTGGATAATTTATTTGCCTCAAATAATTTGACCAACTCCACAAAAGCCTTTTATTTGAGATGACCACAACTCCGCCCCTCTACAGCCTTTAGGATAGGACACAGTTGAGACTCCATAGCAATGGTTGGCAAATGCTGTTTTTTGTTTTTTTTTTAAATGGAGGTTACTTGTAACCTCACAATTAGAATGTTTTTATATCATATTCTATTTCATGTGGTTCCTACAGTTCCTGCTAGAAAGTTATCTCAATCAGATCTCTTTGGTTAATAGCAGAAACAAAACCAGGACTAGAATTATTTTCCTTTTTGTTCAATGTACACCTTTTGATAACTTTCATGCACATTGTTTCATTGATGGCAGAAATACATTGATTTGTTTAATTTCCTTGAAAGGTAGCTTATGTAGAACTCTGGTCTGATTGTTTATTCAAGATATGTTGACAAACTAAGCTTCCCTGTGGCCAGTAAATGATGGACAATGTTGAGATAAACTTGGCTTTACAATTCTTAACGAGAAACCCCCTGATCGTTTGCTAACTTTGAGATTATTCATGATAATTAGAATTGTGCGCCTCACTCTGCAAAGAAAGCAGAAGAAATCTGTTGGTGTAACAATCAATTATCCTTCTGGATATGCAGGTTTATGTCCTCCTTCCTTTGGCTAGAATATTTGTTGAATTCTAACAAATAAACGAAGGGAGGAGGCAGGGGGTAACTCCTGGCCATGTCCCTGTATTGAATTTAATTTTTCATTGATAATTAGACTCTCAAAGCCACCTGATATTTTTGACCAGCAGGAAACAAAAGCCCACTGATTGACTCAAGGGATACAAGCTAGTGGCTCCCACTGTGCTCACACACCAGCTTCACAAAGACTAAAAACAAGAGCTGTGGCAAATTGGATCATCATACAAGTTTCAACTGGCCCATTGTGTACAAGTAGTAAATTGAGAGCTGATATTTCTGAGAATTATTTATTAGCAAAGCTCAGTGTCTCGCTTCCCTCATAGTTATCCTTTGCTCTAAACTGGCAAAATGCTGTCTGCAATCTACAACACTTCATTATTATATATTTTGTTATTCAGGTAATTATTATAAGATACCCGAGATTTTGTTCAGACTAGAAATGCAGGGAATATGTGACCATCTGAATTTATACCTTAACAGTCAGACGTTCGTGGGTTTAGTTGTATAAAGAGCTAATGGGATGCATTTGCAGGAACTTATTGAAATACCAACAATAAAATATTTGGAAATAATTTTTCCTATTGCCTTCTGTGTTTGTTAAAATTTTAAATAAAGGGGTCATGGTGACAGCTTCTAGTAGAGTGATCGGTTCTAGGCATTTAGTACAAAAAAGGTGTGAAAATACTAGGCTGTGACAGTTAGCAGAAATCCTAGTTATACATGCTGAGACCTGCAGTGTTACACCAAATTCGAGTAGGTCTTATAGGGGGATTGATAACTCAGGGCTTTTTTCAATCGGGGTATTGCATAGGAAGATAAAGTAATGGCTGTTTCATTAGCTATTTTTCCCCCCCATCAGTGCACTTTCAGATTTTTTTATCTGGGTAAGCTGAAAACATCATGTTATTGCCGCTACCAGCATCCATGTGAAATAGACAAAAACCCTCACCAGATTCTTATGATTAAACTGCAAAGAATAAAACATCTATTAACTTTTCACAACAAGATTCCTAAAGCAATAAACAACCACCACTTTACTGGTACTCTGCTTCTTTAATCCTCTGTTCAAAGCACAAAGTCTTTGGTTTCATATGTTATGTGAACGTAATCCCATCCTGTAGGACTAACAAACTTTCTTACACCTGAGTGACACCGATATGAACAAAACCCTTATATAATGCAGTCTCTTGCTTTGTGCGAGGTGTGTGTGTGTGTGGGGGGGGAGATGTCAGTTTGCCATGTCTCTTCACTGAAGTATTATGGGTGAGGACCCCCAGCAAGTAAATGCCCTGAGCAGGGATTTTGTGGGTTTTTCCTGTCCTGTGGACTGGTTGGTAAACCAGTCGGGTCATGGGGTCTGATTTAGAGGAGGAAGCAATGGTTTGCCTCAGTTGCTGTTGGGACCATGGCAGGGCCGAACTCTGGCTGGATTCTCCACCTTATTGCAGATACCCAGGCTGTAGTGGCACTTGTGCTGATGACAGAGTGGGACGGTAGTGGCAAGACCCTCCATTGTGTGGTACTCCTGGCCCTGTCACCCAAAAGCATTGGAAAGCTGGGCAGGGGTGATTCCCCTCTCCCTTGGACCTTTCACTTATTAAGGCTCTTCTTTGGCATTACTTCAAATCTCCCTGCTATTAAAATTTAGTAGGGAAAAGGCCGACTTAGACGGGTAGCAAGACACCCAGGTTCTTTTATGAGGATTCTGAGACGGATGGGAAAGAACACCCCAGGCTGAATCAATGAATGGCTTTATTGACAATAACACAGACAAGACAATTAACAATACTTACAATCAAACAGTTAGACAATTAACACTTACACTGATCAGTGCTATTTATGGTACCTTATTTATTACTCCTCCTATTCTCCTTATCCTAAAAGCGTTTTAGCAGTTGCCTACGGGAGACGTGATCCACAGATCTCAGTTAAATCCCCCCGATTCCCTGAGCCTGGAGACTCCTGAACTATCCGGATGCTATACTCCCGGCCAGACTCTGCCTCAGCCTCTGGTCTGGATCCTTGCTTCAAAACCCTCGTCCTCGACAGGTGGTCGCTGGGATCTGGAGCTCGCAAGCTCAGGGCTGGTGTCCTCTCGATAGACTCAAGAGTAGACACCCCCTCTTGAGCTGGGCTGCAGTCCACGGAGTCTGCTGAGTTTTCATTTACTTTTCCGAGAACGCGGTGGCCGAACAATTTCACGTGGTTTAGCTGTCTTGCAGAAGTCTGCCTAAGTGCATCTGGTGTTCTGTGGCTGCTCATCTCCGGCAGATGGACTGCAGGTGAGCACATTTCTGTGGTTGAGCATATTTCTGCAATTTCGTCTTGCTCAAAAGGTTTAGCTCAGTCGTTGCTCTGTTGTAAGTTCCCTATGCAATTTGTTCAATCTCTATATTTTGCCAGGCCTTGCATTTTATCAGGCCTGCTGTCCAATTTCAATTATATCATGCAAATAATAGTTCCTTTCAATGACTGGCCTGGCACTATATTCAAGACATCCAGAAGCAAGCCTAGCACTGGCATATCATCTCTTTAATACACAAAAGCATGGCTACACACACAGCATGCCTGACTTCAATGCCAAAAGCAAGGAAAAGAAGTGAAGCCACTCAACAGCACATGCCTTCTTTTCCTACACACTAACATACTCCACACAATCACCACAAATGACATATACCACACACAATAAGATGAACTTGGCCTACCGCCTTGCTTTTTGCACACACGCTCCTTTACCAGAATACACTTCCCAACATGGGTAGTAGTGGATGTTTGGTGTCAGGAGTGTAGCTAAGGAGGGGGCAATTGAAAGATGACCCTCCTACGTAGCTGCATTGAGTGTCGTCACTCCACCACTAAATGAAACTCCATCAATTGACAACCTACTTTTAGAGGAACACAGGAATTTATGCCCCCTTTTAGAACCAAATCCTCTGTATGGAGTCATTGCCAGCCACCTCCCCAGCACGTGCTGGGTTCTTCAGCCACCAGGTTCAATTTGAGCCACTTGTACTTAAATGGGCACAAAATGATCCTGAAAAGGCTGCATGTTGCCCCCGGAGAATACTCCCTGTGTAGGGGAATCTCTGCCGCTGTAAAGGCAGAGCTTAATTTGTCCCAGGGCCGAGCCCTAGCACCTCTAGGCTTGGTGCATCAGTTATGAATCTCAAACAATTACTTAAGCCCTGGCACCTAATTGTTGAGCCACTTTCATTACAAATTAAGCACTGTGTAAAGGGGAGATGGAATATGCTGAGAGTAGAGAGGGGGAGTGGCAGGGGTGGGCATGTGGTGGAGGAGGGTTTCATTATGGGTATTTAAGCCGGTGGTGAAAAAAGCTGTCTCCAGAGCCCTTACCTGCCCTCCCTGCAGCTTCAACTTGCACAGAGGCTGGGCTGAGGAGAATTGGGGAGTTTTGACCAACTCCCTGACACTGTGAGTGTGAGAGAATGAAAATGAATAATTGGTGGCCTATGCAGAGATTAATTCTGATCAAGCCAAAGACTCCACAGGAATGGTTCCCAGGGACTTGGTTTGCTTGAGTATCATCTCTGGATTTGATGGGCACTTTAAGGCTAGCGAGAGCCAAGAGATTTTAAAAGGGAGGTGAACCAAGAGATGAGCTTCTTCAGGCTTGACCTAGGATACCAGGTGCTCAAGCATGATGGCATTAGTGTAAATACCTGGAATTGTACTGTGTGGGCCAGTTCATTTTTCTGAGTGGGGCAGCCCTCAGCTGAGGAGGAGGTTCTGTTGGTCACCCTGCTGCTGTGGCAGTGAACGTTTAGATGAAGAGTTAAAAATTCTTGTGGTAGGAATCCTTGCAGGATTGTGTAGGTCATGGAGCGTGGCCCCAAAGCCCAGGGAAGGAAAAAGACTGACTGAGAAATAGGTTTGCACACGTAGGCTGGGACTTCAGTGGCATAAGGCAAAATCATGGATGAACTTGACTCTCTTTATAGGAGAAGAGGGGAAGGTGATAGGACTGTGGCTTAACTGAGAGGTTAACAGTGCCTACAAGCCTTGAATGCGTACAGGGAAGAGACCATAAGAACTGAGGGCTTCAGGGACGCTGTGTTGATTACATTGTTATTTATATAGTTAAATAATACAATCAAGTTGTCACCAGAGACAAAAGAGGAGATCATCAATTGTGTTTGGTGCTGCTTGCAGCACCTGTGAGGTAGGCCATGAAAACATATTTGTTTCTCTACTCTGTTTATTGCCAATAACATTACAGATTGAGCTTTCTTTATTCATGAACCATTCCTAATTTTCATCAAATGTATTAATCGTAAATATTCACCAAATCATTTGCACAAACTCTGAAAATTCTTCCTCCAATCAATTTACTTCAACTTTTGCAATTTGTGGTGTTTTCTTGGATACCCAAGTCACATGATTATATTTCTGCTCTCGGATGACCAAAACGTTTTAAACAGAAGAATTAGTAGTAAGTAATGCATAATCTGAATTTTCAAAGGAATAATGTACACACATTTGTAAAACCTGTAGGATTTGTAAATATTTTCATGAATGTCCAGATGCTGACTTATCAAAACACTTGCTAGTAATGAATAATATGATCCCACAAACCAAACTCACTGCTTTTATTTGTGAAAATAGTTATGAATCAGTTATTTTACTATTCATCCTGCCCTAACAACAAATTTGCATATGACTCATTTCTATAATTTCATAAGTGTACTGAAATAAACAAGTGACCAAGTATTTTGGACTTGGTACTTGATATGGACTGGACACTACCAGCTCTTGAGGACAATGTTATGAAAATGGAGAAAATATAAAAGGACAATCTAAAGCAGTCTAAAGTATAATGGAAATGAATGCTTACTGTATATCCCATATCTTCTCTTCTGCAACCACAAGGTGAATTTAGGATATTCTTATGCACTCTTACAAAGCTTGCATTGGGACATCTGAGTGACACATGCTTGTGTGACCATGCAGGTATTGGGACCATTGTCCCAAGGCAGCCTTGTTCTTGGACAAAACAATACAATTATAGGAACCAAAGCTGCTGTCTTCCATGATGAGAAATTCTTTTCCAGCCTTGATATTTAACTACACTTGAACATGTTGCCTAAAAGATGAAGACAGAAATGAGCTACACATTTAACTGAAGCAGTTACATATTATTTTGTTGATGTAATTCAAGCAAAGTGAAGCTAGTAAGGACATACCTGCACATACTTTATGGTGAGAGGAATATCTTAAGTAATTGTTCTGTACTGTTTTTTCTATTCTGCAATTTGCTTACACAGAGACAGCGGCAGCAAACTTGTAGGTGAGGCACGATGAGGAAAACTATGAAGCTGAAGATCAAGTTTCTGCTGAAGAAATGCATATAATTCAGTCATAATGAAGTGTACTTATTTTTCATTGCTAATGCAAATTAAGATGTAGGTTCTGTGTCATGATGGCCTATTTTGCAACATCATTCATGCCCATTGAACACTTCACCATGTTAATTTCAGGGCTCAACTTTGAGTCATTGCCTCTCACATCACTCTGACCATGTTGCTCCTCTTAAAACCCCTGCACTGCCTCCGTCTGTTACTGCACATTGAATTCAAGTTTCTCCTCTTCACTTTAAAAGCATTTCACAACTGTATTCTTGTCTCTGGTACAATTTTCTCCTCCACGCTTTATGAGAACAAAAGAAAGGCCATAGTGTGTCAGATCAATGGTCCATCTAGGCCAGTATCCTGTCTTCCAGCCGTGGCCAATGCCAAGTGCTTTAGAAAGAATAAACAGAATAGGTAATCATCAAGTGATCCATCTCCTGTCACCCATTCTCAGCTTCTGGCAAACAGAGGCTAGGGACACTTCAGAGCATGGTCTTATATCCCTGCCCATCCTGGCTAGTAGCCATTGATGGCTCTATCCTCCATGAACTGATCTAGTTCTTTTTTGAAGCCTGTTTATAGTCTTGGCCTTCACAACATCCTTTGGCAAAGAGTTCCACAGGTTGACTGAGCATTGGGTGAAGAAATACTTCCTTTTGTTTGTTTTAAACCTGCTGCCCACTTAATTTCATTAAGTGACAAGGTGAACTAGGTGACCGCTAGTTTTTGTGTTGTAAGACGGAGTAAATGACACTTCTTTATTTACTTTCTCCACACCAGTTATGATTTTATAGACCTCTATCATATCCCCCCTTAGTTGTCTCTTTTCTAAGTTGAAAAGTCCCAGTCTTATTAATCTCTTCTCTTATAGAAGTTGTTCCATACTCCTAATCATTTTTGTTGCACTTCTCTGTACCTTTTCCAATTCCAATATATCTTTTTTGAGATTGAGATACCAGATCTGCATGCAGCATTCTAGATGTAGGTGTACCATGGATTTACGAAGAGGCAATATCATATTTTCTGTCTCATCCAACCCTTTCCTAATGATTCCCAACATTTGTTAGCTTTTTGGACTTTGATTGGATGTTTTCAGAGAACTATTCACAGTGACTCCAAGATCTCTCTTGAGTGGTTACAGCTAATTTAGACCCCATCATTATATATGGATAGTTGGGATTATGTTTTCCAATGTGCATTAGTTTGCATTTATCAACATTGAATTTCATCTGCCATTTTGTTGCTCAGGCATCCAGCTTTGTGCGCTCCCTTTGTAACTCTTCGCAGTCTGCTTTGAACTTAACTATCTAGCGTATTTTTTGTATCCTTTGCAAATGTTGCCACCTCACTGTTTACCCTACCTCCCATCCTCTCTTAAACAATCACTTTTTGATTCTCCTGACTCTATGCTCTTTTCATTTCGTCCTTTATGGTGGAACAGCCTCTAAGTCAAAATACATCAAGCATCTCCTTCAAATCCTTTCCTAAAACCCAGGAAGCCCATGCAGGCTTTGTGCTTTAATTTTACTGCACCTCTTTGTGCCTTTAGGCTGTAGGTGCTTCAGACTTTGTTTTGTGTTTTCAACATGTATTTTTTTAACTACAGTTGATGCACCAGTTGAGCACCTGGTTCTATAAACACTAATGAGCCAGTTTAATCTCTAGTGGGATCAGTTTGACCCCCAAACTTTAAAAATGTCTGATTAGCACACATTGGCAACTTTTGTAATTTTTCACTCTGACCTTGGTCAAAATGAAGCCACGTTTTCCTCATAGACCTGCTGATTATTTGAGGGTTAAAAAAATGAGCTTTCTAAAGCATGTGCATAGGATCCAGCCCGAAATGACAAAGTAAAGTTTATTTGTTAGAAGACAACTAATGCCAAAATGTGCACAGCAGAATTTGAAAAATATGACCATCAAATTGTCTGATAATTGTTCAGCCCGTTCTAACTGGGAAGCTGGCAAAATCTAGCAACATAGGGAGATAATGAAATGATGACATTTGTAATTTAATTGCCAAGGAAACTTGGTACATTGGCTGAGTCCTTGTAATCCATTCTAATGTTCTGACAATGTGGATCTTGCAGTTCTACACTAGCGAGTTCCACTACCCTGCTACTGTAGTGGGAAACCTGCTTTGTTAAAGAGTCTCCATTGGATACATAGTTGTATTATGTCTGGTTCATGATAGTAATGGTATCATGTCTAATAGCATTGCCTATTGCATATTGTCTAATGCAAAGCATGGTACCTGTAAGTGTTACAATTACCATAGCACCTAGCCAGTCAGACATGCTGTGAAACTATGATCATGCAGAGTGTTGGAAGAACTTTATATATAACTTACTCTCAAGAAGAAGGGGTGGAGGGAGACCTAAGCAAAAAGCAAAGCCAGCACATTATCTAATTCTCAATGTAAAATAATGCAGGAGTGCGGAAGATGAACATCTGATTTGTCACATCTGATACACTAATGTTTTATCCAAAAGGAAGAACACATTGTAACATGCTCGTTCATCTGCATAAACACCACCTGGCCTTTTACAGGCACCTACTCAAGTAACAAAAGTTAATGGCAACCCATTTGTAGCCATTTCACTGGTAGAAATGGAAAAGGTTTTTTTTTAAAGTAACATATTTACATAAGTGTGTCAGTTGTAAGTAGTTTCCTTTTCAGTGTGCATTTATGCAGCTCATCTCTGTGACTGAGAATTAAAGTAACCTGAAAAGCAAATGTTCAAGACTCAGGGAAAAAAGTAGTGGTCACCAAAGATGAAAGCTGCTTTATTTTTATATATATGGTTTTTATTTTGCACTTGAATAATCTGCTGGAAACCTAGCACAACATATAGATAACGCAAATCTGTATTTTCATGTAAATGCTGATCTGCTCTGTGATCTAAATAGCAGTTGGGTATAGTTTCTAATATACAGTTAGGGAAGAAACGGTGGTGTTTTTTTGTGACACATCCTGGTCATATGCCTCAGTAAGCATACCTTTGTGCTACATTACACACATGTATGTATCATCACATTTCTCCTTCAGACTTACATAAAAACTAGGAAGCTGATTCACTAAAATGCTGTGTACCAGTTTTGCAGCCTTTTGAAAGGAATTTCTATAGGAAGGTGTGAAATGTAAAATAAGTGAGTGAATTCTGCTGGTATGAAAAGGTACTTTTCACATAAAACTGTCTGGCCTTGATCCCTGGGTCCGGCTGAGCTGCACCTGCTGCACAAAGTGGGACGGAGCAGAGGTAGCTGTATGTCACCTCTGTGTCCTCTGGGTAGCTAGGGCAGCTGGAGGCTGATACGGCTGCTAGTAGAACACACAATGCAGAGCTACTCTAACTTACAGATGCTTGTAATGACTCCCTAGAGAATGTGATATTGGTCAGAGATCACCAGAACACAGAGCACACTAGCCATGACCCTTTCCTCCTGCACTACGAGCCTGGCATGACCTCCATATGGATTTGGGGGTGGGGCCAGAAGGGGATGGCATGGAGACAGCTATGTCAGCTATATATCATGCTAGGGGAAATCATCAAATGATTCTTTAGGCCATCTTTGTGGCCCCTCTGCACTGCCAGAGTGAAATGCATATTAACACATACTGAGAGACCCCTTTTTGCTGTGAGTGGTGTAAGATGGCCTTTGTGTAAATAAGAATCAGGTCCACGGTGTCTATCCTCTTTGGGGGTCCATTCATGCATTCCTTGCACATTAACTCTCCCAATGAAGTCAAGGACTATAGGGTTGGACCCTAGAACACTTCTTCAAATCCAGCATGGGCTGTAAGAAATGTTCAAATAGTGTGGTGAACTTGTGCAAAATTGAGGGCAGGAGGAGTTCAAGTGCAACTGCAAGCATCAATACATCTGCAGAGCCCCAGTCCCATGCCCCTAAATAAGCCTCAGCCCGTACATGTGCCTTGCAACTACTTCCCTCCATCTCTCCTCCCCTGCTATTAGATAGGCCTCCCTCCTCCCACCCCTGGCTATCTCTGCTCTGGTTTGAGACTCCATGCTCCCTTCAGATCTGCTTGGTTCTTCAGGGGCTGCACAGCTATTTTGCAGCCTCCACTGCCCAGTTCATCTCCTTAAAAATTAAGTTCCTTTCTAGGAGTGGGCAGCAGTGAACCTGTCAGATGGCTCTCTGCATTTACACCCAAGGGAGATAGGATGGATGCCATTATCCATCTTGACACCCCAGCTCCAGCATAGAGGATAGCAGACCCTAGCTGTACCTGAAGTCATCCAGGGGACCCTCAAAGGCCTGGCGAAAAGGAGCAGCTAGAGGGATAGGATGTTTCCTCTGAATGTTGTTGGAAGTTGACCTTTGAGAGAGTCAGACCAGATGTCTACCGGAGAGTGTTAGAAGGCTGATATATCAGTCCCAGGATCAGGAAGTCCTTTTTCCCCTGGTAGCTGAGCAGGGGTTATTCCCTGTTAATTAATACACTGGAGCCAATCAAGACCTCACCTAGGACTTGTTAAAAGCCTCCCCTCCAGAGAAAGGGTGTGGCTGGAGTTGAGAGAGGGATGCTGTCAGAAGCCAGAAAGGTTTAGAAGAAGGAGCAGAACACTGGCAAGGGAGAACCCTGCAGTTACAGAGGTTGAGGGAGGGAAAAACCCTGCCCAAAGAGGGCAAAGGACTTTTCCCAGGCCTGGAGGCCTGAGGAAAAAGGCCCTGCCAGAAGGGGAAGATCAAACTTGAAATGTGGGTTCAGCACTAACACGCCCAGTGGGGCTGTCAGGTGTTAAGAGCCTCCCCTGGCAGGGAGGCCAGGAGGTACCCCTGTCCAAGCAGGGTGCAGACATTGCCAAGTGGCACGGGAAAGTAACCCAGGGAAGCTAGCAGCTTTCCTGAAGCTATAGTGTGAGGCTGCTTCTTGTAGAGTCCCTGGATTGGGGCCCAGAGTCCAGGGTGGGACTAGGGCTCCTCCACACTACTGGCCATTCATTAGAGGGGTAAGAGCCCAATGAAGAGGCAAGGGGCTATGAGAACCAGACACAGGACTGGGAACCAGCAGGGAGTGGACATCTTAGGATGGCTGTATTACCCTCACCCACTACTAGGGGGTGGAAGAATGCTAAGGGGTGAAGCAGTTCTCTGACCTACCACTAGAAGGGAGTGCTAGACCCACCGAAGTAGAAGAAGAGTTTTGTCACACCTTGTAGACACAGGGAGGAAGGGGCTATGCAAAAGAGTTGGTTTTCTCAGGCCCATTCCTCACAGGCAAGTGCTCACATCTCATTACAATTGACTCCCTTGTTGGCTTAGCTGAGAGGCTGATGGGTGACTGGGCATTCAAAACAAGCTAGAGAACATCAGAGATTTTCCATCTTGCTCCCAAAGCCATTCTGTGCTGTGAGGATACACAGAAGACTTCAGTTGATAGCATTGGCAGTCTGGAACCTTTCATTGCATTCAAAAGGTCAAAGTGAGCTACTGTAAGAAGCAAATATTTTTCAGATATGATGGGATAACTTAAAAACTTGAGGATTCTAGGAACTGAGTTAAAGCATTGAATTATATTTTTTACTACTTATTCGACTGGTTTATTTAGCATGACAAAAATGGCACGTGTGGCATAGAGTGGCCATGTCAAAACGTGGGCATTTTGTTGCTGAAACCCAAGTACCAGCACAAAAACTGAACTTTCTTAGGAACCTATTGTCATTTTATTTTATTCAAATTCATCCCAGAATTTCTCATTTCAGTGAGAGGGCTTTTTTTTTTTTTTCTTCCCAAATACATCTTTCTTTGATATAAACAGAACTGTCATGGAAAACTACATTCTTCTAGGAGACGTTCAGCATTAAACCCTGTGCCATACAACTCCAGCCCCACCTGAAGAGCAGTGCAGAAGTTCACGGCCCCAGCTGGAGCCCTGAGAGGAGGCTGTATTGTGCTATAGCAAGGTAGGAGGTCTCCTCAAGCTTCTAGACTGTGCAGACATCATGTAACATATAAGAGAGTGGAGCATGTCCTTCTCGCCATCAACATCCATTTCTGCTGGGCAATGTGGAGGAGAAGGCAGCTGGATGTTGGCCTGATTTGCAAGTGCCTCTTTTTCCTTCCCCTCTCTGTAGAAGTTAGCAAATCTTAGCACAGTTGCTCCCATTTTGTTTGGTCCTTGCATGGAGGTTACCAGATGAAGAGTAGCTCCTTGAATTCTGTGTACCTTGAACTCCTGGTCAAGGGCCTAACATAATATAATTCTTAGTTTGCATAATATAATTCTTAGTCTACTCCATAACCCTCTCATAGAATAGACACACACTTACCATCTCAGGTATTGGTCTCCATTCATATTTCCATACAAATAAATGATGTATATTCCAAGTGAGAGCGATATCTATCACTCTCTGTCTCTGCCATCGTGAGCATGCAGAGACTCGTATGCTGAGTGCCTGGAAAGTCATGATTGTGTGTGTGGTTTTTAAAACAAAAACAAAAAAACTCCCTGCTACACCAATCAGTTGAAGACACAAGAATGTCAGAGCCCTATTTATCTTCATGCCTGCAAGGGAAAACAGCTTTAAGATCAGTGGGGGTCCTTAAAGGAGAGTTGAGAGCGGCCCTTCAGGGGTAATTTAATGTTTGTTTCTTCAGGGAAACATATAGATTTCTCTCTTCTTTCTTTCTTTGTTTTTTCCCTTTCAGAGAAATGCTGTTAGCCCTTCTCATTATTTCCTTGTTCAAATTATTAGCTATTATTATAATTCCATAGCACTTGGCACAACGGCCACGCAATGCCAGCCCTGAAGAACTCACAACGCTATTTCTGATTAGAATAAAGGCAGGTACCCAATGCAAAGAGAGAGAAGAGAGGGTGCCACTTGCCCCTTCTTTTCTAGGAACTAGGGGCAAATGGGGAAACCGAGATAATTACTCAGTCACTTACAAATAAACCACTTTTTTTTTAACTACAGTAGTGCCTAGAGATGTCCCATCTGAGGTCTTGGCCCTATTGTGCTAGTGAGAGACAGCCCCTGCTATGAATAGACTCTAAATAGACAGAAGAAAGTGGTGTTATCCCTTTTGTGCACATGAGGAACTGAGGCACAGAGATGGGCCTGATCCAAAGCCCACTGCAACCAATGGGAGTATTTCCAGTGACTTCGGTGGGCTTGGATCAGGCCCAAAGGGATAGATTTTTAAGGTATGTAGGCACTTAAATATGCAGATGGGGGACTCTTGGTGTTTTCAAAAGTGCTGGACACCTAATTCCAGTTCATGGTATGGAGGTACCTGGCTGCTTTTGAAAAATCTCACTAGATGCTTAGTAGAGTATTTGACTTAGATCTAGAGAAATCTAGTAGATTTAGGTGTCTAAATATCTTAACAGGTGGGCTGCAAGTGACTTGGGCAAGATCACACAGAAGCATTGTGGCAGAGCTAGGAACTGAACCCAAGTGCCTTTGTCACAAGGCTCCCTTTCCACAAGACTTTTTCTGGCTAATTCTCAGTTACCAATTAACTTTTCCTTTTATAAAATATCATTTCCTTTTGTTTGTAGAGCAAAAGCGGGTTTACCGCATGCCTTGCCTTTGTAAAGCTGTCAATAGGCATGGCCATGGAGAGCAAATGATCTGCTAACTATAGGCCAATAGGAAACATTTCATTTGGTCACTCTCCAGATTATCAATGTGCAGTTTGACCCAGCAGGCTGGGACCTTAAACACTATTGAACATAAGTGATGACGACAGCTTCAAAAATCTGATCAGTGGGGAAGAGCATTTTGTAAACACATTTCAAGATCATGTGGCTCTGTGAACTCTGAATACTCTGTGTGCCTAATCTGAAGTCCATCAGAGCTTTATTGTAGATTTAATGGGCTTTGGGTCTGACCCAATGTCTATAAATGCACAGCTTGACTTCCCCCCAAAAGATATGTAGAAAATCTGTTTACTCTCGTGTTAACGAAGAGACTTATTCCAAAAATTATATGTACTATGTATTAATTCTGCATGAACATTGGTGAGGTTAACTGTTAAACAAGGAAAGAGATTCCTTTTTTTGAAGAATTCATAGATACACTAGTCCTGTAAAAATAATCCACTGTACATGCAGGCCTGATTTAGTTCTGACTGACACACCATTTTACATCAGCATAACTTTGACTCCACAATTACACAAGGTTAGAATCTGACCTAGTGATTTCACCACTCACATTTGTTTAATAAAAGATACAAAATGTCATCCACAAGAGCAAAAAATTCACAGCAGACAAAATGCAAATAATTCACTTGAAGCTTCCATAGCTATTAGGTATGGATAGAAATACTTGCCTAGCTCTTAGCTTTCCTTTCAGATTTAGAACTGATTGAATAAGGAGCTATTTTCAAACAAGTAATTTTTTTAACATTATTGGAATTTTGAGAGCTTTTTTTGAGCAGCCTTTGGTAGAAACTTTCCATCAAGAAAAGCTGATGGCTTGTTATGTTTCAGCTGGTATAACTGCTGTCTTTTTTTTTTTTTTTTTGAACAAAGGGGCAATTAGAAATCATTTGTAATAAAAGCCTCTTTTTCTTCTGTTGTAAGAGCCTTTGTCTTTTGCTGACCCTTTTGAAAGTTGCAGTTCTGCGCAAAAAAAAAAAAATACCTCGAGAGAAGGAGGCTTTCTTGTCTTTAATCTAAGGGCAGAGTAAGAGCCTAAGTAACTGTCTATGGTACCACTTTAATCAACTTAATGCAGCCTGCTAGAATACAGGCTTTGGGGGAGTACAAAGAGATACTCAGATGTAAGCCCATGAGTGGATATTTTCACAGGGCATTCGCCTAAAAACAACTATATGAGATAAGAGATCTGGTCCAAGAGGAGTCAATGATATGGTAGACAGTAGATTGATAGAGGCTGGAAATGATGCTGTTGTGTTGTCAGAAGAGGTGTAGTGGCAAAAGCCAGCTGGTCCCTCTATCTAGCATAATTTCCTTTATAAGGTGCTTGTGAAAAAGAAGTGCACTGTGATGGACCTTTGTTTAGTTCAAAGGTTTTTACCTCTTTATTCTAAAGCCCCATTGTGAATTCACAGGGCTTAAAATATGTATCACTGTCCCTTTCATTTTATCCTTCTCAAAGAAATCAAAGGCAAAAGGAAAAAGTTTGTTTCTTCCTCCCCAGTCCAATGAGCCTAGTCTGTTTGAAATGGTCTGGTGTTTGTACATCAGGTCTCCTAATATTGCTCCTTCAATAGAATCTTTCTGATTTTTTTTCCATAAGAATTTGGTAGACATACTTTAAAAAAAAAAAAGAAAAAAAAGGGGGATTTCAAGCAACTTCCAGGTAAATTAAATGCACTCGTATATTCCTTTTCCCAAACCCTCTGATTTAAAAAAGATACTTTGAAACGTGTTTTAAAAGGAGCATCCAATAAAACACACCCTACTTTTTATTAACAGTAAAGCTTATGGACATTTTTTTGACATTTATTTAGTGGCTACAATCTTCTACCTTGATTTTTATCAGCTTGTATTGACATTTTCCTCAATAACACTTCTGGGTAAAACAATAACATTTGTTTAAATGTTATCTTACACTTAGATTTCCAGTCTTTGTCTTTGCAGAAGGAGCTCTAAATAAGACAAAGTATAACAGAAATACAAGGGTTAGCACCCCAAATAATAAATATGGTAGCAGAGGTACACTACTCCAATGATATGCAAACTAATTTTGTGATGAGTGTAACTAATTGTTCCTGGACAAATTATTTGTTAGTGGGGGCATATTTTTCAATAACAGGGAAAAAGTGAACTGCTTACTTTCTGTACTTGCTGTTCAGTATATACTCTCAGATGACATATGATATGCAGTTTACATTCTATCTTTTATCCACTTGATAAATGTAAAGCACAATCTGAGATTGACAGTTTTCGTGAAAAAAGTGAAATGATCTGGTTTTACCGTGAAGACGGAATAATCTGTTAACAGAGCAAAAATATTGGTGACACTACAGTGTTTCCAAAAGAAATATTTCGTGCATCATCCTGAGATGTGAATCAAAACAATCATGACAGGTGAATGAAAAGAAGAAAATTAAGATATAGCTACAAACAAAAGCAGCATTAATAATTCAGGTAAATAAACTTCAGTATACAAAAGAGAGCCTGCTGTCAAGGTGATGGAGAATGTTTCCTCAAGTACAGCATATTTAGACAACAAAAAAATGCATAGTGGTTTAATGTTCTACATTGCCACAAGGGATTTCTTATATTCCTAATTTTACTCTCCTTGTTACATTTTTCTAGTTAACATTATTTACTGTGATCCATAATCTAAGTCTGGCTAAATGTGATTTTTGAGTAAGGTAAACATCATTACAATTTTAAGATGCTAACAGCAGGTATATTGTAAACTAAATGTATGTCTCTTTCTTTTTTAATATACTGCAATTTATTTATTTTCAGCTCTAATTGGCGCACAACCACCATTTTCTTAATCTAGTTGTTTCAACTCATCTGACTCAATACCTTGGAAGGGACTCAGATCTAACCTCTACTGGTATCTTTTAGCAACATTGAAATATTCACTACTATTGTGATAGTCAGGCTGGCTGGCTTTAAAAGGGTGTGCTGGGCCAGTATGAGGGCCTGAAAGGGTTAAAAGCCCTGTGCCCCTATTTGAAACCGCGGGACGTGGGTGGGTGCAAGCCCACCCACCGCTAAAGGTTCCTCTCCCAGCCTAGGGGAGGAACCACTGGACCCGGGTCCAACAAATTACGGGGGACAACAAATGAATAAAACAGGAAAGGGCGTGAAGGTCACAGGGTCAAACGTAGGAGACCAGAAGGGGACACCGAGCAGAGAACGCCAGACAGTGCCCACTGCTCCTCGAAGGTGTCCAGGGAGCCAGCGGACACTGCCCAGAGGAACTCCGCCCGGAGACGTGAATTAACAAGGGAATGGAAATAGGCCCCACAGCTGCAGGGAGCCTCCCCTGCCAACCTCCTCTCCCTGGACTTGTAGATGGTTAGTTTGGCCAGGGCTAGGAGGGGGTTGACGAGGAGGTCCCACGACTTCATGGGGCCACGGATGGGGTGTGAGTGGATGAACAGGTGCGGGGAGAAATGCAGCCAGAACTTCAACAAGAGGTTCTGGAGGAGCCGGAAGAGGGGCTGCAACCTGGCGCACTCCAGGTACACGTGCGCCAGGGTCTCCCTCATGCCGCAGAAGGGGCAGGTGTCAGGGTGGGAGGTGAACTGTGCCAAGTACACTCCCGTGCTCATGGCTCCGTGAAGGAGCCACCAACTGATATCCCCGGCGGGCCGCGGGGTCAAGGTGGAATACAGACTGGCCCACCGGGGATCCTCGCCCTCCAAGGGTGGTAAGAGGTCCCGCCACTTGGTGTCCAGGCGGGACGCGAGGGCAAGGAAGTGAAGGGTGTGGAGCACGAGTGCATACAGATGTTTCCTAGGCGCGGTCTGGAAGAGGACCAGCTGCAAATTGAGCAGCCAGCTTGGGGCGTGAGGATGGGGGGACCAAGGGGGTTCGCGGGGCCGAGGCCCGATGGTAAGCACCAGAGGGCCGGGGCTGAGGGGGGGGGGGCGGGGAGTACCCTCCTGCAAGACCCGCTCGAGGTACATCAAAGCAGTAGGGGGCAAGGCTGCCCTCACCTCCTGGAGTACGCGTTGGGGGGTTCGAGGGGTGGAGAGCCCCATACACTGAGCCAGCACATGGGGGTCCACCCTGACCCCCCAGGCGTAGTCCAGGAGGTCTCCGACCCTGGTGACTCTTGCCAGGACCAACGGCCGTCACACCAAGGGGGCCTCCACCACCTGCGCACGTAGCTGGGGATTGTGTAGCAGGGGCTCCGCGAGAAGATCCTCCCCCTCGGTGACCGCAAGGGGCCTGGAGGCCGAGACGAGCCTCCAGGTCTGGAGGAGGTCCTGGTAGAAGACTGGCAGCTCAGAGAGGTCTCGCGGAAGACCTCTCGGATGGAGAAAAAGGAGCTGCCGGTCATATCGGAACCCTTGGAAGCGGCGGAGGAAGACGTGCGCCAAGTGGCTCCACGCCGGACTACCTGCACCATAGAGGAGTCTCTGCAGGGCCTGGAGGCGGAAGTTGTGGACCTGGCTGCAGATGCAGCACAGGCCCTGCCCACCCTCCTCCAGGGGAAGACTCAGAATCCCTGCAGAGACCCAGTGCAGTCCCGGCCAAAAGAACTCCAGAATTGTCTTCTGGAGGTGGACCAGGAAACTCGGGGTCGGGATCAGAGTGTTGAGCCAGTGCCAGAGCATGGACAGGACCAGCTGATTGATTACTAGTGCCCTCCCCCGGAGGGAGAGGCACCGGAGCAGTCCTGTCCATCTCCACAGCCACTCTGACACCCTGCCCTCCAAATCCTGCCAGTTCTCCACTGGGGAGGGATGGGTGGCGGAGAAGTGGACGCCCAGATAGAGCAGCGGGCCTGCGCTCCACCCGATGGCTGGAAGCGCGGGTGGAGGGAGCTCGCCTGCCACCCGGCCCCTACCGTCAGGGCAGAGCTCTTGGCCCAGTTGACCCGGGCGGAGGAGGCTGCCGAGTAGACGGCCAGGCAGGCCTCCAGCCGCACCAGGTCACCCGGGGCCTGGACCACAAGGAGCACGTCATCGGCGTACGCCGACAGCACCAGCCTCAGCTCTGGCTCATGGAGCACCAAGCCTGTCATCCTCCGGTGGAGGAGACAGAGAAAGGGCTCAATGGCCAGAGCATACAGCTGGCCGGACAGCGGACAGCCTTGGCGTACTCCACGTCCGAAGCTGACCGGTTCGGTCAGGGTCCAGTTGAGCTTGACCAAGCACTCTGCGGAGGCATACAGCACCCGGAGAAATCCCACAAAACGGGGTCCGAAGCCGAACGCCCGCAGGGTGCCCAGGAGATACCCGTGGTCCATCCGGTCGAACGCCTTCTCCTGGTCCAGGGACAGGAGGATGAACGACAGACCATCCCTACGCCCAAGTTCCAAGAGGTCCTGGACCAGATACAGATTATTAAAGATGGTGCGGCCCGGGACGGTGTAGGTCTGGTCGGGGTGGACCATGTCCTGCAGCACGGACTTCAGCCGCAGCGAGACGGCCCTAGCCACTATTTTGTAGTCCGTGCCGAGGAGCGAGAGGGGACGCCAGTTCCGGAGGTCGCGGAGGTCCCCCTTCTTTGGCAGTAGGGTGAGTACTGCCCGCCTGCACGACAGAGGGAGCACTCCGCTATCCTCAGACTCGGCCCAGACAGTGACGAGGTTTGGGCCGAGGACATCCCAAAACACGCGGTAGAACTCCGCGGTCAGCCCGTCCATGCCCGGGGATTTATTGGTAGGCATGAGGCGGAGGGCTTCCGAGAACTTGGCCAGAGTGAGAGGTTTCTCCAGCCGGTCCCAGTCGCCCATGCTGACCGCGGGGAGTTCATTCCAGAGCACCCTGCAGGCGGCGACGGTCGGCTCCAGAGAGAAAAGGTCAGCGTAGAAGGCCCTGGCCCTTCCACGCATCTCCTCTGGGTCCATGAGGGGGGTGCCATCGGCAGCCAAAAGGCAGATGATATGCTTTCGGGCCCCGCTCCTTTTCTCCAGGGCGTAGAAGAAGCGGGAGCCGTGATCCATCTCCCGAAGGAGATGGATGCGGGACTGGACAAAGGCACCTCGGGCTTGAAGGTCTTCGAGGGCTCTAAGCTCCTCCTGCTTCTCCCGGCACGCTCCGCAGAGGGACGGATCATTGGGGCTGATGGCCAGTTGCCTCTCCAGCTCCAAAACCTCCCGCTCCAGCTGCTCCATCCCCATATCCTGTGCAAGGTGGTGCTGGGAGATGCAGATATGGTCCAACCGGGAGTGGCGCGACCAATCTTCCCCCACCCGGACAAAAGTAAAGGTAACATCGTCATCCGGGTGGTGGTCACGCCAGACGTCCACCAGGGAGCGATGGTCGATAATCTCCCTGAGGACATCCGCGGCGGCCGGGCACTGCTCGGTCCCTGTGCGGTCTCGCTCCTCGAGGGTGGTGTTAAAGTCCCTGCCCAGGACCAGGCATTCTTGTGGATCCAGTGTGCCGAGGAAGGCAGCCGCATGTTGGAAGAACTGCACCCGCTCCAGGCCTGCGTTCGGGGCGTAGACGTTGACAAGACTCAACGCCAGCCCCTTCACGTGGACCTGGAGGTGCAGCAGGCGGCCTGGCACGACCTCGGCAATCCTCAGCACCTCGGACTGCAGGACAGGGGAGAACAGGGTGGCCACTCCACCCACGCGGGCGGAGAGATGACTAAGGTGCACCCCGTCTCCCCACTCCAGCCGGCTTTGGCAGCTGGGTCTGTGTGGGTCTCCTGAAGGAACGCTACAGAGTACCCCCCATCTCGAAGGAAGGAGAGCACCTGGTTCCTGCGGAGACCCATCCTGCAGCCCCTCGTGTTTAGTGTGTGAGGTGACAACAAGAACCAGCTTGCTGTCAGGTTCGATTTATATGGATCCCTCAAATAAGGAAGGACAAAGATTGCTTTGCATACAACTTTGTTTTACTTACAACAATTTATACATCAATAATTACAATTTAAAAATCACCATTGATTCTTATTTAATACAACAATCTAACTACTTAAAAACACAGTTACAATTATAACTATACAATTATACTTACAAAGCTAGCTTACACTATAGGGTTATACTTATACTATTATACTTACACTGCACCAGTGAGATTTGTCAGCAGCAAAGCAGCACTCCAATTCTACTAGTACAATTCCCGGGTTTACATCTGAATGGAAAATACTGTCACACTCAGGTTACACATCTGAGTGGAAAATACTCTCACACTCAGGTTACACAGCCCCACACTCTATACTTAGGTTTGAGCGGCAAGCTGGGGAGAGACAGCAGGTAGATCACGCCTACATGTAGAACTATTCTGTTGTTCTTCCAAAGATACGGGACATCTCCAGTTTACTTCCTGTTTGTGACTACCTTTTATATTTTTCTTCCACACAGCAATATGCCCACTTAGCCAATTAGAAGTTTCCAAGAGCGATGAGGTAATTGAGGACTGCACCCCAAAACAGCGAAACTGACAGAGAAACCCGATTTTATTCTTCTTAATTGTCCAGCTGTTGTTTGCTGCTGACAAAGAATCACCCATTGCAATACATGTCTAAACACTATTCAAATGCAGTTTACTGAGTTTCGAGTCAGAGATTTTGCTACAATACATGAATGGATACTGTTCAAAGGAAGTTTCTCAGAGATTGATACTATTTAGATGAAGTTTACTGGGTTTGAAGTAACAGGTTTTCCAAAGGCTACATTCTGATTACATAGCCTTTAGTACTTAGCGCCTGCTGACTCCTCCCGGGGCTGGTAAATTTCACAGAGATTTTGTTACAATACCTGGCCGGCCGGCTGGGGGTTGATACAAAGCAGTTAGCATTTTACATTTCAGTCCAATGAGTTTATATTCCTATTAATTTAAAATGGAGTTGGGTCACTTTAGTTATAAAATGAAACAATGTTATAACACATAGAATACCAAATTCTAAAGAAAGTCATTTGAAAGGAACATTGTTCCAAAGGATGACAATTAAGAAGCCAGAGAGGTGCCATAAGCAGGCAAAAATCATAAGGTCATTTACTTTGGTAACCCTATGTCTGATAGGGGCTTATACCTGCCATTTCAGAGTAAGTTGGCTCATTCCTCCCACCATCCATAACACACCATATACAGTAAAGCTATTTTACATAGTGTATATCATACAATCTGTCTCCCAAAATGCTTTACAAGTTAAATAATGCAGATACAGAATTAAAATAACCAGTAGCAGAGGAAAAGAGGAATTAAGAAGTGTGGGGAAAGGATAATTGATGTGTGTTTAACTGAGAATTTAAATGATATTAAAAGTCACTAGAAGGAAGAAATATAAGAAAGCTTCTTCACATGGAGAAGCTTTGGAAGAGAGAACAATCACATTCACAGTAGTGAGATTGTATAAATGGCAGAGAAGAGGCTAGAGGACAGGGATATGAGTGGACAGACAAGGTGTGTGCAAGAGTTTGGAGCAAACCAATGGAAAACTATTAAGACAACAAAGGAAATTTTGAACTAGATTGAGCTGTTTGTGGTTGAGGTGATGTACTCTTCCTTAACACAGTAGGTAGCTGCATGCTGCGCTGGCTGGAGTCTGGAAGGCTTTGGAGAAGGGAGCTCCGGGCATGGATGAGGATGTTTGCAAAGGCAGAGTCGAGGCACTGGTATATACAGTTCACACTGTGGGTGTCATGATATGCTAGTTTGAAGATACAAAAGATGCTGGTGTCAAGAATGATGCCAAGGCAATAGACGGCTGCAGTAAATAGTAGATGTCAGTTGAGAGAGGAGATGGGGAAGATGGCTGTTGGATGGCAGAGTCAAAGAAGGTGCCATGGAGGTGTTTGCATACCATGGTGTCAAAGCTCATGAAGGCTGTGCACTTTAAGATGCTGCATCATTGTCCCTGGTAACTGGCTTATTTTCAGATCAAATCTTTACTGCTCTTGATAGCTAAAGGAGAGTTGCCTGTGGCTGAAGGGAGTGAGGCTTATGTTTTTGGAGCTGACACTCTTGAATTCTGTCCATACTGCTGCACATGTGCAGTGTAAATGATATATTTATGTACACAGTTCTGTAGGGAGGCAGTGGTCTCCCTCCCAGCCTGAGATGGTGGGACCACTGCTTTCTTTGTGGTTGGTAGAGCCAAGCCAGCCTCATCCCTGGTGCTGGAAGCAGAGGGGAAGGATGGGAAGTATAAGAGGCAGGCCCTTCAGCTCATTTAGGCTGGAGCTGGTGAAGGAGACAGACATCTCTAGCTTGCTGCAGGGCTCCAGACCAGACCCTCAGCTGTATGGCGCTTTGTCCCTGGAGCAGGAGATTGAGAGGGGAGCGAAAGGGCTGGGACTTACCCCAAGGAGACTGAGACCCTGCGGACTATGGAGCCACACCAATGGAACATGGTAGGAAAGAGCCTAGGGGAAACAGGCATTAGTCAGGTTGTGCTATCTCCATAAGAGTCAGTATATTTTGGCAGGATCCTGGCTGACCCCTGTCACTGTTAGGGCCCTGGGCTGGGGCTTAGTGGAGTAGGGTGGGCCTGGGTCCCCATGCTGCAACCCCAATCCTTGAGTGGAGGCCTACTCCCCCTAGACCAGAAGGCCTGTGCCTTGTTTGTGGCTTGCCCTAGCTAGAAGGCTGCAAGCCCCTAGACAGTGTGTGCTGCTGCCTTAGCCAGGAGGCCAGGCTAAAGACTGCTTCTTGCTCTACCCACCTGGAAGGTTGGAGCCCAGACTGAGTTACAGTCCACCTTAGCCAGGCATCCTGGACTAGGATCAACCAATTAACTGTTTATTGCCTGATGCAGCAGGTCAGAGTGGCCTCCCTCTGAGGCTGAGACAGAAGGACCGCTGCAGGCATACACAATCATTATTGGTTATGCAGCAGCCCAATTTATTCAGAGGAAAGTCTGACCCAATCTCCAAAGTCAAGAAGAAAGCAAAACAATGTTAAACTGTGGACTTCTCATACTGCATTTTGTCATCTTCCCCGCAGAGGCCACACAGTTCATTCAGGGAGGGGAATATCAACAAGTTCCATGCATGAATCTATTTTATTTTAATACACCCTTTAACAGCAGGGTGGGAAATCTCCTACTCCCATTCCTGGAGAGAGATCTTTGGAGTATTTGTTCATCAAAGGTGTGAGCTTTCATTACCCTTCGTTCTTGAGAGGTGGGCCCAAAAACTGCAGGTGAAGTGCCACAACTAACAGTTAATTCTTTAACTCAGGTGGGGGCTTACTCCCATATATTGTCATGTGGGCTGCAAATTCATACTAACTGCATCCTCTTCTTCTCCTTCGCTGCATCTGTTGCAAAGCTGTCCTGTAGGAAAAATCTCTCTTTGGGATACTCTTTACATTTTCTTCTCCAGCTTACTGGTAAACCGAGAAAGCACATCTGGTTCCTTGAACAAAACTGACATGCAACACAGTAATCAGGCTTGGTGGAATCTGTGACTCTGATCTGGAAAAGCTGGGTAACAGTGAAAGGCTGAGATTGCCTTTATATTCATGCATTGGAGAGAGAAATTCCCCCTTTGAATAGGGTGCAGCCTCAGTAGCTGTGTAACCTGGGAGGTTGGCAGAACCAAGTTACCCTGGGCCAGCAACAATTGAGAAAAAGTTGGGTTGCTAAAGTTGGACCTGCTAAAAGGGCCACAAAATGGGGACATAAATGTCCTGTTCCTGGGCCTTTGTATGTCTCTGGAGAACATAAGAACAGACCTATTGGGTCAGACCAGTGATCCAGCAAGCCCATTATCCTGTTTTACAACAGTTGCTGGTGCCAGAGACTTCATAGGGAATGAGTAGAATAAAATTATTGCGTGATCCATCCCCTGTTCATTCCCATCTTCTGCTAGCTGGAGTTGTAGGGACACCCAGAGCATGGGGTTGCATCCCTGACCATCTTGGTTAATAATCATTGATGGACCTACCCTCCATGAACTTATCTAATTCTTTCTTTAACCTAGTTATAAAACATCCCCTGGCAATGAGCTCCACAGGTTGACTGTGCATTATATGAAGCAGCACTTCCTTTTATTTGTTTTAAACCTGCTGCCTATTAATTTCATCTGGTGACACCTGGTTCCTTCATTAAGTGAAGGGCTAAATAACACTTTCACTTTCTCTACATCATTCATGATTTTATAGACCTCTTCCATATCTCCCCAAATCATCTCCTTTCTAAGCTGAACAGTCCCAGTCGTCTTAGTCTCTCTTCATATGGAAGTTGTTCTGTATCCCTAATCGTTGTGTTGTCCTTTGCACTTTTTCCTATTCTAATGTATCTTTTTGAGATGGGGCAATGAAAACTGCACACAGTATTCAAGGTGGGGGCATACCATGCATTTATATAGTGGCATTACGATATTTTCTGTTTTATCATCTGTTTTCTAATGGTTCCTAATATTCCTTTTAGCTTTTTTGACTGCTGCTGCACCTTGAGTGGATGTTTTCAAAGAACAATCTACAACCTCTTCCTTTAGTGCTAATTTTGATGTCCGCATTTTGTATGTGTAGTTGGGATTATGTTTTCCAATGTGCATTACTTTCCACTTATCAACAAATAATTTTCATCTGCCATTTGTTGGCCAGTTATCCAGTTTTGTGAGGTCTGTTTGTCACTCTTCAGTCTGCTTTGGACTTAACTATCTTGAGTAATTTTGTATTGCAAACTTTTTGCCATTTCCAAAAAAGTGAGTAAGCTCTGATAATTTATGAATGTGTAGAACAACACTGGTCCCGCTGCAGATCCTTGGGGGACTCTATTTACCTCTTTCCACTGTGAATACTGACCACTTATTCCTACCCTTTGTTTTGTATCTTTTTAACTAGTTACTGATCCAGGATAGGATCTTCCCTCTTTACCAATGATTGCTTACTTTGCTTAAGAGCCTTTGGTGTGTGTCCTTATCAAAGGCTTTCTGAAAGTCTGAGTATGCTATACTAACTGGATCACCCTTGCCCACATGCCTGCTGACACCTTCAAAGAATGTTAATGGATTGGTGAGGCATGATTTTCCCATGGAGAAAGACCATGACTGTATAGAGTTTCTCTACTACAAATTCACTTTCCTGGCTAAACAGCAGAACTTCTCCACCCTCCTTGTCCGCCATGCTAACAAACCCAGCTGCTTATTTTCAATCTTTGATTGCATAACAAAACCCACCTTCCTTCTGTGACTTCCTCAAAGAGAACTACATGAGCCCCGGTGATCTCCCTTTCTCCCTTCTCTTCTTCCCCAACACCCTCTGCACTCACTTCCTCTCTCTCTCTTTCTCCTGCCACGAAGGTCTCTCTCTCTCTCACTCCTTTGACTTCTCAGTTGCACCAGCAGAAACCTTTTTACTGGTAACATTACACGAGTTAAAAAGTTTTCAGCCTGAATGACTTCATTTGACTCCCAATTTCTAAGGGACCAGGGCATATGTCCTCTGACCTTGTGGCTATAGGTGGGCCGAAATCCACACATGAGGGATGGTGCTCAGTGAGCAGGGGTCAGAGGAATTGTTAGAGGTGGGCTCCATAAACAAGAGTGGGGATCAAAGTCAGGCCAGGATTGGAGATCGGAGATCAGAGGTAGTATGAGGCTGGAATTGGGATCAGTCAGACTGGGATCAGAGGCTGGACATCAGGAGACAAAGTGAGGTGAGGTCAGGACTAGAGTCTCACAGCAGGCTCAAAGTCAGTGCTGTTGCCAAGACAACTTTTTGTGGCATCCACCAGGGTTAAATAGGGTGGCTGGCCAATCAGATGGCTGGAGGGTACTTCCTGTGGTGTCTACTCTCCGCAGTGCTCCCTAGCTGTGGCTCTACTTGGCCTCCTGCTGGTATTGTGGGAACATCAGTCGTCCCAGGGTCTGCAGACTTAAATTCTATTCCCTGCACCCTTATGCAGGCTGTTTGCAGGGCTGGCTGTTCACATTTCCTTCTGAACAAAGTGACTTTGATTTGAAGATCATTGAGACGTAATCAGTGAGGAATCTTACAATGTCACTTCTCGGACTAGGCTCAGATGTAAAAGGCAACATCTGTGCAGAATACTCCAGTAAAAACAGCAAATATTGGGCTCAAGCCTGCAAACCTCTACTTGTGAGAATAATCTTTACCTGTGTTACTCTCCTGGCGACAACTGACATAAGGAGGTGTTACTGCCACTAAGGTGCACATTTTGAAAATAATAAGATGGAATACATATCCAGGTATTTTTTGACAGAAGCAGGGCTTTTACTGGATAAAATTAATGTAATATGTAGAACCTGTAACTTAACTTAAATCAAGTCACCTTGTATAGCTCCCTGGCTGTTCCCCTCTAAACTACACGTTGCATGAAATTTAGAAAATCAGACTGGGATAATCTGAAGATTTTAATAACAGCTGTGCTTTTAATTTCACTTAGTGTTTTTCTTTATATGCTCATTTAAGGCAGTAAATGCATGTTTCTTCAATATTTTAAATGACTGAGTATAGACTTATGAAATTCATTAAATATTACCACAATGAGAAGAAAAAATACAAACCACAAGAGAGAAACAATTTGTACATAAGACTTTAGTGCAAACTAGACTGTTTCAGTGTTTATAAATATTCCTCTGTGGAGAGAAGTGTGTGTATTATAATAATTATGCATTAGTGCCTCATTAGTAGGGGGTTACATCCATGCTGTTTCTTTTTCCTCTAGTGTATTTTTGGTAAGTTAACATTTTAAAAAGTCTTATTTAGTAAACCCAGAAGAATGTGAGTATACGTGCCTATGTACGGAGAGTCTGCAGATTTTTTTTAAAACTGGAAAACAGTGAAATTTGTAGATTCCAATCACTAAGATGATGCAAAGAATCTTTTTCCCTGCAAACTGATGGAGAAAAATAGGTAGAGCTCGTTAATCAGAAACAAATGGAACAATGTTGCGTAAGATGAACTATTTTTTATAAGGGAGGTTTGATTATATTAATTTGGGAGATCTTCTGTTAATTCATAGCTATCTAATCGGGGTCCGTGCAAGCGTGTGTGCGCATAAATAGAAGCAAATATAACATAGCTTATCAATATATCATGCTGCTGTTCAAAAACTACTGAATAATTTGATATGTGAAATTAATGTTTTTCTCCTGAAGATGATTTTCAATAACACTTAAGCTACTAAGTGCTTGTAAGGGAAAGATACTAATGCTGTATGACTTTTTAATATGACTTAGCCCCAATAGTTTTCAATGACTGCTAGATACAGATAACAGGTCATAGCATTTCATCTATTTTTCCTTTTTTTTTAAACAATAAAAGCTGATTAAGTGGCTTTTCAACTTTGTTCATGGCCAAAGCTTGCACTGTGTATGGACCATATTAATTTCTATGCAAGATAATGAAGGAATTTTAGGCCTTTCTTGCTGTGACTCCTGCTATCAGAATTATAATCACATTGTATAAAGGAAATTAGCAATAACCTCAGAAGAATAATTCCACTGTGAGTTTTATTCCATAGTTAATTTTCTCTTTGCTCTCAAAGTCAAGATTTCAGTTTATAGACTCTAAGAGCACAGAGATACTTAACTATCCCTTTATGTTTAAAGAAAGCCGATTTGACTTTTGAGCAAATCGCCTTTTCATAGCTTAGAAAGACAAAATAGTACATCAAGGAAAATATACTAATTGATGGCTTTCTAAATAAAGCATGAGCATAGAGTTATATTAAATTGGTTGTCTTATGCTTCAAATTAATCTCTTCATTATGTGACACTGGGCTGACTATTTTGTGTTTCAATCTATCTTTTTAAGAACAGCGTTTGATTAATCATGTTAATGGTGACAGGTTTTTTAGCTTGTGACAAATGATACATTTATTCAGGCAATGTTTCAGATGATCCATGCTATTGTAAGCAAAAATAAAAGAAACATCAATTTAGAAGATTAGATTATTATGCTATGGTTCATACTTGTACAGTTTTTATAACAAAATGTGATCAAAAGTGAGGATTAGTCCATAAGTAAACTACATCTGAAACCAATAATATAAAATAATCATATACTGCACGTGTTGTCCACCAGCTAATGATATGCTTAAGAAGTAATTTTGGCTGTTTTCAGTCAAACTGGAATTGAATAGAGTTGAAATAATTAGCAAACCATAGGACAAAGTAAGTTTGTATTAGAAAGTTAAGGCATTTCTATCAATAAATGCATTCTTAAAACAAACATCATCTAACTTCTTTGTGTGTATATTTATATAAAGGAAGAATTCTTGCAATGAAATCTGAGTGGTAACAAATAAGGAGCAAATTGTTTCATCTGGGAACCAGTAATTGAAGTAATGTTGAATTATTCTAGTAGACACTCTGTGATAATGCACATATTCATTGATACCAAAACATACACACAATACATCCAATTCCCTTGACTCTAACAGAAATTAGAGCAACACAACAGCTGTTTTGCAATCAGGGATTGTTGTGAATCTGGACTTTTTAATATAAATTCTCTGGGACAAAATTATACATGTCGACAGACAGTATTTCTGTCACAACTATGAGCTGAAGCAAGTAGCAACTATTTCATTACAAGCATTTATCTAATCATAATGGAAAGTCCTTTCTTCTGGATGCTGTGCAGTATAGTTAGTACAGCTACAATAGTTAGTAAATATGACAAGTTGCTTACAGTGTTTTACTAGTTTCCTAAATAGGTATGACATGGTAAGCCCTGAGACAGACACACAAGCTATGAAGCCAGTTCTATAGTCCTTAATTAATGTAAGATGGACTCTGGTTTATATTTATAGAGGAAGGCATTGTTGGGGGTGGAAACTCACATATGTGAGTGTTCACAGAATATGCCCAAATCTACTATCATTTAGATCTTTGTAAGTGCCTGCTACTTATTTTCTTTTTAGTTAAAGAGGCTATTTTTTTTATACTTCACAAATTTCACACCTAGCAGAAGAACTGCTAGAAAATGTCCTAATGCCTGACAGAGATCAGCAGATGGGTGAAGAGCAGTTCAAGCTCAACACAGGTAGAACAGAAATGTTTTCAGCTGGAACAGAGAAAATGTTAAGAAACTTGCCAATATGCTAACCTCACAAATGCTGGAGGGCAGCAGACTGCAGATCATCAAGATAGTGCAAAATTGGAGGGTCTTGATGGACACGTAGATAGTAGAACACCTACTTTCAGCCTTGGCTGGCCAGGAAAACACTTTCTTTGGTCCCAGCTATGGGCCTTATTCTACATAAGGATAAACAAGGCCACAATAAACTGGGTGAAACGGATGCAGCAGTGTGCCTCAAAAGACTCCACAGCTGATGTGAACACACAATCTCTTGATGAAGTTCACTGCCTCCTCTCCCCCTTCAGAACAGAATTCATAGTCCCTGGTCTTAATCTGCATAGCCCTTAATAGGATCTGAGACCCTGACTGTACTTCCCCCACAATTCCAATATGCTCCTCTTCCCAGTGTTGCTGGAGGTAGGAGAAAGAGTATCTTAGGCACTTCTGCTGCACCTACTCCCAGGGAAGAGAAATTAAGTTTCCCTAGCTCTCCCAATTCTCCTCTTCTGATTGCTTCCACAGACAGCTCTAAAGCAGTTCCTCTGCTGTTCCTTTCTTCATTGCCTCTATGGACGGTAATGATCACTCAGTTTGGGCTCCCAAAGGATGTGCTTGGCATAGTCCGCTCTTTCCACCACAGTGGGTCAGCGGTACCTAATGTAGCCAACTAAACCAATAACCCCTGAATGTGGTTGCATTTTTTATATGTGGTTTCTAAAGCGGTAGTGGTAGTGGTAGTAGGAGGAATGGGTTGGGAAAGAAGAAGAGTTGCTAGTTTGGATGCAGTTTTTAAAAAGCATGAAGCTGGTTTTCTTTACAGTTTTATAAGTAGTGTAAAAATAGAACATTGGTGCCAGGTTTTGTTGTGCTGCAAAATGGGATGGAATAAAAGATTTAAAAAAAAAAAAAGCGGTGGGATGGAGGGGAAGGAAGAAGGGAGTAGACTCTAATGGAAGGAATAGGGGCCAAAAATCTGAAAATGACTATGCCCTTGGCTAAGGACAGCCTGTGAAAGTTCACATGGGTCTGTTGCAAAATCTAAACTAGTATTTGTTTTCGGCAACACCAAGCTACCATAACTAGTTTGTGGGGTAGACTTTGTCCCATTGTACTCCGTGCTGTTCAGGCAGCCCAAAGAGAGTGGTAACCACCTGTAAGTTCCCTCATGATGTAGGAGTTCCCACCAGCATAGAACTAGCAAAATCAGCTCTTGCGCTTCTCTTCCCACATTCAAATTGGGGATCCTTTGGGATGAAAGGCTGTGCATTAACTTATTACTATAACATCATAAATGTTCCTGGTGCTGGACAGTGGCCGAACGGCACAAAAAATATGCCTCTGTCCTAAATATCTTACAGGCATATGAGTAAAATACAGTATAACACAATGCACTACTAACATAGTACCTGATACAAAGCTCACTGTCAATAGGACTCTTTATCTAAATCAGGGGTGCCCAACCTATGGGCTGCAGGCCATAGTTGGCCCAACAGAGCATTTCATAAGGCCCACAGCCCACTTCAATATAATATACTTACAGACGCTTCATTAGCGTTTGTCTCATTTACATCATTTTAGTGTACATGAGTGTGTAAATAAACAATACTGTACATTGAAACAACCTGGCTAAATACATACGAAGCAAGCAGAACTTAAAACATAAACCAATACAGGTGACTTTAAATCTTATGAAAATATGTAGCATCTGTTTGGCCCACACAAGGTCCATGTGGTCTTCCTGTGTGATAAGATTAGAAACCACTGAGCTACATCAATTAGCTTTGGATTGGGCACCAAGGGAAGAACATAGGCAATACCTTTATGATGTAATACAGAACAACTTCCAAGGGCCAGATTCAGCAACTTAAGCCTGCTCTCACACTGGATTTACAATAGTGTAACTGCATTGACTTTGGCGGAGTTGCTCCTGATTTATACGGGTGCAAGTGAGATGAGAATCAAAGCCAATGAAGTTGCATGGGGTGTAATTTGGCAGCAGTTTTGGATGACAAAACCCTGGTCTTAGTCATGTAAGGCAGATTACATCAACCTAACTCTGAAAGTGTCTACACTACGTTGTTGTTCCTGCTGATGTAAGTCACCCATTACACCAACCGAATAACACCTCCTCTGTGAGAGGTGTAGCACTTAGGTCAATGTAGTTCGGGTGATGGACACAGTGTCCATGTAGACACTTATATTGTATGTTGGTTGTCAGCCCCATGCAGGGCTTACAGTTGGAGCTGCCTCCAACTCCAAGCTGTCAGCCTTGTGTGGGGCTGACGGCTGGAGACACTAGCTCACTCTGAGCTGTCAGCCTCCTGTGGGGCTGACATTGGAGCCCTTCTCCCGAGGGCCCAGCATGGAGATGACAGGTCAGCCTGTCAGCCCCCCTCCCCCTGCCCCATTTAAGTTAGTGTAAGTGCTCTTAGTGAGGATGCGTATCACGGGTAGATGGAAGGTAGTGTCGACCTGAAAAACCACAGGAAGGAATGTGGTGGCTGTTCGTCGACTTACCTTAGGTCAATTTAATTTTATAGTGTAGACCAGCCCTAAGTGTTGAATCTTGTAAATCTTGTATCTTATAAAAGGCAAGTGAAATGATACTTTTTCTACCCAACTGTCCAATATCAGATTATCTTGGTCTGACGTTACCCTATATTCCTGTTTCTGTGTGCTAGGTTATTGTATACATTTCATTAACAGACTTTCTAAAAGGGCAAAATGCAATTGAGTTGATTAAATGGATTGTTATATTTCCCTGTAATAAAAGAGATTATCAAAAACAAATGCTAATAATGTAATATGGCACCATGTAATGGGTTGTTATACTCATGTGAGAAAGTAAGAGAGTTACATCACAGTGTAAGAAATCTTACCATGCTTCATTCTTTTCCCAGTTCATAGACTTACAAAAAACCTAAAGGCAATGTCAATAGAGTACATCACAGAGAATTCTTTTACAAATCTAGTTAAGTCTTGGTGTATGATAACATTTTTGTAAATGAAAAATTCAAAATAGATGTTCACCAAAAAATCAGGTTTTATCTCACTACCATGGAGTAAAGAGCTCAAAGAGCTGAGAATTATTGTATCTGAACTGTTTCTCTGCTTATGTTTGAAGTGCATTGGGAAAATTTCCAATAAATTCTCTCTGTAGGGGAAGAGAGAGTCAGGACAATCTATTAAAGCCTTGCATGCGCTAGTATACAATGATGTATGCACTACAAAACCAGCAATGGCTTCTTCTATTTCAATGATAGTCATTTGCTCATTGAGTATACATTTATTTCAATATACTCTATATAGCCTTGTGTGATGTTGCTATTTGAGAATGCCGCGTAACTGTTTTAGAGTTCCAGACGCAGACCGAAGAGTTTTAGGTTTTAGCAGAATTGATAAGAGGGAAAAGCCAACATAAGAGCTCTCGCTTTGATGCGTATTATAATAGCAGGCAAAAAACACTATGGTTAGCCTTGAGAGCAGACCACTACACTGAGTAGTACTCAGTTCTTTGGGGCTGATTATGGCCTATTGAGGCAGAAAACTTGTTCGAGTTCAAACTCTTTGAATTCCTTGTTCACTCAATAGTGTGTCAAAAAAGAGCATTCAATGGTTCATGTAGTAAAATCACCGCCGGCCTAAATTGTTCCTATTTCTCTTTTGCATATGGTGTGCAAGAAAATTTTCAACACTCTTCCATAGCACCATAATGCTCTGATAAGGGTAACATTGCCATAACAGCCTGCATTAGGGAATTTATATTTTATTCTTCTTTTCAGTGTACATAAAAAATCCCAGCTTAGTCCTTTTTTGTCTTTTGGATCCTTTGAACTCTTTCAGGCTATTTTTCAAGACTTTCTGTGCTTTGACTGTGCTGGGCATTCACTGTAAAAGCAGTCAATGCCGCAATGAGACCACAAGCAAAACTGTGAGTGTCTGAAGCAGGGACCACACAACTCTGGTGAGTATTTGCATATTTTAGCAACTCCGTAGAGTGTGAATATAAAAGTAAAGAAAGACACCGCCCTCTTCATTAAGTTATTTAATTAAAAATTCCCATTCCATCTTGATTTGTGGCACTGTCCTACCTGTTCCAAACTCTTAGCTTTTAGTGTTTTAAAGTCCTGCCTTGACATTATCATTAGAGAATATGTTTACACTGCACAGTGCAATTCGAGAATAAAGTGCTGATTCAGACACAAAAGTAGACACCCTGAAGTAGCCAACCTTAGGCTCAAAGAGAGCAAGGCCAAAGCCGGACTGCTCAGTTCATTTTCCAGCTCAGTAGTTGTAGTAATCCAGCCTAGCCAGCTGCTAACAAGATTGGGTCTGAAGTTTACCTCCACAATGAGATAATCAGATTACCAGCCACAAAGATCAAATAATGACCCAGCTTTAGAGCAAGTTCACCAGGCCCTTGATAGCACTGTGTGGTCCTTGAGACTTGATTAAAAAATTAAATGGCTAAACTTTGCCTCAATATTTCGAATTGGGATTTTGAGTGACTTGATGATTCTTTTCATGCAGCCCTTTCCTTTTCTTTCCTTGATTTAAAATTAAGAGGTAGGAGAATGGGAGGATGCTCCTGCTGTGCAATTGTTCTTGAGCTGGGCTTTAAATGAAGCATGTAGAATTTTTAATTTGGTGAGATGATGGAGAGTAAGCTCAAAATAATTACTGGGTGAGGAGGTGGGTTGTAAAAAACCAAACCAAAAAAAAAACCCCAAACCAAAAACCCTCCAGCCCCACTCTCTGTTACTGTATCTTTCCAGCACTGTACAACTGGAGCAGATTGACTTTCGTTTCTGTTGCAAGCAGTAATGTTTAAAAGTTTCGGTTTTGGCTACTATATGATAGCAGTTTCAGTAGTAAAGGGATTATTCTGAGAGGCATACAAATGTGATTGTCTCACAGCAGATGGTGCGCACTGCTTCACCTTTGAGAAAAGTTAATTAAGCCAAGCATATTGTGCCCATAGAGAGGAAAATGTAGATGAATATTGAGCAATCAAACTCAGTGTCTCCTTTTTTCATGCCTTTGCAATGGGACACAGAATCCCATTGAAAAAGAATTATGTACAGAATCAAATTAATTCAAGTCCAACTTTACTCTCTTCCCACGTTTTAACAGGGGTGCACACCAGGCCCTTCAGAAGTTTTGTCCACAATCAATGGGCCACACTGCTGTGTCCACTAAATTAAATGAATCAGTGCAGAAAAATCTCTTGTGAGATATTAAAAGGGTGAAAGACTGTTTAATTCAAATCCTTCCGTAGTCTTTTCACAGCCCCTTTTACATAGTACAGTATAAATTATTAACTAACTCCTTTTATCTCAGCTCAAATTACAAAACAGAAACAATTACTCCCTTGTTAATGAAAAAGAACACTTCTAATAATTATGAAAGTTGAGTTTGGTTTTGTTTGCTCAGAAGACTCCATTTGCAGTTAACTTTGACAATAAGACAGTCAGTATGAATGCAGTCATTTCTCAAGGTGTTAAAGGAAAAACACACTGACAATGTTAAATTTATATCTGTATAGAATATTTTTCAGTGAATAAGGGATTAAATACACATATCTCACTCCCATTTTCCCCTAGACCTTCTCTAATCCCTTGTCAGTGCTCCCTCTTTATATATAGACAGAATCACAGACCATATTTGTGGGGTTTGGGAGCTACTTCACTCCTCTTTCACAGGGGATGGCTGATTATTAGCTAGAGAAATTGGGGAGGTTTTCTCAGGGTACAAGACATTCATTTTGGCTTAATTCCTTGTTCTGGGTGCTGCTGCTTAGCTGTAGGAAGCTTACCTAAATTTAACTGCATGTCATCCTTGAAAAAGATATAAACAATACAATACAGAAGAATGGCTGAAGGAGAAATTTAAATATTACTTTTCTTATTTTGATCTCTTAGTAGTATCAGTAGTGTAAAATGGCTGTAAGAAAATTGCCAAAGATCAGTCAGAAAAAGAAGAGGTAGTTTAGTAGTTTGCGAAGATGTTATCCAGTGTTTGTTTATGCTCTGGAAATCCACTTCTCTCAATCTCCCTGTGCGTGGAGATTGTTTTCAGAAAACACACAAGTTACTGACACACTGTAAATTCAATAGAAATCCAAAGAAACTCCCCAACCCACCAGAAAAACCTCAAGCAAATTATGCAAAAACCTGAGTGAATAGGAGGCCTTACGGATAGAGATGTGCAAGAGGGAGCCAGTTTCTCTTCCCAAGAACTGCCTAAGGAAGCTTGCAGTAGCTAATGCTCACAAACTGCTACACCGATTGCAGGAATTACCAGGGGCTCAGGATTAGCTCTGTAACATCTCCGATTCTTTTGCTTTAGTAGGCATATTCTTCCTAAACAGCTGAGTTGATTTTTGGGGGGCCATTGACATTGAATCAAATGGGAAGTGGTGGTGAAAGGGGAAAGTTGTGGTTAAATATGGAAATGATTAGGGCAAATATCGTGGTCCTGTAAATCTGTTGACTATATCACCTTTAATGTGATACCAACTGTGCCAGTGGGCATTGCCGGTAATTAAATGGGATGCTGAAGAGCACCCACTATTTTCATGTTTGTAAATCAGGCTCAAAGTCCAGGCCCCAGAGTAGCCATATGTCAAGAAATATCACTCACCGATTGCTTTTCTTAGGCATGGAAGGTATAGGAAACCACAGACAATTGGTGCTGTTGGTGGTAATTCCAGCACAGAGAACCTGAAGACTGAATGTGTCATGTAGGAATGAGCTACGTTGTGTACTACATCTACCATACACTAGCAAGCTCCATTAGTGGAAACTAGCATAGAGAGAGCTCTAGGGATCATCCACCACTTCTGGATCTACGACTCTTCCCCATCCCTTTTGCTTCTGTGAAGGGAATGGCTGCAATCTCCTAGGGAATGTAATTCTTGCTCTTGATAGTGCAGGAGGAAGAGTGAACTGCTGATGGTATGTCCAAACTGCAGGGAACTTCACGCACACGCTAGCCACATCCCTGAAACCATGTCTCTGTAGCATCACCACTATGAAATGGGAGCTTCTTAGAGACAGGAGCGAGATAGTGGAAATGCCACAGAGAATGAATTACTCAGTGCAGCTGGTCTGAAGAGAAGAGGGTGGGAATACCAGGGAGAGATTGAGAAACTGGTGTGAGAAATTTCAGGGCGATGAAAGATTCTGGGGTGGGAATTCTGATGGAAAGAGGGTGGGGGAATAAAGACAAATGCATGCAAGTTAAACATTGAGATTGGGAATGATGGGAGAGACGGGCTTTACATTGGGGCATAGGTTAGAAGTTGTGGGACTTGAATAAAGGTGGGAGAGATGGAAGAAAGTAATGAGGGTCTGGGAAAGACAGAGAGTGACACACAATTTTTGTGGAGAAAACATGCATGCAAGTGGGGGGGAAATCAAATCCTAGATCAGAAAAGTCATTTATTAAAGCATTCTTGCATCTGTGACTGACAGTGGTGCTCAGATACTCCACTGATGACCATGTTGTTTTATAGAAAGACAGGCCTTCTCAGAGCATATTATGTAAATCAATTCTGCTGTGAGCAGTACAGTCCTTTGTGTCAAGCTGATCACAAATAATAGTGTTCATCTTCAGTAAAGAAGATGATGTATATGACTGAATACCTGCAACCACTGAGCTTTTATTGTGCAAATCCTGCTAGCTGACCTCTTCCACTTAAGAGTTGAATCTAAAGTATGGTGGTATTTTAAAAGCAACTATGTTAAAATGGCAGTTGTTTACTCTACAGACCTGTTCTTTATATTTCAGGTCACATTTGATTATTTTAGTGACAAAGTTACATTTTTAATACTGTTCTGCTAGCATGGCAGAACCAATTCAACTATGGGAGAGTGATTGGACGGGGCATTACTAGCTTAATTGTTAAATTAGTTTCAATTGCAGTACAGCTTCTACCCACAGTTACAACAAAGTATCTTTGCAACTGCATTATACAATGATACTGCAGAGGTATAATTGAGGCCTGTGAATCTGTTAATTTTTATTATTGGTGATGTTGCATAAGCCAGAAAGAACCCAGCTTGATCTGCTGATCCCATGCTGAGTTTGCAAAGGCTGCCAAGAGGATAAACATATTTTTACTCATAAGTTGATGAAATTGAATTTGAAAACCACTGAGCCACAATACCAGTTTTACAGTGTCACTTTTTCGAGTAAATCCACAATTTATGCCTGGTATAGACTAGCCCTCGTTTAAGATTAAGTGACTGCTCTAAAATGCAGAAGCCCAATGTTATCCATTACCTATGGGACCTTACATGAGTGGAGGCTTGATGGCAGTGGAACTCTGCCAGGTTGTGGAACTGTCCATTTGCAGTGCAGGCAGGGCTACCATAACTTAAAGCAGCTTCCTGGTGTCCAGTTTCCCCCCAACTATCACAGAATTGGGAGGGCAAAAGAGGCTGAAAGTCCACCTTGCTCCCCTTCCCTCTAAGCTGCATTTGTGTGTCCTGTGCCTTCTATTGTACATTTCATAACAATAAATAAGTGAATTCCTAGGTATTTGACAGTTTATTAATAACTTCAGAGTCCATGTGATCTGAACTGGGAGCAGTATTACCCACGTGATATATCTCAGATCTCTCAAAGGTGGTGGTATCTCCACAAATATAATATTCACTCCCTCTCTCTCTCTCTCTCTCTCCCTCTCCCTCTCCCTCTCCCTCTCTCTCTCTCTCTCTCTCTCTCTCCCTCCCTCTCACCCTCTCACCAAAATATAGATTAGCATTAACCTGACAACTAATACATAGCAATATGGCATCTGCCTAGAGAAAGGTTTTATGACACTCATCTCTTTCCTTCTCCCAATTAAGAAGAATTTGAGATAGAGGCTCCACTACAAAAGCAAAAACAGGGATAGAATTGAAAGGGAATACATCTGGGAGACAGTTTTTACTTGAATCATAGCCTGAGTTGAGGTACAGTTACTTCTTTCAGAACATGCCTAAATTATTCTATTGAAAGTTATGCTGATTTGTGCCTTTCCTCCATTTTCCACCTTTTTGTGAAATAGCAGGGCCCTAATGTTTATCAGATATGTACCTCCAATGCCTTTCCAAAAATCCAGTGTGTAGAATGCTTTAAAAGACTCTGCATATTTATAGGAACCTATTATTTTATCATTATTAAATTATGACACTGAATGTTATAGCATTTGGCTGACATTACTTAACAAAAGCCTGTGGAGTTGTTTTTTTTTCTTTTTTAAAGAAAAAAGATCATAGCTAGTTGTAATGCTAGAACAACATTCAACATGTAGTGCAATATTAACAGCAGCTTTGGAGGTGGAAGCCTTTCCTTCTGAAGTCTTAGCTTGCTTCCCTTCTAGAGAATAAAAAACACAGGCAACCATGAACTAAAATTCAACAGAACTTACAATACTGAAATTAACTTTCAGTTCCATAGGTAATAATTCATCTTGCCATATTAAAACAAAGGACATGAGTTGGATTTTTTTTTAATGTCTTGATGCCTTGAAATTCCAAGCAACACATTATAAATGTGATACAACCGAATCCTATATTAATAGTAGCAAGCACTCTCTTTCATGCTGGCCTAGCGATTCAGGCTTAGTACGCACTTACTGGGAAATTCGGCGCGAGTTGATGGGAGTTACACAAGCTACACAGAGTTGTATAACTCCCGTCGACTTCCTAACTTGCTTTTAGCACCCTGTCTCCAATGTGCTGCGCTGAAGGGAAATGTGTACCCATCGACACAGTGCCTTTTGAAGAGGTGGTTTAATTGAATGGATTTCCGGATTGATTGAGCAAGTCTTTGCTGCCACTCAATCGATCCAGATAGCTCGATCTGACAGTGGCGAATTTGCTGCCATCAGTGTGTACATACCCTCAGTGGGACATGTGAGCATAAGGGTACAGCACACGCTTTTTCTTTATGGGATTGCATGCCTAAAATGTTCTATGTGCAGACTCAATGGCACATGTGGGACTGAGGAAGCAGGGACGTATCCAATGGCCAGTTCTGGAAGTAGCAATGAGATGCTGACAACTTTTAGCAAAACAAGAATCAAGAAGCCAGAAAGAAGTCAGTTTAAATAAATAAATTAAAACAAAACAAAACAAAAAAACAACTCAGAAAATACTGGCATGTGACAGGAGTGGCCAAACTTATCGACCCCCAGAGATCCCCCTCCCTCCTAGGCAGAATCCTCTAGCCCTATCATCCTGCCACAAGACAGAAATTCCAAGCTCCCCACCTCAGTCTGGTAGGCAGAGAACGGGGGCATAGGGGGTCATGTGAGCTGCACTTTAACTTTAAAAAAGCTGCATGTGGCTCACAAGCCACAGTTTGGCCACCCCAGCTTATGATCTAAGGTCACACAATGCATATCTGTTCGTTTCAGTTTCCTTACAAAAACATCCTATACTTGTCTTTTCTCCATATCTGTATAATGATGCATTGCTACAGGGCTAACCCATTCAAATATTCCCATCCGATTGCCTGAAATATGCCTGAAGATGCTGCAGGGTTGAAAGGATGCCTCAGCAAAAGCCGTAGTGACAAAGTAGCATAAATATAAAGAAGCTTTCACTGGTGGAAGACACTTTGCTTTGGCAAGATATAATATAGCTTCAGCACCGTCAGCTGAATTTGGAAGCTTTCCATGTCCTTTGCCTCCTGTATTTTCCACTTCCTGTAAGTTGCCCAAGCTTGCTCTTACTTTTGATTTTTGGAATGATTCAACAGGCCCCCTGTAGATGTTCTATGTGTAATTCTTTGGCTTTCAGTCAGTGAGAAGGAAATAGTGATTGTAGTCTGCATAGGGCTTGCTCTGTGAGAAATGCTCTCCTGCTTGCATTGCCATGTTTTATATCCAAGACACTGAATGGGTATTTTAAAATCTCCAGTCACAGTCTGTAGTTTGCCTAATCGGTTTTGAGGCAATGTATTGATTTCATTATAATATGGCAGTAACCTAGTATGTCATGCTGCAGTTATCCCAGTAAGGACCTAAAGCCCTGACTCCATAACAGGCTTATGAGTTGAGATTGTGCCATTTAAAACACTTGGCACCCTTTTGTTGTTGGATAGGAGGGTTGAAGAGGAGTCCCATAGGCCTAACATTAAGCAGCAGCCTTCCAAAGTTCCCATTGACAGAGATCAGTGCCATTAGAGGGGAAAAGCTTCCTTGAATCTTCAATATGTTACTTTCTTCTTGTCAACATTTTTTTTTTAACTGAAATTTTTTTTTATTGATTTGGAAAATATATTACACAAATAAAGCCTGATTTTCCATTCTGGTATACCAGTCCTAAGCCAACAGAACTCCATTGACTTCATTTGAAACTTTGAGAATAAACAAGGTTGTAAAGTTGGTGCAACATTGTTGAATAAGTAGAGTTTTCTCTTCTCATTTCTGATGTTCTTTCAATTGCTTGGAAAGACACTGCGTGAATTTTTCTGGTGTCTTTTTTAAAACCTTTTTAGGTGAGTTGCACCCTAACTTGACTGCATTTCTGAACTCAACTACAATTACATGATGATTTGATCCACTCATTGATCCAGATTTTTCTAAGCTTCTATGCTAAGATGTATTTAATTTTTAAATGTCTAGTAGCTTTAAGGAATTTTAAGAGGGTTTAAGGCCTATCAGGATAGCACTGAGTAAAATAATCATATAATAGTGAATTCAGGGTACAGCTCACCTAAACAGATCAAAGTGATAACAGAAAATTGACTCAACAACTTTACCAGCAATTAAAAGAACATCTAAAAAATAAATCTCTCTCCTTTACCCCCTCCTCCACTCCCTACAATATATTTGGAACATCACTCAGAACTCTGAGGTTCTTCTTTCAGGTGAGGGAGGCATCTCCAATAAATATATAATTGCATAGAGCAAATCTCAAACCAACAATACCCACGTTTCCTGAAATACATATGAAAGGGTACAAAAGGGAACCCCAGCCCCCTGTCTGCACTGAGCTTTCTCTGCACACCTGGAGGAATTTTAATCACATCTGCCAGTTTGCTGTATTCTATAACATATAAACTATCTGTTCCATCTGGCTTTATTAGGGATTCAGTGATAATGGAGGAATTTGGTTTGAAAAATGACATCCCTTGAGCATTTTGAAGTAAACCTGAGGGTGTTCTCTTCCTACATACTTCATGAGCAGATATTTGTATGCTGAACCCCAAATAAAGCTAAATGGAACAGCAATTGGGAGCATATGGAACAAAAGTGAATATGGAAGATAATTCATCTTGATGGTAGTGCTCTTGTCATGCTAGTTAATCACCAGGAACTTGAAACATTGTCTCTTTCCAGAAATTAGACAAGGAGGGAAAACTCTGGGAGATACCAGAGTTAAATACTTAAATTGTCTCTGGTAGCCTACTAGAATGGGAAAGTAATCAGGGACAACTGGAGCTCCTCTTGGAAATACACTGGCATGATCTGACACTTACCAAGGCTGATTTTATAACCTGATACTCTTACAAACAAGGAGAACAAAGTAAGGAGGTTAAGGGGGAAAAAAGCTGTGAAATCAGCCTCAAAAGATAATCCATACAGAATGCCAGGTGGATTCCTTTGCCATAGTCATCTAATATTAGGACTACACCTGGCTCCCAGAGCAAGGGCTTCCATTGCCAAGGTTAACAGGATTCGTGAAAGAGAGCAATACTGTCTCAGATCCTATCCCAGCTCATAGCACTAAAATAACGATGAGCTTGCCAGGAATTGCTAATGAGCCTTTATCTACATTAATTGGATTCATGCCTTAAATTTCTTTTCTGAATCCTAATTTCTCTAAAATTACAACTAGAGAATCCCATCCAACATAGTCAAAAGCCTTCTCGGTATCCCTAGACAAAACAAGGTTAGCCAGATTATTTGAACAAGCTAAATGGATGAGATTCCAGGCATGTTTTTGTTGATAGGCATGCTTCCAATAACAACATCTAGTTCACTACCTGTTGGCTCAGGTAGAAATGTTGTTCCACTTCCTCACAAGAATTTTGGCCACAATATCTCCATCACAATGAACAGAAATTGACCATTTTAAAGCAATATCTTCATCAGGTGATCTGTCTTGCTGAAGACTAATGGTGGCCCAATGCACAGACAAACACATTTGAAGAATGAAGGGCACAAAAAAGAACTCAACCTGTATTTGGTCATGCAGAATTGCTGCACTCTCATTATTCCCCAGGAGGGTCTCACTATTTTTTGGATTGTAGTAGTGCCTGCGGGCCTCAACCAAAATCAGGGCTGTATTGTGCTAGGCACTGTATAGACACATAGTCAGATATAGTCTCTGCCTCAAAGAGTTTGCAGTCGAAATGGACAAGACAAACAAAGGCCATGTACAGGGTATTAAGCTGTACTTCATAAAGGATGATGAAAGTTGATATGTAAATGGAAGGATGATATTATCATTATAAAATTTAATTATCACCTAATTTGATATCTACTACACATTTGATCAAGACAAGTTTCAGGTGTAGTGCTATTTTTTTATTTTGCTTTTATAAGCACATTGTAATGAAAGTACTTGTGTCCCTTTAAAATAAATTTAAATCTGAAGTCAGTATTTAGTTGCACACTTTGAAAATTCTACATTTTTTGGCAGAGCCACTGAAAACTGTATTTAGTCTGCTAAATCCTGGATGCTAAATAAAGACTACACTGGATTACATCACAACTGATATATAGTTTTCCTTCAAGAATTAATGGGTCTACATTTTAGACAGAAAATATAATTTATTAATTGAGTTACAACGCACAGTAAGCTCTCCAAACGCAATTCCAAAGTAGTTATATGCTTTTCTTCTTTCAATCAGATATGCAATAATTGCCATGAAGTCAGTGGAGCTGTGCCCATTTATACCAGCTAAGGATCTAGCCCATTATTTAAAATATGCTAACTGATGGGTTGTCATGTTTTGTTTTGCAGACATAGGGTCCATGTAACTGTAAACAGACATGAGGTGATGAAGGAATTGAGTCTCAAGAACCTGTCTATACATATTTGTAGGGGAGTTCTCTCAGTACCAAGATTAGAGGCAGAAAGCTTTAGCCAGAACTTGCTGCAATAGACACTTGGTGGTGATTATGCAGGATTCACTTCTTTGCTTAATGCTAATTTGGCTTTACATTATGTGTAATTGTTAAAGGGGTATCCTCTGACATAAAACAAACTGCAGGTTGGTGGTTCGTAGCATGTCTGTTTTGTTATCTGACCTCATGCTTCCATGTTGGGTACTTCATTGATGCAACTGGGCAACATATATGCTTATGATGCATAATGAACGTTGTGGATTAAATTGACCTGCAAACTGTGATCCAATCCCCCACGTAAATGAGTAGCTAGATGTCTGTAGCATGATTTCACTTCACAGTTATAAGAAAAAAATCTTTGCTCATGATGATTAGGGAAGCTGTGCTAGAATCCTGCTTGTATTAGGTATACGTAATTTTGCTGATAGCTAGTATGGTTTCAGAGGCACTGCTGACAGGACCTTACAGGCCAGTTCTTGGACACTACACCATGCCCACAGGCATAGAGATTCTTTTCCATGCATTACAGACAAAGTAAAATGAAGTCCATTTATAAGAATTCATTCAAACCACAGATAATTAGGAGTTAGTGGCCCTCAAAAATCAAAGCAACATTGGAACCACTGGAACAGGGTTACCATATACCAGAATTTCTTCTCAGAGGCATTCAAAGGTGATCCTGGTAACAGAGCATGTCTTGAGCAAGATCCTGTAGGTCTTAATTCTAAGGGAGGCACAGAGAAACAAACCGGAGAGATCATAGAAGGATACTTAGGGGCACAAATACTATGGTGGTAGGGGACAGATTGGATAGGTAGATAAATGAAATGTGCGTTCACAATTAGAGCCTTCCTAAACCTTTTTTCTTTAAGCCAGTCAAGGGACCCTTGTCTTGAAAGTCATATAAAGTAAGCACTGAGGAGTGGAAACAGTAATACCATGGGTAATTTCCCAGGGTTTTAATTTTCTCTCAGCAGTGTATTACTCCAGGAACTGCACATCATCTTCTCTTTATCCCTTTCAGCATCCCATTCCTCAGCCGTGGGCGTTTGCTCTTTCTAAACAGATGTCCATGGGCCTGAGCCTGATTTCAATAACTATGGATGTGATGTAAATCCAGAATTACTCCACTAACACTGGTGTATATGAGAATAGAATCTGGCCCTAGGGGTGTTCAGAGGAGCACGTTTCAAAGACATGCACAAAGCATGAATTAAGAATGAGTTATTACTGGAGCAATTCGTTTGAATAAAAACACCCCAAGTTGATGGGGCAGTAGGAAGTAGGCACACTATTGCAGCTTGCAGAATGACAAGAGATCACACCTCCTAAAGAATCGTTTCCTCCTTCTGAATGCACTTTTATCCCTGCCTCTCTCCCAGCATCACCTTCTGAACATCTAAACCAGGGGTTCTCAAACTTTGTTTTGCTGGGATCCCAGCTGAAAATATTTCTGGATGAGACAACTCCGCCTCCTCCCCCCACATACCACTCCACCCCTACTGCTGGAGGAGGCACTGTCTTTGGAGCTGAGTGCCTGGCCAGCAGCCACCACTCTTGTGATCCCCCTACAATAGTCTTGTGACCCCCCCTTTTAGGTTGGGACCCCCGGTTAATGCTGATCTACATAGTAAGGAAGAGGAGGGAGGAGATACAGGGTTTGATTGTTGCTCTGCATTTTGTGCAATCACTTGCACCAGTGTGAAGTGATTACAAACTGCTACCAATCTGAGTTTTGATAGTCTATTGCACCACTTAAGATTGGTATAAATGACTGCACAGAGTGCAGGACAACAGGGAATCAGACCCACAATTTCTTGCTGTCTGCAGAATCTCACTGTTCCTTTTATTTATATAGTTGGTCTTTTAAATCTGGAACATGGAGATGGAAAGAGCTGGGAGGAAGAACACATAAAGAGGCATGTACTCTCATGGCAAAGGTAATGCAATGCAAGATGAAGGTGCACGTCTATAAGTTGTAACCAATTGATCAGCATCGTTATTATGTAGTTAGTGTTTATCTGTATGGGTGTGGCATTCAAAAGATTCGTTCAGGATCAAGACTCTATTGTCCCATGCAGTGTACAAACAAAAGGCATGTTCCCTGTGGGCTAGAGCAGGCAGCATGCTGACAGCCTTACACTCTTGCCTGAGTCTCTTGTAGAATTGAGAACAGAGATGTAGGCCTGCTCATGGGATACCAGAGAGAAAATGATGCTGTTTCTTCTTGTGCTCTTAGCAACCCAACAAGATGACAGCAGCTTACCCAGGGTTTCCAATAGGAAAGAGGGAGTGAAGAAGCGGGAGACTTTCAGATGACATGATCATCTGTCCATAAACTGAACTCCTCCTGCCTCCACATTCTTAGCAATTAACTCCTTCCCTGCTGAAGATTTGAGAGTATGTTAGTGGTGTCACTACACAACACAATCCATTAACTTCAAAGGAATTTTAGGAATTAACATTTGCATCAGGTCTACAGTAATAAGATAAAAGGCATGCATTCTGGATCTATCTATCTTCTACCTATCTGCCTACTGTTTACGGCACAGATCACTGTAGAATCTAAGCATCTAATGCCTGGCATGTTCATGTTTATGTATTTCTTTTCTGTAAAAACAAAACAAATTAAGGTGATTCTTTACATATCACATATGTTTGTTATTTATTTGTCCTTTCTGCTTTTACCTCTAAGAAATATTTCAACACTAAATTATCTTGACGTCTCATATAAGCACAAAGCTGGAAAAAAATTGCCTTTTCACTGGTTTTATAACCAAGTGAAAACCAATTCCCCACCCCCTCAGTGCATCACTGAAAATTTTGTCACAGGGAAAAGTACGTCGTTTTTGCCAATGAAAGATGGATTTTCCTTAGTGAAACCAGAAGGTTTGAATATCCCCGTGGAGGTAACTGCAGGTCAAAGGTTAAATTCAACATTCTGCAGTGGCTGATCTTGTCATGGAATGTATCTACAGTATGTAAACATCAGCATTCGCTGTAGGAAGGAGCAGAGATAGAGTGGGTAAGAGACATGGAACATTTTTAAAGTGCAACCAAATAGGCAGAAATTAAGGCTTAGATCCTGCACCAAGGACTGTCCAGGCAGACTTCTGTGTGGTGCCTCACTGAGGTGCAGGGACCTGCCCATGTGGTCTGTACTGCAGGATCAGTACCAGTCTGTGTTTTTCCTTTTCCTTTTTATTTAGTAGAGCAGAAAGGAGAGGATGTGTTCAGTAAATGTATGATGTACTAGTTACTGATTGTAGTTTTCTACCTCACATGCTCTAGTACCTGAGAATGTACAAGTAGGAAGCATATATGAAGAGCAGGTAGCTCTTTTCTCAAAACTGAGGGCACTAATTAACGCATATAGAAGCAGAACTCAGAAGTAACTTTTTCATTCATGTTTGCTTCTGGAGTGCACTTCCAAATGGTGGAAAAGTGCAAACAGTTGAAAGGAGCACCTGAAATTGCTTAACAATTATTTTAACTTAACACTTACCCAGAATCCTTTTCTGCTTCTCATTCCTGGGCAAACAAGATGGTCTCTCCTCTCTGCCCCTAGTATAGACCCACAGAGAGCACTTGAAAGACAAATTCTTTTTCCTGGAATATTTTTCAGTGATCTTGTGTTCCCAGCTTGATTTACAGTGATCCTTCCTTCCCCTGTTTTAGCTTGATCAGCCAAATTTATCATTTTCTCCTCAAAACCAAAAAAGAACAAAACTTAATCTTCAGAATTAATGTAGTATTTTAAATAAGTCAAATTTGCCATCTTGACTTACAAATGATTTTAGGGATTTTGGGAAGATACCCAGTGAATCTTGATGACATTACAGAATCATAGGACTGGAAGAGAACTCAGGAAGTCATCTAGTCCAGTTCCCTGCACTTATGGCGGGACTGAGCATTATCTAGTCCATCCCCGACAGGTGTTAAACACCTGTTCTTAAAAATATCCAATGATGTAGATTCCACATCCTCCATAGGCAATTTATTCCAGTATTTATCTACCCTGACAGTTAGAAAGTTTTTCCTAATGTCCAACCTAAACTGTCCTTGCTGCAATTTAAGCTCATTGCTTCTTGTCCTATTCTCAGAGGTTAAGGAGAACAATTTTTCTCCCTCTTCCTCATAACCTTTTATGTACTTGAAAATTTTTATCCTGTCTCCCCTCAGTCTTCTATTTTCCAGACTAAACAAACCCAATTATTTCAACTTTCCCTCATAGGTCATGTTTTCTAGATTTCTAATAATTTTTGTTGCTCTTCTTTGGAATTTCCCCCATTTGTCCACATCTTTCCTGAAATGTGATGCCCAGAACTGGACACAATACTCTAGCTGAGGCCTAATCAGCTTGGAGTAGCATGGAAGAATTACGTGTCTTGCTTACAACACTCCAGCTAGTACATCCCAGAATGATGTTTGCTGCCTCTTGTTGCCAAAAAAAAAAAAAAAAAGTTACACTGTGGACTCACAGTAAGCTTGTGAGCCACTATGACCCAGATCCCTTTCTGCAGTCCTTCTTCTTACTCAGTCATTTCCCATTTTGTATGCATGCAATTGATTGTTCTTTTCTAAGTGTAGTACTTTGCATTTGTCCTTATTGAATTTCATCCTATTTACTTCAGACTATTTCTTCAATTTGTCCAGATTATTTTGAATTTTAATCTTATCCTCCGAAGCACTTGCAATCCCTCCACGCTTGGTATTGTCCACAAACTTTGTGTGTACTCTCTCTATGCCATTCTCTAAATCACTGATGAATTTATTGAACAGAACTGGGCCCAGAACTGGTCCCTATGGGACTTTACTTGATATGTCCTTCCAACGTGACTGTGAACCATAATAACTACTCTATGGGAACAGTTTTCCAATCAATTATGCACCCACCTTATAGTAGCTCCATCTAGATTGTATTTCCCTAGCTTGTTTATGAAAAGGTTATGTGAAATGGTATCAAAAGCCTTACTAAAGTCAAGCTATATCACATCTAATGCTTCCCCCAGTCCACAAGGCTTATTACCCTGTCAAAGAAAGCTAGCAGGTTGGTTTAATATGATTTGTTCTTGACAAATTTATTCTGATTGTTACTTATCATGTTATTATCTTCTATGTGTTTGCAAATTGATTGCTTAATTATTTGCTCCATTATCTTTCTGGGTACTTAAGTTAAGATGACTGGTCTGTAATTCCCAGGGTTGTCCTTATTTCCCTTTTTATAGATTAGCACTATATTTGCCTTTTTCCAGTCCTCTGGAATCTCTCCTATCTTCCAAGACTTTCAGAGATAATTACTAATGGCTCAGATATCTCATCAGTAGCTCCTTGAGTATTCTAGGCTGTATTTCATCAGGCCCTGGTGACTTAAACACATAACTTGTCTATGGGCATGTCTTCAGTTGACAGTGGCAAATTCGCCACTGTCAGATTGGTTTATCTGGATAAATTGTGCAGAAGTGAAGACCTGCTCAATCAATCCGGAAGTCAATTTAATAAAACCACCTCCAGAAAAAACATAGCACTGGATGCACATTTCTGGTCGGTGCAGCATAGTGGAGACGGCACACAGAATGGGCATTAGGAAGTGGATGTAAATTACACAAACTACTCTACGTAGCTTGCGTAACTCCTGTTGCCTGTTGCCGAATTTGCTGGTGAGTATAGACCAGGCCTAAGTAATTTTTAACTTGCTCTTTCCCTATTTTAGCTTCATATTCTACCTCATTTTCACTGACATTCACTATGTTAGATGTCCAATCACCACTAACCTTTTTGGTGAAAACTGAAATGAAAAAAAGTCAGTTAGCACTTCTGCCATTTCCACATTCTCTCCTCTCCCCAGCCACTGAGTAATTATATTGTAAATCTGTTAATGCGACAGTCAGTAGAACATCAGGTAACAAAACCCTTATTATGAGAAAAATCAGCTTCTGCTTACCCCACTCCTCAATGGACACTTACAGCCCAAAGAGCAGTTGAATTGCTATGGCTCTGCTACACAGGGTTGGGGAGGAAGACAGAGTGTGCATAAGTGGGACTCCGTGGAGGGGGATTTAGGGTGGAAAGATTGAGAAATGGTTAGTGTGTTCATGTACTGTGGATCCACTAGCCAAAAATACCACAGAGAGGTCATTCAGAAGCTACAAAAGGCTGTAGCAGTGGCCATAGAGTGGCTGCACTGGTGTCCTGTGCCTTACAACTGGTTTGGGAGATAAAGATTCTATGCACCTCCATTTAGCTTCCGCATAGGTTCCTAGTGCAAGGTTCATTAAGGACCTGACCCAGGACCCACAGAAGTCACTGAGAGGCTGTCTATTCTCTTCAATGGGTATTGGATCCTGTCCTACACAGAGGAGGAATAAATATTTAGTCCAGAGCATTTATTATCCATAACTATGTGGGATAATTTTAGATGTGGTTCTGTGTCGTCAGAGAGAGAATAAAGTTGCTGCTCTAAAATGTGGTGAGGAGAAGAATGTTGTTGTGATTCTAAATGCTGTCTCTGACTCTTGTTGGATGGATAAGGGCTGAGGTCTTTTATTAACAAAAAAAAATAAAAATAAATGCAACCTACCCTCCTTTGCCCCGGCCTTCCCCTCCCAAGTTTTTTTCAAGCTTTTGACAGGACAGTTCTTGTTTTGTGCTGAAATTTTCCAAAGTGACTAGTAATTTTGAGTTCCTAACTTGAGACACTTTAAAGGGCTGTTGCTCAGCACTTCAAAAAATCAGGTCCCTTTAAGCTCTTTCAGTTTGGGAACCCAGAAATGCAGTACTCAAAATTGCTACTTACTTTTGAAAGTGGAGACCCCGTTGCATTATAAATAGGATTATTATTGGTGGGTAGGTGCACGGACAAATGGGTGAGTGAGTAAATAATCTTAAGAACTTCAGTGCAAGGTTTGCTAGCTGCCAACTGAGCCTTAGGATATATGGGAGACTAATGGGGAACAGGAACTGAGGCTGGGTCTATATTGAAGGCGGCAAATTCGCTGCTGTCAGATCGATTGCTCTGGATCGACTGAGCGGTCTGTGTAGACCCACTCAGTCGATCCAGCAAGCGACGCAGGAAAACCACCCCGGTAAGTGGCGTAGCGCTGCATTGAAGGGAACGCTGTTCCTTTGAACGCAGCGCAGTGTGGACGCCACGCAGAGGAGACGTGGCAAAGTCGACGGGAGATACGCAAGCGATTTACGTCACTTGCGTATCTTGCGTCGACTGCCGCCGAATCGCAAAGGTAAGTGTAGACCGGGCCTCAGTGTTAGTTCTTCAGAAACATAATGGATTAGATCAGTGTTTGTCAACCTTTTAAGTAGCAAGTACCCCCTAACTTCTGAAAATTTCAATAAGTACCCCAACACTCAATTTTCCATGGGATTTTATGTTTACAGACTAATGTGAGCCATATGTTGGAAGTAGGGCTGAATATATAAGGCTGTGATATGTCAGATCTAGTGTGGGTAGGATTATCACCTTTACACTGGGGGTGCACAACTCAAGTACGTACCTGGGATAGAGGTGATGTTGGCCAAAGCTAGGCGGCTTTGAGCGGCATGCCAATGCTGGGGAACATAAAGCGTCACGCCAAATTTTTTGCCATAGATTTGAGAGGAGGAAGGGGTGGGGGGGACGCGGGGGTAACGGGTAAAATCTGGGGCTGTCATAGTTCAGCTCTCACTGGCAGCTTTAATTCCACAGGGAATAATAAGACTCCCTGCATCTTCCCCATATGCTTGAAGGCTTAAAAGAAAATGGAGATTGCATAGGAGGTAAAATATCCAGACCTTCCTTAAGGCCTGCCTGGATTTGCAACTGATCTGCAGCGTGTGAACTTCTTGGGCCACCTCCTCAGCTGGGGTATATTGACATAGCCTTGAGGACTTTGAGGAGCAACACCAATTTACACCATATGGGATCCAGCCATGGCTTTTGGGGTGGCTAAGATTGGGACACAATGGCTCCATGAGTGGCCTCCTGGCCCTGGCTTTCCTTCTTTATATGTAGTGTAAGCAGGAGCCAAAACATGGTGCATAGTTTATCCTATAGGTGCTGGGAAGGCTGACTTCTCAGAAACACACTTCAGTAGTGTTCAGTGAAACTGGCAACTGAATTCAATGAGCTCCAAAAAGTAGACTAAAAATGCTATCTTACCCTGGATTGTCATATTTCCTATTTTCAAGTGTTTAATGTTGTGTAAAATTTCACAATAGGAGTCTTCATAAGCTATTCAAAAAAAAAAGCTTTAGTAAGATTAGCAATTTGCACCTTTTTAAAAATTGAGTACTCTTGGTATACAGCTCCATTAACAATTTGCATCTTTAAAGAGGTGTAACATCTCTCTGATAACTTGTTCTGCTTTCTTATAGTTAGCTGCAAGAACTCAGTTTTGCTTTGCTATGTTACATTTACTTCTGCACAATTAAAGCAAACTAGTAAGAAAAATAAAAGTCTAAAGAATTGGAATGCGATTCAGATTGTTGTAACCTAGGCTATCAAAGCTGGCTGGTAATCCTGCCAAGAAGTAGCCCTGCAGGTTATTAAAGAAAAAAAAATTAGTTTCTGAAAAATATATCAACAAAAATTTCTTCATGCTTGAACAGTCACATACCCATAACCTTCTTATTTATTAAACTGGCTCCAGGGAACAGTACAACCTTCAGCCTGCTATCATGCAATGAACTCTGCCAGTTGTATGATAGGAGCAATCTTGACTGATAATTCCCATCTTCCAGCCTGCCTTGCCCTATCTGTTCAAATCCCCTTTATCCTAGATATAGTACTCAAGAAGGCACCTTCTGTAATGTGGTCCAGTCAACAGAGGTCACCCCATTTGGAATATTCACCAGCTTCCTAACAGTATCATTTATGGGAAAGTGCTAGGATTATGATCTGTATACAGATTTGTTTCAATTTAAATACTGCAAATATGCTGTAAAATTAAATATGTTTTAGTGTCTATCTAAAGTGGAACTTCTACAAATACAAAATTGCCTTTAGTTGGAAAATGCTTGAAACAGTTCATGGAAGGGCTTTTATTCTTAATTATGCAACTGTCTTCCTAATATTGATCAATACTTGTTTCCTATTATATTCCCCCACAAAAAACTTCCTTAACTTTGAGTTGATTGGGTACCTCATCAATGGAACTCCAAGCATGCTTATTGGTTGTATGTCCATGTATTTTAATGTGTAAGAGGATTGGGGTGGCTTGCAAACATTATATTGTATGTAGTTCTCTATGTTCTTTAGTACTGGTGTGTGTAAGTAAATGAGATACGGTGTCAGATTGCAAATAGTGGCTGTGAGGTATGTTTTTTGCAGTGTTAGGAAAAACTAATGTGAAGGGGTAATTGATGTAATTTGTGAGTGTTCTGAATTTGGAATTTATTTTCATGTAGGAATTATAGAATTATAGAATTGAAACCTCAGTATCTCTGTCTGTTGGTATAAGACACTTAAGTTAGTTGTTCAGGAAGTATGTTGGGATATATGGGTTGTGGTCGGTGGAAGGAATTTTGAGAATAACAATTGATGAAAGACGTGTATACGGGTTGTTGAATTATTTAACTGCTTATTTCCTTGGTTTTTATTCTTTGGGTTGCTGAGATGCAGGTTATCTACCTTAACTTTAATTTAACGAAGTTTCTTGTGTGGGAATCTATTAATAAATATGGATTACTGGGATAGTAGTTCCCCTGGATAGCTAGCAGTGTTATTAGAGTTGGATGGATGGTTTTTTATTCTGTTGCAAATTTCAACTCAAAACCAAACATGAATATTTTGTTGACATTGACTTTCATCAAACTCCAACCCCCACCTCAAATGTTTCAACTTTCAGCAACCAAAACACAAACATGTTTGGCAAAAACCTTCAGTTTTCAGCCTCAAATTTTCAGGTTTGAGGGTTTTTGGATGAAAGATTAGAATTTGGAGTAAAGCAAACACTTTCTCTGAAAAATTTTCATTAATCAAAACCCAATTGAAAATTTGGGTCCTAATAATTCTATTTTATCCCCTCTATCTTATGCCTTTTCACTAGTCCTCTTTCACTCCTTGTGGCAGAGTGGTGCTTCTCCCCATGTTCTCTTGTAAAACTTGTTTTCCCCTGTGTCCCTCTCAATGTACATCCAGGATTGTTCCCAGGTTTCTCCCCCATACCTGTCTATACAGTTCTTCACCCCCATCAGCCTTCCCAAAGCCCTGCTCCACAAAATACTCACCTTCGATCTCCACTCCCTACTACGCCCACCTACTTTCCCATCACGTTCAGCTTTTAAATAATATGTCGGCGCATTGATATGTATAAGCCTTTAAAAAGCTGAGTGTGGTAGGAAAGTGTGGGGGAAGGGAAGTTTGGAAGCCAGACTGTGCATTATTTTTCTTTCCCAGCCACTCTCACAACTGGTCATTCATTTAATTGGATCAATAGAAATGATCATAAAATGACTGATCATAAAGAGGAACAATGACATGAGTAAAGGGGGGAAAAGCAAAATAAGGATTTATTTGGAATGCAGGTTAAGAGGGTAGGGTGATTGGGGGTGGAGGGACAGCTCGTGGGATTGGGAGCTGCGCTGCTTTTGGGGGCTACGGGACATGGTTTAGCAGAAGGGGTGTTGACATTTTCTATGGCCTTTGCTGTCTGCTGCTCAAGAGTTCTGCTGCGCCTCATGGTTGTCCAGCTCTGCTCCCCAGTACTGCTCCCAGCCTTGGTGGCTCCGCACCATCCGTGACTCTCACAAATATCTCAGGCCTTCCCCAGCTTTGTTAAATTAGACAGCTCAGTTCCAGTTTAGCAGACTTTCTCAGGTATGTCGGATCAGAACTTCTCTTTGGCAAGCTACAGAAGGTTTGTTGGAGGAAGCAGCTGCTTCTGTAGCTTTTCCAGTCCCCTCCATGGCTTCTTGTTACTAATGGGCTGGGGTTAGGCAGGAGGGGCAGAAAGATGGAGAGAGCTGCAGCCCAAATTGTTAGAGATTGGGTGCTTACAGCTCTACAGTAGAGGCAGCTGCCATCATGGCATTGGGAAGAGGAAGGACTACTGAAGCTGACAATTTTTGGCTTTTCATGGTATAATTAAAGAAGGTTATCCAGAGTAAGGAGAATAATTCTTTATGGGTCTGATCCAAAGCTCACTGAAGTCAACGGAAGTCTTTCTGTTGATTTCAGTGGACTGTGGATCAAACCTTATGTGTTTTATTTTAAAATGTCCAATGTGGCCTATGTTTGAGATGTTACCAGAATGAGAAGTGAGGAGTTTGTGGGGACTCCGAGCTAGGAACCCAAAGGAAAGGGAGCGTTTTAAAATATTTCCTCCTACAAAAGTTAAACAATCTTTTGAGTTACAATGCCAAATTTGACAACTAAATTTAATCATTGTGTGAAGCAGAGGAACTTTAGTCCTGTTGAAAGAAGAAATCTCAATGAAACTTTAACTGTCGAGTTGCTACTAAGGCCTCTACAATACGGATAGCAATTTAACCCCATATAGAACCGTAAATCACTTCATCTATTTGTCCTCAGAATGGTGAATTTTATTGGCTATGTAATCCCTGATTGTGATACATTAGATCGCCAATTAATCAGCTTCTCCAGCTTTAATAGAAGAGAGATGTTATTAGTGACAGGACGGAACAGGAGAGCGTTCAGGCAGATTATAAATGGTGAAACAAAAAACTGCATCGGAAAAGCATTTGCCAAACCAGAATCTTAGTCTAAGCTTGATTTATCTGAGCTACAGGGCAACTGAGCTGTCCCCCATGGCAGCATTCGTTAGCAGCTTTCATGCCCCTTCACTGGTAAGAATGTTGTCCTTGAAATATCTGAGGAATATCCTTTTTCAATTTCAGTTTGAGTTATCACTAGAGTACATTTTAATGATACATATCATTCCTTTGTTCATACATTCAAATCATACAAATTATTTATTTTTAACCCAAATCATTAAGAATATTAGCGCAGAATTTAGTTTCTCGGGTAAAAGAAGCTCTATTAGTGCGCTAAAAAAGGTTAATTTTGACATGTAATTAACTCATCATCCAGCAAACTGAAGACAACTTTGAGTTATTTCTCACCAAAGATAAAAAGTTCAAAAGACTAGAAGGGCATGTGGAACACGGAGTAGTAAAAGCACTGTGCCACACTAATATTCTTCGTCTTAGGTCATAAAGTTTTAAAGGGAACGCAGAAGCATAGCAAAAATAAAATGTAAAATATATACAAAATGGACTCTACTGGTGCATTCCCCACGCAGAGCAGCACGTGTGTGTATGCTATATCCCTAAAGCCACAACACACACAATAATCAGCCACAGGATGCAAAAAAAGCAGCAGCAAATGATTTAAAAGGCTCAGCACAGACAGTGTCCAGTGTACATAGCCACACAGACCATTCCAGGTCTCTAACCCTGAGACCCAGAATAATTTAAGCATAACATCCAAAGTACATAATCAGCAACCAAAGATAGTAGCAGTGATTAGCCAATAAGTTCTAAATATCTAGGATGCCTAGCGTACAAGGCACAGCCCAGCAAGATGCAGGACAAAGGTGGTTTTAACTTCTTGGGATTCTGGGAGACTTTGGGGATTGCAGTGGTATAAGCCAGAATGGCCATGTTGGTGTGTGCTATGGCCCCATCCTCTGTCACTGGCTCATTTCCGGCACCGTCCCGATACTGGGTGTGGGTCTGTGCCAAGGGAATTCTCCCCAGCCCTTGCAGGCTGTTTATGGCAGAGTGGCATTTACGGGCCAGAGTAGGGGAAAGAATCCTTCCCAAGGCATCCAAATGCCGACAAAGGACTAATTATTTTCTTTTACATCTTGGTGTCTGATATCTTGGTATTTTGTGTGGCGGCTCGCTGGTGGAGCAGGCCGTCTCCACGTATTGGTCATTACTAGGCGAATTGGCATCCCAAGTCATAAAGAGGATATATTCCCATTCCCTGGCCTTCTGTTCCAATACAGTTCCTGTGTTTCCTTCCTTCCCATCAGAATACTTTGTGTTAGCCCCTTCAGAGCTTCAAAGGTGAATGCACAGCTGCCAGCACAAAGGTTGCTGGGGTGTATATTGTAAATAAAGACACCAGGTGACAAGCAAATGGGCTAAAATCAAATAAGGCCATTTCTGAATCAGGTACAGGACTATATAAGTGCCCACCTGTACCCTATGCAGCTATATGCATCGCCTATTCATAAGCCACCCAACTTGTCATCAGGCTGCTATCTTGCACCAGTCATTATCACCTGTGTTTCCCTCTTCAACTACTCTAAGTGCTAACAATTATTTTTAACCCATCTCCTCTCTTTGAAATCCACTTGCGTTTTGTTACTCATTTCAGCATCCATCCTTTACTGGTTACTTGCTTCCACCTTCTTCTCATCTGGCTTCTCATTTCCACGCCCATGACACAAGTGCATTCAACAACTGGAGTGAAGGAATTTGTAGCCACTCCATAGCTGGATGGCAGCTTTTTTAGTCTAGGCCAAAGGCCTAAATCCATTCCCGGCTACTGCTACGAAGTGTTATAAACTACATGACTCAGTCCCCTGTCCACCAACTTGGAGATTAACAGCCAAATCCAGGTCTCTTCAAAATCAATGACAAAATACTCACTGGGGCAGACCAATTTACACAAGCTGAGGATCTGCCCCATGGACTTCAGGGATACCATCTTTTGGCTCTGAGTCTTCCTAACAGAATGACTTCTGCACTACATCCTGTACCACATCCTCTGCAGTCTGTCATCTTCATAGAGTGCCTGAGTTAAAACCACATCCTGACATTGATTTTTTTCCACATCCTTCACACTGACTGCAACAGAAGTTCCATGAGTGGAAAGCATGATGGGATATGGCCTTGCGTTGCTTTCTGCCAAGTCCTGCTGCTCCTACTGGGAAGAACAAAGCAAAGAACTTGATGGCACTTCTGAGGCAGACAGGAGCACACCTGGGTGAATAGGAAAGAAGAGATTAGCCAAAGACAGTAATGGGAAAGCCCTTCAGGATGAGAAATGCAACAATTGTGGGAATGGCAAGGGCAGGATAGAGGCTGCTACCATTTGTCTGCCTAAGTAGAACACTGAAAAGTGAAAGGCTGAATATCCAACCCATCATTTTGTTTGGTTTGAAATTCAGCAAAAGATGTTCCATTCTTATTCCCTCTCCCCACTTACAACTGATGAGAAATTTCCCTGCAAACAGAATCCTAGACAATGACAAACTGAATCCTCATTAAAACAAAGAAAGGTTAAGGGGAAAAAAGAACCTGTTTAAAATGAGGTAGCTCACCAGTCTTTGAGCTGTAAATTGACAATAGGATTTATATAAATCCATAATTGTATCTCTTTTACCTGCAGTTAGGCTAGTTAATGATGAAAAAAGTATACAGCCTATTGTGAGGTTTTAATGAGGATTCTTTTTACAGAGTTAAAAAAATCCACCAAATTAAATTCTGCCAATTTACTCCATTGCAAATTGAGCACCACCCTGTGCGCAAAAAAATCATCAAGTAGCTTAAATCAGTTACAGCTAAATGTGTAAGTCAGCATGTGCTTTAGCCTTTAGTCATGAAGAATATATTAGATTTTAAAAATAAATGGCTTTCTGCTGAGTCTTCATTGCAGTGGCTTTCTGACTTTTAATTAAATTTTCAGTACTTGTGGGTGCTTCTTCACGTACTTTGGCCACAGAACTCAGTGTCTGTATCATTATGTAAGGTGGAAACCCAAATTGGAGATTATTAAGCTTGTTCATTTCTTTGTTATTCACTAGTAAGAGACCTGGAGAAATTACTCCTTTCTGTTGTACGAAAATAACATAGCATTTATTATATAATAATATTTTAAAAGAACAAAATAGGGCTCGTAAACCGAACATGATTAGCCCTAATGCAGTAGCTTGTTAAATGTTACTCATTATACATTTCCGGTCTCTTTCATTGGTGTTAAATGAACTTAATGTAAATTAATAAAAACAGGTTTGCGTTATTAGTGACAAACTTGAAAGTAAAAAAGAAAACTGTAAGCAACACTAAACTCAGGAACGAACATTGGTGTTTGCAGTTTTCTTGCATAGCTATCATTATTTGTGTGGGAATATATAAATAAATAACTCTCACAAGGTAGAACATTTTCTCTTTGAAGTAAAACTCCAGTTGCCTTCATACAACTGCTTTCTAATTAAACAAAATTGCTGGTACTTTTTTGCAGTGTCTTCCTTTGGGCACTCGGACGAAGACCAGCACTGGCCTCAGATGCTATTATAGGATGTGTATGAACCACCAGTGGGACTCAGTTTTATCTATGGGGATACTCTCCTTCCGTCATGTCCCTTAGAATGGTCTGGTGAACACCAAGGGTAAAACCCTGTCCCCGTTGAAATGATGGGAGTTTGGTCATTGCCTTCAGTGTGGCCAGGATTTCACTCCAAGCTTCAAAGTCAATACACTGGCTCAATTTCCCTCTTGGACCAAGATACTCCGAGTGCAGAGAAGTAGAGGAGTGGGTGCCAAAATAGCTCTGGTTCTGTGGGCCAATCTGGGCTATCCTCAGCTCCTCTAGCTCCAGTGTGAGTGAGAGCAGTCATGGCTGCTCTGACTTGTACCAGATGTGTATAGTCCCTAAGAGACCATATGCCAGATGAGAACCTGTGGTATGCCGTTGTGCTCCGCTCTACCCCTTCCTAGCCTCACCATGGACCTCACACACCATCATGCCCTGTCTTCCCCCAATAGCCTCTCCCTATGATGGGATTGAGGGCAGCACTTGGTCCAGCAGGTGGTTCCACTAACTTTATGCCAGCTGGGATTCTCCCTACTAGCGGAATTCTTCTTTGCATCACTGGAGTTCTGGGAGAAGCCTGGGTGGGGGGGGGGGAAAATCTGGCATTAAGAGTTGCAATAATTATTTTACCAAGACGAGTAGGAAAGACACACTACTGACCATGTGTCAATTTCTGCCCTAAGTTACAAGCCATTAGTCCATATTGAAGTTGAATGAGTGTAAATCAGAGCAGAATCTTGTTCTGTATGGTTAAGAAAGATACACATGATCCTGTAAATCTTAATTTAGATAAGAGAGTTTAAGAACAACTCTCAATTTCTATTTTTTCAGGTGTACAGTAACCATAACAACAAATCTGAATGGGGTTGACCAGTGCTGTACGTGTCACACACCTGAATTTTGAAGCAGGCACCTTGTTACCATTTTTTTCCCCCATACATTTGTTCCGTCTACTTGACGAACTAAGACGGGCTTTCAAATCCCTTCTCTTTTCTCAGTGTCACTTCCACTGTGCAAATTTGCCTTTGCTTGCAATGGGCCTCTAAAATGAGTCAGTGATGGCTCTATACTGGCCATTTTGTCTGATGTCAAATGTGTGCCTTAGAGGCTGCAGTTCCTTTCTCTGTGTTTGTGTTTGTATTATTACATTTTTCTTGTTTTAGCATCGGGTGTTGTAGACCACTGTTCTGGGGTGTATCATGAACTGATTTCACAGTCTGAGGGCTCACTAAAAGGAAGCCTTTGGTGGGGACTGCAGAACTGATCAGAACTTTATTGAAAGAGGGAGAGGGGAGAAAAGATGACAGAAGTAGAAACATTTTTAAGTTGACAATCTTAGGGACATCTTAAAATTGTGCCACTTCTTTGCAGTATATTGACCAAGCAGTAAAAAAGTGGATTCTCCACCACCACCAATTTTTTAAAAATCAGGATTGCATGTTTTTCATAAAGTTCCTCTCTAGGAATTATTTCGGGAAAGTTCTATGGCCTGTTATCCAGCAGGTCAGACTAGATGATCACAATGGCCCCTTCTTGCCTTGGAAGCTATGACTCTAAAAGCATATGTTGCAACAGCCACTGCAGGTAATTTTGGTGTGTGACTAGTTAATATTTGTAAAGCACTTTAAAAATGAAATGCTCGGTGCTGCAGTTTATTATTATTGTGACTTTTTGCTACAATTAGACAAGTGGATGCTTTAGAGGACATTTGTTAAGGTTTCTGAGGAGGTTTGAATAAAAGGATTCAAAAGCATACAGTGCTTTCCAGTTCCTATTAGACAAACTTTGTGAAATAAACTAGTATGATTGTCAAGTGTCACAAGTGAAGTTGCTGGACACCGACAACCTTCACAAGTAGATCTGTATGTGCTGTCATTTATACAGACTGCCATAAATCAGGTTTCTCTACCTAAATCAGCCAGCCGCCTGGCAATAAGGAATGGGGGTTCTTTACTTCACAAGGTGTTCCTTCCTGTCAGAACGCATTTACATAGAGCCCTAGAGCCTATGCACTAATAGCACCTCCCCCTGCTTCTGCCTCCTAGTGGGCTGTCTGAAGGAACCTATACATATGTATTAAGTTATTAAGCAGTAGTATAGGTTCTCACAAGTTCAAACACAAAGCATGCTGTGCCTATGCTCAAACGTCTCCAGGAGGGCCTGGATTAATAGAAATGCAAATGGAGCATCTGCACAAGGCCATATGATTAGAGCCTTCCCCCTCACACCTCAAAGTCAAAAGCAGAAAAACACTGCATGTGAAATACAACAAAAAATGGTGATATAATATGCAAAGTCTGTTACCAATTTCAACAGCAGTCAGCAAAACATCCAGCCTCACCCCCTCTTTGAACAGCACTGCCCCTACATTATGTAAGCTAATTGTTTTAATCAGTATCAAATTACTGGGGTACGTTAGACACCATACTTTGCATAAAATCCCACCAAATCTTAATTCAGCCCTGTTCTGTAGGAACGCTGTTAAGTCTACCTCTGTTCCGTCCTGGTATTACTTCACTAACCCGTAACATTCTGCATTTATGGGAAGTTAGAAATTGTGACCCAAACCTGTTTAAAGTCAGAAAATTTAAAGTTTGGGCCAAATTCTGCTCTGTCACACTGATGTAAACCTGGAATAATTCCACTAACAGGTGTAAATCCAGAGTAGTTCCTTTACTCTGGATGTACTTATGTGCAAGTGACAGCATATTTTGACTCCCTAAGCAAAGTATGCCAGTGTGCCAAATCTTTACACAGGACTAGAGGGCTTCTTCCGCAGTTTAGATTAAAGGAGCCTGAGATGGCCTTGGTTATGGTGCTATAAACATGGAATAACTGAACATTAGTCAGTGAAATTACATCAGTACAACAACCACTCGTGATTAGAGTCAGGTCCATAGGACTAGGTCACCCGCTTTCCAAGGGAGAAAGTTAAGTGATAGGAAAACTTCAAGGTTCCCCTCACAGAGTTAATTGGTCCATCGCAGGGAAGGGATTTTCCCTTTCTAGAATGATCCTGGGGTTTCCGCAAGAAGTAAGGACAAGCGGCCTGGAAGGCTTGTGCCTTTGCAACACTCCCATGCTCTTTGGCAGCATGCCTCTGTTGACGCTGTGCTATCACCCGTGATCTCAGCTAGCCCTGGACCCTCTTAAAGGGGCCCTACTGCTCAAGCCATATTACCACTCCCAGCTAATTGCTGCAGGGACAAACAGGGGACAGTTTGCTGCCAGTCCACTCGTTCCCTCCCCCGCCCATGGATCCCAGGTTTGTAGAGTGCCCTTTCTAGGATTATGTCAGAAGGAAGGATGATGATGTGGACACAGCCAACTCCCATCCTCTACATGCACATAAATCATGGGGGCACATTTCAAAAGTAGGTAAGGGCAATAAGCCTACTAACTTCCCTTCCCCTCAGCTTCTTCCCACATGTGCTTCTACCATTAAAAATGGCAGATTCTGGAAGGCTGTATATTATAGAGTATTTTGTGTGGAGTCAGTGCATTTATGTTCCTAATGACTTTGCCCAAAGAGCTATCTTAGCTTTGGAAAAGGTTCTTGGAATAGTTCCCTTCCTTCCCCATCTGCAGTCCAAAAGCTAACTTACTATTAGTGCCCCTGTCAGAATAAGAAATCAGAGTGCATCTTTTCACCTTGAGTGAAGGTTTTATTTTGTTTAATTTTGAAAATGACTATCCTGATGGTGTAGGCTGCTCACAGATGCTGATATACTTACTGTCTCAGTGAATGAAATTACTTGCTCCTGAGCTTCTCCATGCCTTATTAGAGGACTCACAAACAGCTGTTGCTGCCTATACTGTGGTTCCATCTAGCATATGAAAGATAAAAATACATCTAGCACTTTCCCTATGAAACTATGCACGGAAACTGGGAAACAGCCTGAACACACAACGTTTCATGGGTTGAGGGACAGTCCCACAAATCTGATTCAAATACCCCTCAGTTACATGAATTGTAGAGAGCAGCGGGTGATACTGTTCACTGCTTTGCGCCACTTTAACATCAGAAATGTTGAAATATGAAGATAGTTCTACCAAAGTCTTAGTTATTCTTCAGATGCGATTGCCATGTTTCAGTTTTTCTGCCCTCCTTTGTATTGAATTCCTTATTCTGGTCACTTGCCCTACATTCTAAAAGCTCATTCCTTTTAGACTTTAGTACATGTGTACCAGTGAACATGCCCCTCTAGCTTCACTTAGAAAAGCTGGAGAATTTGCCATCATTCCCCTGTTAGGCTTGTGAGATGAAAAGCAAGTCTGAAAGCAGCCACTCTCCGAGCAATATATTCTAGCTTTGCTACAGAACATGGAAAAAGCTGTAGGTGCTTTTTGTCGGCAATTTAAAAAGTGACTCTGCTGTGTCCGTGAGCTAATTATAATACATGACACATGGCTTTATCCTATGTATGTGGAAATGTTGAGTTAAAGCTTCAGCTTCATTGGTAACCTACCATGGTGATGCTTGGGTAATGTTGGGCTAACCAAATACTGGACAATTCTAAATATTGCATATATTGTGATGTCTCTTCCCAGTGCGTTGGCAGGTTAAGAAAGAAGCATCAGTTTTAATCCTGAATTCCCTGCTTTTGAGATTTTGAGTCTGACCCTGAACATTTTCAGAAGGGCTGACCTTTCAGAAGGGCGTGTTGCACTTGCAAGAGGGAGGCTAACCTTCTGAAAATGTGACCCTATAATGAATTTAAAGGCGACCATTTATACATTTAGGGGTGAATCTCGCACACAACCCATGCGGGTTCACATGGCCTCCAATTCCTGAGTGAGATACTCTGGCTGGGTGGGATTTGGATGATTCTGTGAAAACAGCCAATTGTAAATGCTCTGTTTGTTCCCAGTGGAGATTTTCCCAGTGATGTTGCCTGAAATCCATCCAATGCCTGAAAATGTGGACATTTCTCTCTCACTGTCTTAAGAACATAGCTCATCAGGCAGTTTATTCTAAGCTACTGCCGTAGTTTATCGGTCTTGTTCCTCCCTCACTTGCACAGGTTTTACTTTTAAGTTAAATGACACAGCTGATACACAGATATGAGCTTTTGTTTTACTTACATGGACCCAGGATTAAGTGTAGTTGTGTGTGTCACAAAATGGAACTTCAGTGGGCCTCAAATAGGGGAAGCTGAGACAGTGGAACAACAGCTGAAATAAGCCTTAATGAGCATGTTACGCCTGCTCTCTTCTGCACTGATTTCACTAGGAGTTTGACTTAGTAAGGCCTGAGCAAAATCCTAGTAAAGAGCTTGGGATTGGCCCCTGAGGTAAATATTTTTAGTTTCAGAGTTGCAGGCAGCATTAATCTAGAGTCCGTTCCTGGTCCCACTGGAGTCAGGGGGAGTTTAGTGACTGACTTCAGCGGGAGGAATCTTGGGGTCTTAGTCAGTAGTATAGGAATAGCTTATTATCCCCCTGTTACCAACCTTTGGACTTCACACATACAGAGCACCGTCTTTCATACGACTGAAAACATGTTCAAATAAATATAGTTAAATGAATGATCAATTCCCGACCAAAGATAAAGATTTCAGACATTAATTGTTATGAATGATATGATTTTTGGAGATTAATTACAAAACACTATTAGGAAATCCAGCAAACTAGTAACCCTGGAGTCAAAGAGGAAGGATAGTTCAGTGATCAGGGTGCTTGTCTGGGACTTGGAAAATTCAGGTTCATGTCCGTGCTCTGCCACAGGTATTTGACACAGATATCTGAAAGACCTTGTGCAAGTCTCTCTGTGTCTGGGTTCCTCACCTGTAAAATGGGATAACAGTACTCTCCTAGCTCACAGAGATGTTGTGGGGATAAATATATTAAAGATCGTGAGGTGCTCAAATACTATGGTAGTGGGGGGGCATATAATTATCTAGAACAAGAATGCAATATGCTAGCGTCATACCACAAGTCAGATTCAGTTACTGACCATATTACAAGGATAACCTTGTATAATAAACATGATCTATTTTGTTCCCCAAGAAGTTGGGATTGTAACATGGGCCTCACTACACGATGCTAATGTGAATAGTCTTATAAGTTCTTAGAACTCAGGCACTTAGAACTTGGAGAAAAGTTGTGGTGTTTAGTTGTGGAGCACTCCTTTGGTTTAAAGCTAGGGCATGTCACCAGCAAAGTTTATTCCCTTTCTCAGACTGAAACTATTTGTAGTCACAGAGGACACCCATGCGCAGACTTTGTGGGCTGTTGGTGTGAACTGACGTGGGGACTCCAGTGCTCATATGAACATGCATTATACTTTTTTTAAAATGGTGGAATTGGGAGAGAAAAATGCATTTGATGATTCCTACACCAATCAAAGATACACACTTGTGCAAAAGCCTGAGGTCCCTACAGATGAATGGGAAAATGAAGAAAGAAAAAGTGATATAGGAGACAATATCACTTGGTCAATCCAGCACATTACCTCCAGGACATTGTGGGGTGTACAGGCATAATACAAAGTGAGAGGAGGGGTCAGAATCCTTCAGCCAAACTTTGAAGCTCCACTTTAATAATGGACAATACATTGCATGGATGCTGGTGCATACTGTAACAGTGACACAACATTAATGGTTGAGTCAAACCTGAAAAGTTGGAAAAAGCAGAAGGAAAGCAAGAATTGTTCAAGGTAAGAAAGAGAGATGCAATAAAAGAAAACAAGAAGTAGGTAATTTATAATAGGATGTACAAATAATTTGTATTCATTCAAGGTGTGGTTCTGCTCTGAAAAAGAAACACATCTATTCTCTGTATATATCCACAGTTGTTTGTGCTCAGTTGGGAGTCTAAAATATGGGTTTGTTATTTTTTTAATTTAAATACTATTAATAGATCCCTGGTCAACATTTTAGCTTCTATAACACAAAATTAGTACTACAACAGAACCCCCAACAGCAATACAATAATCAAAAGGAACTCTGCTAGTCATTTTTTACTCCTATTCAGAAGTCAGAGCTAACACAGCTAAGTTGCAGCAAATTCTATTCCCTCTTGTGCCTCAGCAACAGAATTGATTAGTTGGTCCCAGGTAAAGCGCCAGTCATTTACAGCTTTGCAACCCCCGCTTTCTGCAGTGACCAAGCCTTGGTGCTTCAGAGGAAGGCCAAATAACAGCCAATCAAATATAAATGCACCTGCCCAATTGTGCAGTGCTAGCTGCTAATGGATTCTTAGGGCCAGAGACTCAGCTAATAGAAATCAGCGTAGCGCCAAAGAAGTCAGTAGGGTTGCAGAGTACAGTCTGTATGTAATTTGTGGGGCAGATGTGGTCTCACTGGTAATCTTTATGTAAGAAAAGGAAAGAACCCAGCTTGATTGTCAGGTTCTACCTTGAGTTTTCAAGGATGGCAACTGGAAATAAAGCTCCCTTTTGAGTTATAAACTGAGCACATTTGATCTAGAATTTGAGACTTGGTGAACATGAAACCCCATTTTGACATTTTAATATAGTTACTTTTCAGAACAGAGCCACAGATTAAATGTTGTTTTCGGTAAACACATCACAAATAGCCTAATAAAGTATTCTTTCAAGAAAGTTTATATCGAAAGAATTCAAAACTTAGTTAGAAATAAAATAAAGGGAAAATAATTCTGATTGTCAGAATGAGTGCATAGTTACAGCAAGGGATTGAGTACAAAGTATTTGTACATGATTATAATTAGATGTGTAGAGAACTAGATTGGTAGTCAGAAATAACCAAGAGATTTTTCTAGCACTATCCTGTAACTGTCTGTTGAAGATGCACACGGTTTTCAAATTCATATGCACAGAGATGTTTTACTTGCTCTGGCTTGGGTTGTGGCTTTGAGACACCAGAGAGGCCATGTTGTGCCAGTTGTCCAGAGAGGTCAGACTGACAGACAATACTCCTGCTGGGACTTAAGGGGCATATATATGGAAGTGGCAGCACAGTCACCCAATACTGCAGTTGGTGGGATCCTCACTCCCTTTTGGGAAGGCTAGCATCATCAGTGGTGTTTGCCCAGGGTGAAATTTTCTCCTGTCAGACAGCCTGTACAATCTCTGGGTGTCAGTTAAGTAAATGGAACTACTTATGAACGTAATGTTAAGAACATGCCTAATTGCTTGCAAGGTCAGGGCTATAATGAATTAAACTTCACACAGTCCTGTGAGATCAAGTGACATTTTACCTAGGAAGAAACTGAGGCACAGAGGTTAGACAACTTTCCCAGGCTATCGCAGACGGTTTCAGGTGAAGCTTGGGAATAGAACCATCTGACTCCCAAGACTCTTGCTTCCCAATCCTACACTTTAACTTTGTGCTTTTCAAACAACTACTTCTCCTGGATCTCCTGATTCCCAGGCCTTTTATTTTACCCACCAGACAAAAAGCTTTAATCTTCCTCCTAACAGTTGATGAAACAATGCCTGGGCGATGTAATCTAGCATCAGCTTACCTATACTGCACATGATGAAAAGCAGGTTCTTAAAAAAAGAAAAAATCACACTTTTATTGAAGTGACAGCTTTTAGGGCTGGTTTAAAGAAAGATGAAACTAGCTTTCCATCAGAAATCCTCATATGCAACACTTTCCCAATAGATAGTAGTCGCTACGTAACATATTAACTTTCCAGCTTCCTTACTTTGTGTAGTTTCCTAGGCAAATGCTTTGCCAGTCAGATAAAGAATAACTCTCAATTATTTTTAGAGCATTTTCTAGTTAACAGTAAGATCCTCATATAATACCCGCAAAGCCAGTTTAGGTTTCTGGGGACCCAATGAGCTGAGTCAGTGGCATCCTGTGGACTGACTGTATGTCAATACTTCAAAAAATCTGTCTGTTGCTGGCTGGGAATCTCCTAGGCACTGCTGTGTCACATCTCTCCAAAGTATCATGAGAGAGAATGATCTCTGCATGTTTGGTTTCCCTTTGAAATGCTACAAGAACAATCTTTCTTGCTACATTTTAGAGAGATGTAAGATGGGCCCCCCAAGAGATTCCCATATCTGAAGCAGAAGCAGCTGGTTTTATTCATTTTTATTTTAAATTGTGCTCAGTTTTATTATCCATTTGAGTCTCCAGCTACCACACACAAATTAAGATCAGATATTAATAATTTTTTATTCTTGCTAAGCATTGCAAACATGAAATTCCCTCTGTTACATGACTGACACTCTGTTTTTCATCACTCAGCTCAGTTCTGCTTAAACTCCCTTGAAACAGTTCTATACAAAACTGGAGAGATTGTCACCCTAGATGCAAAATCGGACTCTGACTTGTTAAGCTTGGAGGATGGGCTGAAGGCAAAAAGACTATAAATGTAATAGCCCTGGAAACAGGTCTCAAGGTTTGAAAAAAATAAACTCAGTCACATAGAAGTTTAGTAATGCCAAGAAGTACCATGGAAGAAAATGGAATCACTACAAAGTAAAACTAAGCCCCAGGAGTGATTCAAGCCAAGTTAGAAAACAGTTAAATGGGACATGATTAGCATTAAATTGGTCCTTCCTCCCCAGTTTAAAACCCCCACATGTGGCTTTATAAACCCTAGCAGAGCTCATCTTCACTAGAGAATGACCGAGGAGGAACACAACCTTGAGGTAGTGTGGTCTAGTAGCTAGGACACTCCACTGGGAGTCAGAAAACCTGACTTCTTTTTTTCTGTCTTGCCACTGACACGGCTGTGCGATATTGGGGAGCTCACCTTCCACCCGACCCCCTCCCCCCCCGCCTTGGGCTGTCTTGTCTATTTAAATTGTAATGTCTTCAGGATAGGGACTCCCTCTCACTACATGTTTACACAATGCCTAACACAATCTCAGTTGGGCCACCTCATTTGGGGCTTTTTAGCTGTTGATAAAATACAAATAATAAGTTAATAATAAGAAATGTTAACTTATACGATGCCAGTCATGACTATGTAGTGAGCACAGACAGGACTAAGACGTGTTTGGTGCTGTGTCAGCTTGTTATAGGTAAACCTATTGCACAAGACTTGTCCTTGACTGTACTGATTGCTAAGTCATGGTCAACATCATGCTAGTAAAGAGGACTTCTCAGGTTTGTAGTCATTTTCTAGTGAACACAAGCTATTGTGTCTTGTTTAAAGGGCCACTATTAGCTTGAAATGGGACTGCTGTTGCTCCATAGTAAATGGAAAAGATTAAAGATATTTATACTTTCTACATGCAATTAATGGAACTTTGTGTAAACAGGGTTTCACAGTTTTCTCATGTATTGTTAGGCTACCAGCTTCCCCTGCTGTTTGTGTGGGTCTCTTTCAAAGCAAAAGGGAAGAAGAAAACTTGTTTTAAAGATAGGAAAAGGCAGTTGTAAATCCCCCAAGATAGGAAAGGGGACACAAAACCAAGTGTAGTGCCTCAAACCACTTTATCTTATTTTTAATTTTATTTTTAAACTGATAGCCATGTCAATGATCAAATTAAAGAGACACTAAGTCCCATTTTTAGCTAGAAAGCATACTATATTAAACTATACTATCTCAACTCAATTTCACTGTACTGTTCTTTTTCTACTTTATTTTATTTGTGAAATAGTTGGCTCAGATAAGATGTCTGCAGATCATAACAGGCGTTCAGAATATGACACTACTGGGTTTGCAGAGAGATGAGACTAAGCAATCCTGCAATGAGGTTTGCACAGGCAGAGCCCCAGTGTAGTCAGTGGGGTTTCCTATATATACAGGAATCCATTTGCACTATGCAGGACTGGAGCCTATCTGGGTGTTGGAAAATTAGTTCTGAAAGTTGTGCTTGTCTGACTGGTAAGGACTTAACTAATATTCCAGTACTGTTCAGCAGCAATCTCGCCTCCTGGCGGCTGGAGGACAATTCTGCACGGGAAGAAGCTTTTTCTCTCTTCATTCCTTTGGTTGGTTTGAAAATGGTGAGAATTTTTAATGTCAGTTTTCAGATTTTTTTTAATGATTATTTTGGTCAAAATTTTTTTTTAAAAAAAAATTGTCCTGTGCTATTCCTGGCTGGGCAGGCAAAGAACCAGGGAGCTGCAACCAGTTTCCTAACAGCTCTTCTCCCTATCCCCTGGCTGTGCCCAGTAGAAGCAGGACACAGCAAAGAGTCTGGCACTTTGTGCTGCTGTTAATCTGATAGATTATGGATGAAAGTGTAGCATTCCGTTTCCCACTATTGGGAGAGATCTTGGTAAACAGAATATAATGTCCAAAGCTGGCACTTGGCCAGGATACCAGGGTTAATAATAGCTTTTGTACTATTGTGAAGAGTGTCATGGGATTTTTAATGTCCATAGTAGTCACAAATCATTACATACATAATACAATGACATGAATGTTTCTAGATGTTTCTAAATAGGAGTCTGAAATTAGTTGCTAGTCCCAGTGAGATCAGTAGGACCTGCTGGTGGTGTGGCACTTTTGAAATCAGGCCATTTATTTAGGTCCCTAAATATGGATTTAGGAGTCTCACTTTAGGCTCCTATTTTTGAAAATCTTGGCTATACTGTATATCTTCTCTCCCCCAACACACACACGCCATGTTGTCTGTTCTTCTCTTTATGACTGTCTTTGCTCTTCATTTTTTTCAGACTAATTTTTCTTTAATATACAATTTAAGAACATAAGAGCGGCCATACTGGGTAAGACCAATAGTCCATCTAGCCCAGGATCCTGTCTTCCGACAGTGGCCAATGCCAGGTGTTTCAAAGGGAATTAATAGAACAGGTAATCAAGTGATCCATTCTGTCGGCCATTCCTAGCCTCTGGCAAACAGCAATCCCTGTCTATCCTGACTAATAGCCATTGATGGCCCTATCTTCCCTGCACTTATCTAGTTCTTTTTTGAACCCCAATACAGTTTTGGCCTTCACAACATCCTCTGGATGTTCCACAGGTTGCCTGCGTTGTGTGAAGAAATACTTCCTTTTGTTTGTTTTAAACCTGCTGTCTATTGATTTCATTTGGTGACCCCTAGTTCTTGTGTTATGAGAAGGAGTAAATACCACTTCCTTATTTATTTTCTCCACACCAGTCTTGATTTTATAGACCTCTATCATATTCCCCCTTAGTAGTCTCTTTTCCAAGATGAAAAGTTCCAGTCTTATTAATCTCTCCTCATATGGAAGCTTTTCCATACCCCTAATCATTTTAGTTGCCCTTTTCTGTCCCTTTTCCAATTCCAATATATCTTTTTTGAGATGGGGTGACCAGATCTGCACATAGTAAACTTAACATTTTCCTTCTCTGACTATCGTTTAAGTTCTGTTTTTTTCTTTTGTGATCCTGCTTCTGACCTCCACCCCCTCTTTTAGTCCCCTCTCTATTTTTGTTTCTGATATTACTTTATATTGGTTTTAATTCAGTCACTCTGTTTCCATCTTCCTCCCTTCCCCAGCTTTCAGCCAGGGCTGTCGCTAGCCCTAGAACATTATGGTTAGGCTGAAGGAGCATCCTTGTCCCCAAACTAGGCTGCAATTGAGCTGAAGAAACATTCCCCTGTTACTTATGTTGAATGAACCACAAGGATTCTGAATTCAAAGTGCCTTTCAGATATTCTTAGCAGAAACATATTCCTCCTGATCCCACCAGAGAATTGCTGATCAGGTGTAGTGGGAAGGTACTTGAAACAAGTGCTACTGAGCATGAGTGAAGTACAAGAATGGCTCAGACACGATCTGCGTTGCTCACATGGCTGCAATTGCTGTAGGTCACTTGACCTTTGAGATCTGAGTGCTTTCGTCCCTGATGCTACAGTCCGGAAATACCCCATTCCTGTCTTGCAGCAGTGAAAAGGACAAATTTCTTTCCCTATGCGTCAGAGAGAAAAACCTGACCTGAAGACTGTTACAGTGGACTTTACCAGAAGTCTAGATGCACATCTTGGGATGGTGTGATACAAGGAAAATTGCTAGGTACCATTTCCATAGAAGAATAAAAAAGGCACTAATCATTCTTCACATCTGAAAAATAAACCATGTTGCATTTCATAAATAGGGTGTTAATGATAAGCAATGGAATAATCCATTTCTACTTGTTCAATAGCAAACAATGATTACTGAAAAAATAACCAGTTTGTTTCACATGACTGGATAAATGTAGAACCAAGCAGATCGGAAGTTCAGCCTCTCCAGTGAAAAAGGGTCTGTGGAAATATAACATGGATAGAAACAACAGCAGTGGCAATAAACAAGTTAATCCTTTATTTATTAGAACACACGAACATGAATAATACATTGAGCTTTTGTTATCTGTTGAGCGTTGCACAACAGTAGTAAGGTAGTCTGTAGCATCTATAGTAGTGGAGGAGTATTTGCATGAAAAGAAATCTATATGTCTAGAAGAGTCTTAAATTTAGTCCAAAATGAGATGGTTGGTTGGGTAGGGAACTGCTGGCTTGTGCCTGAAGAAACTACCATTAAATAATATTTTAAATGCAACACTAGTGCAGCAGGGGGCATTGTTATCAACCAAACAACTTTTAACTTGGAAAACTTCCTAATGATACGTTTTTCTTCTGTTAGTAACTCAGAGTAAGATGCGAGAAGAAGACTGGGATAATAATTAAAACGTACTGAGAGCAAAATCTTCGCAACAAAAGTCACTTTTGCCCGAATTATATTCAGGCCCAGATCCTCAAAAGGAGTTGAGTGCCTGAATCCCTTTGGGGATCTGGGGTCCCAGTGCCTTTTTTCACAATGTGTCAGCAGATTGCACGGGGCAGAACTGCATCCAAATTTTGTTCTAGTTAGAAATATACTTCTCAGTTTCTGCTTATGTTTTAGTGTTTTGAGAGGCTTTTCTATTACTAAGCTCTTTCACTGGAAATACATGAGTGTCAAAGTTATTGGTTCCAGCAGAAACCAATTTTACTGGAGGGATTCATGTTTCTTGGGGTCATGAGGTTTCCCCTTCCTCCCATAGTTGTCTCATGTATCAGCATCTGACTCTGACATGCCAGCATTATAAATGACACTGTCGTGTATCACCATTCTGATGTGTTGGCTGAAAAAGATACGCCAGAACTCCTGAGACAAAAAGGCACAAGCAAGAGGGCTGGTAATCAAGATGTTTCAATATGCTTTTAAGAAATTCTGTATTGCACAACTATGCCAAAGCATCTGAAGTGATCTTTCATCTTCCCACTGAACTCTCGTGACTAAGGATTTTGTCATTGCTTTTTTTTCTGGTGACATAGGTGCTTGCTACTGGCTGCCAGTTTATGTAATTCATTATGCTGATGTCAGTTGTTAGCTGAAACAGATGTTAACCAGAAGATTCATTCTCTTAAATGTAAAATGCCAACTCCATTTTTTTGTAGCCAATGGTATCATTGTTTTAATTCCACAGCTTATCTCATGACACACAAGGAAGTGTGATTCAGTGATTGGAGCAATGCAGAAGGCTCAGATCCAAAGTAGAGCATGGCTATGCATGAAAAACTGACTAAAAATGGAGAAAATACTAAGGATGTTCCTAAGGAAGCTACATCTGAAAAAGAGTATTATTTTATAGGTAAGTGGAGAGAGTCCTTCATGAGGCCTGTTTTCATCTATTTATTAAGCAGTCTAGAGAGTAAGACAAAAATAAATTAATTACATTTGCAGGTGATGTAAAACTAATGCTGAACACAAATAATGCAGCACATAAACTCCAGGGGCCAATTTTGATCTCAGTTACACTTGTTCCATCCCACTGATGTCAATGGGATTGGATAGGACAGGGAGTCAGCAATGGGAGAATTTATCCCTAGGTCTTTTCCATAAATGGGTTGATAGCTGGTGAAAGACGTTTAATGCTGATAAATAAATGCTGGTGAATCTTTTAGCCATTAGCTTGCCATTCATGAAATACACAGAACAAGGTAAAAGAGCTAAATGGTGAGAGGAGTTGGATTTCAAAGCACTTCCCAGTTGCATCAGGCATGAAAGGTTCATTGACTTCAGTGGAAGGTGAGAGTGCTCAGCACCTCTGAAAATCAGGTGTTCAGGTGTCTGGCATCCATTTTTTTAATATTCTGGCCTATGCACTCAGGTTGTGCTGTTATTACGCACAGCACATGCCCTGTTGCTGTGTTTACTGCTTACATAATATACGGTAGCAGTGGTTACCTCTCATCAATTAAGTGTGTTGTTTCATGAAAAGATTAAGTGTCAGAGCTCTCCTCTTTGTGGTTCTCTTAGCCAAACTGCTCATCAGACTCTTGTCTAATAAAAGGTATCTGCAGCTGCACGTTTTCATTTACAAGATAAATCTCAGGTTACCAAGGTAACAAGCAGGTTAATCAGCTGCACCACACTTTCCTTAATTGAGGAAGAGCACTTCATTCCCCACTTCAGGCAACTAAGTATAATAGTCTTTTATAGTTGGTACTTGTAGACTATTTCTGGCCCACTTGACTCAGAAGCAGGTCCCTTCTCATGTACAGTACTGTACGATATCAACAAACGTGACTGAATTACACAATGGGCTTTCACGTTCAGTACAAGCCAAGCAACAACTCTGGGGGACGGGGGGATGTGACCATGCGTTGCCTCTGCGCCCATCTATAAAAATGAAGATTGTATCTTGTTGGGGTTTTGTGACTAGAGCTGGTCAGACTATTCCAACATGGCAAACCCACCATGTTCTGCAGAAACATCTTGGGGTAGGGAGACTTTGAAGAATCACAGACAGGATTTTGACTGATACCCTCTTGGTTTCCTGATGGGATGCTGGGGAGCCCAGGCTTCCAGATTCCGGGGCCAGCTGATGCCCTGTGCTGGCCACCAGTGAACAGAAACAATGAAACTGAGAAGAATCATATCAGTTCAGCCAGCAGCTCCCTGTCCTGGGGAGCAGACTTAGTTTTGGAAACACCATCCGTCAGTATACCCAAAACATTTGAATTTCCAGTTACTGAATTTCCCCATGAACTGGAAATCCCAAATTTGGACAGCTCCTCATGGGACACTTCATTTTTGTGTGTGGCGCTCAGCTGAGTGAAGCCAGAGATGGTAAAATAAATAAATAAATAAATCACACTTTCCAAAGCTCCTAGGGAGCTCATCTCTCCCATGAGTGTGCACCATGCACTTCTCTCAGGAGTGTGTATGATTAGTCCATGCACGGGTGGTACAAAGCAGAGTGAGACTCCTTCAACACTGACTCAAGCACAATCTGGCTCCAAGCTGAGAAGGAAACACTGTGTAGTTAAAAACCACAGCAACCTATGTGACCTGTCCATGCCCAGAGTAGCCACCTGATAATGGCAAGGTCAGGGCAGGCTGTAAAAGGAGAGCAGATTCTCCCAGCACTAGTGGGTGACACTGCAGTCAGACTTCCCAACCAGCCACAAACAGTGCTTCTGATTCCCCCACACTGGTTATCAAGAAGCCACTGTGCAAACACACACAGCCCCCTTTACTGCATTTCAGTCTCTGGCTCCCCAACTGCCACTAGGTCCCATAAAGAGACCAGTCATTTAAACTCTATGCTCTTTATTCAAAAGATTCCCTCTGATCCCAAAGGACCAGCCACAGTACCAGATCACTATAAGTTGGATCATACCCGAAATATCACGCTGCCAGCCAATCCTTTAGTAACTAGAACTAAAGGTTTATTATAAAAAGAATAAAACACAATAAGAGAAATGTTAGGCTTAAAGCAAGCAGATACATACAAATGATTTGACAGTCCATATACATCCGGTTTCTAGAAAAATTGTGGAGTTGCAGGCTTGTATAGTCCCTCTGGTATACATCTAGTACCTGGATGGGTCTAAGTCCTTCAATTCAGTTGCAAAGTGTATTAATCCAGAGGTGGGTAGGTGTGTGTCTGCAGCTGGACAGGAACAAAGACAAAATGGTTTCTGTGGTTTGATCTTATATATCCTCTGCCTCTGGCCATGCGGGCTGTAGGCCTTATAGGAACTAAAATGGAGTCCAGAGTCACATGGGCCAATCCTGGTAACTCTTCAGGTATGTCCTTAGTCCCTTCCTGGGCCTTTTGCTTCTGTAAAGGTCTTGATGGGCCATTAAGTGGGCTATTGTCCTGCAGCCTCTCTGTCTGGGGTGTGTCTTATACAGCATAGTTTGAAATACAGGGATATCAAAGGTATCCATAACTTCCCTCACAAATATACATTATCCTCTTACTCAGCACATTATAATCTTTCTAACAGAACCTGACATGGCATGTCTCACATCAATCACTATGATTTTGACATACTGATGTCAAATAACACAAATCCCCTCCCCCTCCACTCAACCCAATCAGCATGACACCCCCAATGTGAGACTGGTGTAGAAGGGAGTAATCTGAGCTCCTGAATACACCTCAGGGTCCCCCGTCTTCTCCAATCTAGTCAGCATGCCTCATTTTTCTTCCTCTGGTTTAAAAAAAAAAGGGGTGGGGTGGGGTGGGGGGGACCTACACACCAGCAATTTAAAAGACTAAAGGCACCAGGACTAACTTTATATGAACTGCTTTTTATTTTGGCCACAGTGTCACAGGCAATGTCTAACCTCAGCCCTGAAATTTAGAGAGGATCTTTCAACCAGAAATTCCCAATCGCTCAGCAAACTTTGCATGCTGATGAAACACTACTGAGAGAAAATAACTTCATCCATGATTTGAAATTCAGCTGTCTCCAGGCTGAAAGACAAGAGCTATTTGACAATGCACAGAAGCAATATACAATTAAAGACAGAAAGTAAACAATACTCTTATCAGCTGCACAAGGAATTTATCAGAATGAATTACTCAGCTAAAATATAGACAAAACACCAACTAATACTCCATCTGTATAAGCCATGGACTTCCTTTATATCCACAAGTGGGCAGTGAGTTTTATGTCTCACCCATGAACAGTAGCAGCACAATGTCCTCTAAAGCCAGGCTAGAACATGGTTCATTAGTGACTCAGGGTATGTCTACATTGCAATTAAATACCAGCAGCTGCCCCACGCCAGCTGATTCAGTCTCACAGGGTTCAGGACTGTGGGTTTGTAAAACTGCAGTGTAGGTGTTTGAATTCAGACTGGAGTCTCTGGCACTCTCCCCGCTTGCAGGGTCCTAGAGTCTGAATGTCTACACCACAGTTTTACAGCCTTGTACCCCGAGCCCAAGTCAGCTGACACAGGCCAGCTAGAGCTGCCAATTTTGGCTGGATGTATTCCAGGAAGCTTCATCACCTGACATAATTCTGGGGACTCCAGGACAATCCTAGAGGGTTGGCAAGCATAGGACCAGCCATGGGAGTTTAATTGCAGTGTAGATATGCCCTCAGGGATTGTCATTAGCAGTGACTCTTCTAGACTAGTGCCACCAGTTGAATCACCAGCAGCATTCTAGATTTTTCTTAAAGCCTTCCCTCTCCCAACCAAATGCTAGTTAGCTTATAACATCGGATGAGATTGTAGCCCACCCTTAAAGCCTTGTAGTGTGGTTGGCTATTCCCTTCATCCTTCCCGCGTGGCTTCTTGCAAAGAAAGAGAAAAATGCATTAAGACACCATACTCAGAACTTCAATACCACTGCACATCAGCAGGACAGAGACATCAGAAAACAAATGCATTTTGCTCACAGAATTAACTTCTGTGGACATGTTGCTGCTTCCATCTGTGATAAGCCGCACTGAGCTAGACTTTTTTCACCAGACTCTGCTCAAGGGAAGTATGGGGTACATTGTCTGGATAAAATAGAAAAAAGTACTTTAAACACAAAAAATCTTTTCAGTGAGGAGTTTCATTTCTTACTATCAAGAAGGGACCAGTCCATGTCTTCTTACTGAATGCAACAGTAATAATGATTCCTACACAAACTGTCTAATAAAAAAAATAAAATGATGACCTAGAGACTAAAGAATAAAACCATCATAAGGGTTAGATGGAAACAACCTTTGCCCTTGTACATAAATGTAGAGCTTTCATGGGCTTCAGTGAGAGCCCCTCACCAGCATCCAGTGGTGGAAACTGGCCTAAAATTTCCTGTGTAAGTATCAAGACTTTCAAATTAACTGATTGTTTTAGTATAAGTCACTGTAAGCAGCCAGGGTTGAATTTGTGATGAGTACAGCACACAATGGCTTCCAATTTTCACCAGTATGGGGCTTCTAAATGCATGATACTTGCAGTGCCTTTTGATTTATTGTGACGAGAGGCTCTCTAAGTTTGGGAATCATCAAAATAGGTAGAATCAGCCTTTGTAATGTAACCCTACAGGAACAATTTTATTCAGTCTGAGTAAGTAATACTGAGACCTTGGAGAGAGAAAGTGTAGCTAAAAAGCATAATTTTTTAAGAGAAACCCTAGCACCAGCCTTCCACGCGGTATTATCGTTTACAATTTCTGCTAACCCAGGAAGATACAGTCCTTGCTAACGTACAAGCCAAAGCTCACTCAGCTACGTTAAAACCAGATTTTTGAATCCCAGGGTTCCTCAAGTCTTTAATACAGACAGTAAATCTTAACAAAATTACTTTTTGCAGCCTTCAAATGAGACCTTTTTATGAAGGTTCCCTACTGTCACCTTGAGAAATATCGAAATGACACAGGAACTACTTACATTCCTTGCAGCATGTAAAACAAAATTTCACAACTGCTGTAATCTGAAATCCTGTATCCCTTCCTTCTGGAAAAGCCCAGTACTATTTGCTTTGTTTCTTGGCTGTGCACCACATGAAACCTGCTCACATTTCTGGGGGTAGCATTCAGTGACCGCTCAGGGTGCCTGGAAGAGCTCTGCTCTGTTTTGTGTCCTGGTCCAACGCTCTGTGCATAACAAGAGTTTCACAGCAGTCCCTCCAGATTCTTCTTCCTGGAAGCTCAGCCTTCGACGGCATTAAGGCACTATCCCCAGAACCACATTGGCTTCCCTCCTGTTACCAAAAAGGAAAGTTGTTCGGTTTCTAATGAAGTCTAAAGAGGCAGAGTCTGCTCTACCAATGAGAAAACATCTGTCTATCTCACCAATGAGAAGATTTATTAAATATAGACGTTGGGATGGAGAATAGGAGACTTCGAGGGTCCCAAAGTCAGAAATCTCGCCATTAGTGTATTGTACTGTTATACCCACATTCTTTAACCAGAGACAAAACCAGAATGTGTGGTCAAACTCTTTACAGCGTCCTGTGGTTCGTGTCTGAAGAAGACCTCAGTGGCTTCTCTCTTTGGGTCAGTCTGCATGAAATGCCAAATAGAAAATTATCAGCAACCAAAAACAGTTTGTGATGCTCTGTGGAGGGAGAAGACGTATCAGTTGTTGCTACTTCAGTACGAGGTGTTGTGGACACTTTTGGACCAGAGATATACCAAAGGGGTATACAAAAATAATTTGAAGGAACCATGAACATGGATGAGACCTGGCAAGTTACTGGCAGAAGAAGGAAAGACCCAAAAATCTTTTCTCCATTCCCAGCATTGCTGAGAGGGACTTGCTGGAAATGCTAGACAACATCTAGTTCTCTCTCTTTTTTTTTTTTTTTGATACCTCCCTAACACTGGACCTTACACTTCTGTTCAGGTAGTAGCAAATACTTTTGGTATTCAGTTATTAAATATTTTTTTGCTACTGACATTACAGAACTTTTTTTTAAAAAGTGTATGCAGTGTTGAAAACACCTCTTTACAATTTAAAAAATAGAAAGTAAAAGTAAATAAGATTTACATGTAGAGTCCAGCACAAAGCAATTAGATATGGAATAGTTCATGAGCATCTGGCCAGAACATTCAGAAATTAAACTGCTACAATACCTATAGTCAAAGAGAAAATATGATCTATTTCCTGTTACTGTAGAGATCTATTCTCTCTGTGGTACATACCTCTCTGGAATTCCCTTTTCACATTGATGCATTTCTGTCAGGATAGGACATCAGCTTTGTCTTCACAGAAGTCTCTCTTTTTTTTTTTAAAGAGAGGTAGAAAGCCAAACCAAGCAAGTTAGAATATTTAATACAATAAAAAGCTGTTGTTTTATATCGGTGTGGTACAAACCATAACTACAATAACACCTGGGTTGTGAGATTAATCCCACGTGTGAAAAACACCTTCATTACTCATTTGTGACTGAGGCAGTCTTGAATTATCAGAGCTGCAGTTCACTTGTGGGATAAATTACATACCCCTCAGATAACTGTTATGTATCTGGAAATGTCATAGCTTTGGGTAACAGAAAGGGACTATGCTTTCCTATTGCTTCAGCTGAATGTGCTCTTCAAACATTTATTGTTCAATGCTTATTGCAGGGGATAAATAATGCATATTAGGGAACAAAATTTACATTATATGTTGATTGCACTTCTTAACAGTTTTTAGCCACTCTCTAAATAAGATTTTTTAACCAGATTTAGTCTACGCAATGTTTCATGTCCAAAGAACTAGCATTTAATCTCTGTTTAACTGAAATTTAGTTAGCAGTGTGTCACCTCTGCATTTGAACGCTGGGATTTCTTTGTGGGACACAATTCTTTTCACTCAACTTAATATCCCATCTTGGTCTCTAAGGGAAAATAATTGAGTTTAGGCTAGTTTTAAATAGCGATAAGGACAGGGAACACAGATGGGTATTTCATTGATTAACACTAACACTGGCCTAAGGCCTTGGTGTCAGGCATTAGATTAGGACATTACGAAGAGAATGACAGAGTTTTGGCACTTTATTCCTCCTCAATAACATTCTTTCACATATTAAGTTTATCCCACCCTAGGTAGCTACTTTATCATGCAGAAGGCCTTAATCCACTGATGTGACTCTATCTGCTCTCACTTTGATGCTGCCTCTGTTTACAAGAGTAATGCAGCCTGTGTAAGACAAAGTACTCGTGACAAGAACAACCGAATAAGGCTTTTAGATGCACAGTGGTCTGACCTTAAAAAAAAAAAAAAAAAGAGAGAGAGAGAGAGAGAGAAAAAGGAGGCTTTTTGAAATGAAGTTATGTTGTTTGCATCATGAAGAAACAGACATGAGTTTTTCATCAAGAAGATTCAACTTTACTGATCTTCTTGTACTGCACTTTATCTTTTCTTCACCTTTGACCTTCCTTTCAGTGCCTCCTCAAGGCATCATGAACGTAAGCCTTGTGGTGTTCTTTTAGAAGTAGGATTGCTGGTATCCCCTCTGGTGAATTTAAGCAGCTGTTGGAGTCAGTGACAAGGTTGGCTACAGATTTGGTATACTGGCTGGGAAAGAGATTATGGGTCAGTCCCCAGTGCTGGGATACAAAAGATTCAAGCAGTTTAGGATTTTTTGGATATCCGAAAAAGATTTCATGAAATTTGTAAAGATCTAACAGTGTATTGCAGGTTTCATGTGGCCTAAACAGCTTATAGCAAGTCAAACTCTAGGTAGCCAGTAAGTGGTGTTTTCACAGCTATGCCATTTTCAGAGATATATCAGATGGAGAGTAGAATAATTCCACAAAATTGCATGACTGATGCCAGAAATTGCGACTTCTAGTACCTTACAAGAACCACAGTCAGTAAAGGGCCTTTCAGTTTTAAGAGAGCCTGACTAGTATTTTAATATACTTACTATGAAAAAAATGGAGATTATGGCAAGGCCTTTTGTAAGTATTTAATTTAAGGTTTAATAGACAAGCTACTGAATGGGACCTTTTTGATTTCTTTTTTAAAACTCTATCAACAGACATACTGGAAAACTTCCTTCATTTTTCAGTATAACTGGAAAACTTCAGTACACAGTAAAGTTGTGGTTAGGGTATGAAATGTCTCGATCCTGCTGTTCTGGAGCTCATCAAAGCCTCGATTCTTCAAATCCTTACACACACACTCAATTTTACATGGCAGGAGCTTCGCTGAACCAGGATCGTAGTCTAAGACTTAAAAAGTCTAAGTCTTTTCTATTTCGTCAGAAGCATTTATAAAAATATTTCTTCTACAGTTTTTAGCCCTTCCCATAATGTCAACAGCAAGGAGATTTTGTAATTGCATATTCACATTCAAACATCCCACATGCCAGCAGGGAACACAAAAGGTCAGATTAATGTTGAACATTCAGAATATGATCAATGCAGGATGATATGATTACATGACACGGGGCACTGTTTATGGAACTTAAAAAAAAAAAGGGTGATCACTCAGCTCTTCTAAACAGGTCTAGCTCCACATGTCAGCTACCCCAATTTACAGCAGCTGCAGCTCTGGTGAAAGAGAGAAGTGTATACCTGATCCTTCTCTCACTCAGACTGGTACGAATGAGAAGTGACTCCAGCTAAGTTAATAGATCTACATGGGTGTACACGAAAATCAGGCCCAGGTTTCTATCTGAACATTTTCTGCTTCATATGCCACCAAAAAGATTGTAAGGTCTTTGGGGCTGGGACTGTGTTTGTGTTGTGTCTGTAGAATGCCTACACAATTGCGTCCTTGTCCATGACTAGGGATTCTAGAAAATACGGGTAGGATTCACAAAGGATTTAGGCATCTACCTTATTAAAACCAATGGGCGTTAGGCACCTAAATACCTTTGTGAATCCTACCCTACAATAGTACCAATAAATAATAATAATTAGAGAAAGGAAGTTGGGGCATACTTACCATGATGTGGAAAAAATTTTCCATAGACAGAGTTATAATTTGACAAATTCTTGGGTTTAATTGACCTCTACAGTAAGGAATGGTAAGTCAGTGTTTTTATTGTATATCCTTTTTTTGCGAGAGGCTTACAGAGTTTGTGAATTTAATTCTTGTGAAATTGAAGACATGTAGCACTAGTCTGAGGCTTGATATAGTGGTCCCTCCCACAGTTTTGTCCATGCACTTTGGTCCCAAATCGCAAAAATCTTGCTATTCTAACCTTGGGGGGGGGGTCTATCAAAAGAGTGACTATTGTGTCAAATTGTGGGGTTTTTCTTTCCCCCAAACAAGAGGACTAGAATGACACCACAACATTTGTGACCTAATGTAGGATTTCAGCTCAGGTCTCAAGAGATGACAGGCTAGTACATGAATCCCATTACCCCATCTGTTCACATTTTATATAGTTTTATAACAGCTGTAAAACATTTTCTTGGGCTGAAACTGAACCTACAGCAATTATAATGTCTCAGTACCTCAAAGATGATATTTGTCATAAAAAAGAAAAATTAGATTCACTTGGAATGTTGAAGATACAAGAGTTTCTGCAAAAGCTCATTCCAGGGTTAGATGCTGATTTTTTTCTATTTTCAATGCAACTTTTAAAGAGCTTTGTCTTTCAGATTGCTATTTTACATGCTATTTATCCACAATGTGGATAGGAATTGTTACTGTTTTGGAGGTAGGGGGAGGGGAAGAGACTATAATTATGAAGCTTTAAAATTCTATGTGTCCTGTAAGAAGCAAGTGCACTTTAACTGTAGGAACACAATGTTATTCAGTGGAATTCACTCTACAGAGCAGACAATATCCCCAGGACAGGTGGAGTTTTAAACATCCAGGCCTGCAGGTGGTTTTGTTTAGAAAAGGGATCATTGCATGTGCTGTTACACTAATACATTTTTAAAATCAGTTTGGTGTACTTGTGAGAGCCTGGCAGTGACACAATACACCATAATGGCCATTACCATCTACCATGCAGTCAACTAATACTATCTTGGCATATTCTGTCTTCTACTGTGGTGAAGAGAGTGAATCAATGCAAAGTGGAAAAGGGCAAAGATCCAGGAAGTAAAGGTTACACTGTAACGTTCCCACACCACACAGTCACTTTGGGTTCTTCCAGAGCTGCGTCATCAGCTCCATATGTCTGGGGTCATGGCCAGAAGGGGGGAGATATGTGGGGAACATAGGGTTGCCAATTTTGGTTGGACATATTTTTGGAGGTTTCAACACACAACATAATCTTTTAAGTAAAGATGTAATCTTTAATTCCTGGAGACACCAGGACAATCCTGGAGGGTTGGCAACCCTACGGGAACAGCCTGCGTGGAGCATGGTCCCTTCCCAGGGCAGCCTAAATTATGATTTCACTAAGCAGCAAAAAATGCACCACCATTGTTTGGTTTTGTGACTGGTAGGATTCTAGCTTATGTCAACATACCAGAGACAAAATCTTTACTGCTGGTGCTTCACAATGCCTGAGGGCAGTGCAGACCAGCCAAAATCCTTTCTACAGATCTTAGTCTTTTTCTAAAACTGCCTGCCATATCCCTGAACATTCTGCTATGCTGCTAGCTCCGCTTCCCAACATGGATGATGCACCAATGAGGTGAACCAAGAAAACCGGTGTAACTCCAGGGACTAGTGCTCTCCTTATGCATGCTTTAACAATTGATAGATGCATATAAGTATTCATTGGTAGCCAAAACAGCATCATGCCCCAAAGCACTTGCTAGGGGTCTGCTAGGCAGTGGGTGCAAAATAAACTATGAAAATCACTCCCTGACTACTTATTTACAAGAAAAACAAGCTCCAAATTGCTTATTTGAATAATTAATTAAAGCTGATCAAAATCAATATTAACAATCAAGTACTATAGTTGCCCCGTTCAGTAAAACTGCATGTTAGGAAGTTACTAAAGCCAACCTTCTGATAAATAGCCTCTGCAATTGGGTAATGTGGTTTGTGGTGCCCAACTTGAGGGTCTGACTTCCTCAGGGTATTGAGCACCAGCAGCTCCCATTGGCTTCAGTCGTAGTTGTGGTCACTCAGCACTTTTGGCTGTCCAAGGTGTGTCAGACTACGAAACCCAACTTTCCCATTTGGGAAAGTGTTGGCCATAGCGACTGAGATTAAATGGAATGTTCAAGCTTCTTCACTGAAGCCAATGATGCCAAAGTAAGGACGTTCTTAAATTCACAAATGGTAGGAGTGAAATCCTGGCCCCACTCAAGTCAATGGCAAAACTGCCATTGTCCGCAATACAGCCAGGATTTCAGCCAGGATATTTCTGGATCTTTTACTATTTCTGAAAACCACAAAATAAAGGAAATGCAGGAAATCTATGCAGTAATCATAGCAAAAAGTCATTTTAAAAGGCAAACTCCCTTTTCACTAAGGGGTGACATTCCCGTATCATTTGTAGAGAATATATCCCTCTGAGTTTGACTTTAGCAAACAAAAGCTATGAAATTCACTTCTAGATGAAATTGCAAGCCCAATGCCTGTGTGCTTATATGGTATGTTGCCAAGGTATCCAGACAAGGGGTGTATCAGGTGTGGTGCAATTCCTAAATAAAACAGGAGAAGGTAAGGGTGGATTTCAGCTTTAACTCTGAATTTTATCCCATTCAAGCTATATCCCAAGCTAGATTCCTAACAAGTTGTTGTGTGTTAACACCAACACCATTTGGACAACAATGCAACTGCAGTGTAATTAAAATCAAATGATATAGTTTCTATCTCAAAATTAAACTTAGAAATTCAGTCTGACTTGTTTATACTGCCTGATTATATTCCTTGAAACAGTACAAGTTAGCAAAAAGTTTTTGATCCTTCTGCTATTAACAGATGGTCTATGTATCTAAGGATAAGCTGTGACTGTCATTTAGGCCACAAGCAAAGGGTGAGGGACGCTCCCCTGTGGGTACCCTTAAAAGGCCATAAGCTTGAGTAGCAAAAATGAAAAGCTCTAGTGCTGGTGTTAATTACGCAGAAACCACACAGAAAGTGCTCGCTGTCACAGAGTTGAGAGGTTGTGCATCCCTTCTTCCACAGATAAAAGGCATGGTATGAAAACATTTTGCAGAGGACAATGAACTAAAGATTAGCATAATCTTTTGCAGTATCCTCAGTAAGCTATCCATGAGTGAGCTGCTTTTTTCTCATTCCTTTTGCTCTAATGTCTGGATTTAAGGAATGGCAATGTAAGAATAGGCTTTGTCCTTGAAGCCTGATGGTTGTGTTTTCCCGCCTTCATGTGATCATCCATGTTGCTAGTATACTACTTTTCTGGTAATCAGACAATGGAGGGAAAATGAACTGTCAGTTCATTGACAGAACCTTACTCTTGCTATGTTTTTTCTTAATCCAGACTCATCAGTGTTCTCTCTCTCTCTCTCTTTCTCCCCCACTCCTTTTCTTCTCTTTATTTCCTTATTTCTTCTAAATCAACAGGGTAAAATCTCTTCTGTAATCATTGTAGATAAAAGTAAAAGCAAATAACTCAAGAAAAGTCCAAAACGTTGCTGTACACATCTTACTAAAACCAATTGTATTAATTTTCTCTGCGTTTGGTTGTATACAGTGCATTTCCACAGCTGAAATCTTTTAAACATTATAAATCAAATATCCGTTCAAACATGCTTGAGTTGAAATGGCTATTTAAAAGTATGATCTGTAAAGCCCTGAATGTTTAGTTTTAGCATAGAAACTTAACCATATTCATGATACAGTTTAATGTGACTATCTCTAGGGCTGACACAGTGGCTAATGCTCGAGTTTGTTACCCACTTTGATCCTGAGTGCCCTGTTTTAAGTCTTGCTACTACTGGTTAAGCTAGCGCTTTGTTACCGCAGGGATAACTCGAGGATTCTGAAAGTTGGGAGGCACCATCCCCAAGATCAAACTATAAAAATAGGTCTGGGGTCAGGGAACTGTATAGACCCCCAGAAGCTTTTCAGTTTTACAGCTGGAGATTGTCTCTTATGTATATATAAGTCGTCATTAGGATTCTGACAAAGCAGTGCACTATGGGATTGCTGCAGGGCAGGCTCTTTGAATCTTATTCCTGATAAAAAACACTTCTGGCTGGCTGACAGGAGACAAGGCAAGTTCAAGGCAGGCATTAAAAAACATCTTAAATCTATTGATGGCAGCAGAAGTGTTGGGATGAATAGTTTGGGATTAGGCTGAAGACTTTTGACTGCAGTTGTTGCAAGGAATTTGAGACTAACTAGTGATTTTTAAGGAATACGTGCATTTTAGACTCAAAACATCGGTAGATTCAAATCACACTTCACAAAATATTTTGCAAATACAGTGGAACTTTCTTGTAGCAAATTGTTTATTTTCTATGCGAAAAGCTTCCTGGAGGTGGGATGTCACAATAGCCAGAGAAAAAGTGTCATTGGGAAGTATTGGCAAAATACTTCCTGTATTTACTGGAGACAATGGCGCCTCTCCTAATACCTGGGCCATATCAGCTGTTCTTCATGCCTACTGGGAGCACTAGCAGCAAGACCAGGAGCCAAGGATTCATCATTGCTCCTCCGCCATAAATGGAGTGACTAAATCTGTTCTCCTTCCCAGCTCTCCCACTGCTGAGGGGAATGGGTGAAGATCCCTTTGGAACGTAGCACTTAACACCTAACTGGTGGTGATAATTGCTGTCTTTCAAGAAGATTAGCACACAGAAACCCACTCAGAGTGAAAATGTACTACGTAAGCCTCACTATAAGGTCTTGTCTACATTAGCAAATTTTGTACTTGCAGTTCAGCATTGCGTGCTGCTTCACCGATAACAGTAGCAATGCTCAGGGACCTTTTTGGTCACTGTGCCCTCTAATCCTATGGTTTCAAGGGGCATATATCTGAATACTAATGCTAATAGCTGCATAGTTGACTGCAAAGTTTAATTTACATTTGACGCCGGGGTAATATTCTGAATGGAGAGAAGATTACTACTGTTCCTTTTTAAGCTGAACAGAACTATATTTTGCAGTTTTCTTGTGTCATTTGCTTTTTCTTTCAACTAGAAATATCATGGAAGAGATTTCCCCCCTGATCCTCCTCCTCCTCACTCCAGTATAAATCAAATCTTCCATGGAATAACACCAGAACAAAATTGGTGCAAAGGTGGTCTTGCCTTCATTAGAAAGAATTCCAGTAGTATAATTACGTGCACAAAGTTATGCTGGTGCAAACCCCCAAATATAGACGCACTGCCTTAGCATAAAGCGGAGCGTCCACCAGTGTGGTTTACGCTGGTAATTGACATAATCAGTAGGCTGCACTGGTATAACAACATTGATGTTGTTGCCAATTTTTCTATCAAAGACAGGACTCAGAGGCATGTTAGGCATGCGTGAATTGACGGGAGGATATGGACTCTGCCCACAAACAAATATAACTCAGTTGTGTAATGTCAGCCTGTTCCATGGCCATTGTGTAACTAGTGTAGACCCCACCCCCATTAACGACTCTGTTGTGTTTTGGTTTTTTTGCCTTCCTCTGCAGGATGGGGCTCTGGTCACTTGCAGGTTTAAACAGTGTTAAGTGTTGGATTCTCTGTAACTTGACGTCTTTTAAATCATGATGTGAGGACTTCAGTAACTCAGAGGTTGTGAGTCTATAACAGGACAGGGTGGGTGAGGTTCTGTGGCCTGCAATGTGCAGAAGGTCAGACTAGAGGATTATGATGGTCTCTCTTGGCCTTAAAGACTATGAGTCTATATTGTGTGATAGGCCCTGAAAGCAAACACATTCTGGGTAGCCTGAAATAAAATCTAATAAAGAAAAGATTTAAAAAATAATGCAACAATCCCTGTGTTGACATTATTGTCATTATAGTACAACGGGGCACTGACGCCTTACTGCAGCACCTAGGACCTACCTTAATACAAATAAAAAGAAACATTAACACACAGCATTGTACATGTGCTATGCTTGAGAAAAAGATCAAGGTTTCTGGTGTCTGAATGCACCTGCCATAGAGATTGAATGGGAACCTCTCAGTAGTTCTCTCATTATAAAGCAAAATTCCAGCTTTATCTGTATGCAGGAAACCTCTTCTCCCCACAGTGCATGTGGGCACGAGCCAGGCAGAATGAAGACATTATCATTTATTGCTCTCAATCTCACGAGACTAGAAAGGGTGTACAGGGAGAGCTATAATGGTATAGCTGTACCAGCAAACCCTCCCAGTGTAGACACAGCTTGTGCCAATAGATATTATAGCAGTTTGGTGAGCAAAATAAGCTATACGAGCAGAAACACTTATGTGCCATTATAAGTGCCTCCACTTAGACCTTTTGCTGGTATAGACTGTCAGGGGAAAAAATCAGTCCCCTAACTGACACTGCTATGTCAAGAGCAGCGCCTAGAGTATGCCTGGCCTTTGATAATAAGGTGGTGATATAGCTGTTGTGCTTTAGTTTCTGGGCAGCCAGAATTCTGGTGCCCAACTACAGTCTGACGCTCCTCTGGTCTTTTGCTGGATACATATGTACTGTGCTTGCCAAAGTCTGGTCTGCCATAGATATGAAGGGCCAGGTTCTGGACTCCTCTCTGGCTGTTCGATGGTGTCACTGGTTCCCTAGGAATTGCCGGGCAGTGTATGACTGGTGCAAGGCATCTCCTCCTCCTTGCTAACTCCTGCATCCCCAATTGCAGCCAAAAGAAATTTTGCTTCTGAAGCCAAATTATTCCCAGTTAGCCCCAGGAATGGAGAAAGAAGACATAAAGACATTTTTGTACTTCCTCTTTCATGCTGTGCTGGGCACAGGATCTGGTTCGATGGCTCAGTAGATGATGAACTACTGAGTGTAAATTTACAGTTTCAAATTGTTTGGTAGCAGCAACAGTGATCATCAGCTTTGTGTAAAAGAAAAACATCTGTCATTTATACCCAGTTGAAAAATGTGCCCCAACCTAATGCAAGCAGACAGGTTCCGAGCTATCTAAAATTAATTTGCCTAGTCAGTGAACTGTAGCGTTTGCCCGTTCGTAAGCACTGTGGACACCTTATCGTCTGCTCCACTGCCATCTGACACAAAACATTGAATCAAATACTCACTATATCGAAGTTGTTGTCAGGTATCAGATACAGCAAATAAGTGTGTTCCCCTTTGTGTTGTAACTATCATGTTGTGTTATGTCAGCTCTCTGAGATCATGTTCTCTTGGATTGTGTCTTTCAGAAGAGAGCCTAAGTGATCTGCAGTGTTTAAGTGAAGGAAAGTCGCTGGACAGCAGGTAAGTTGAATCAGAGTAAGATATTATTTGGTGCAAATACCTCGCTGCCTGCACAGCCTTGGATTTACATAATTGTTTAACACACTGAGGACAATTGTTATGTTTAATTACGTTGTATTTACGGGAGATTTATTGCAATATTTGATTATATCTGAGAGAGTGTTAACTGAGGTACAAAGAGCTGGACCCACGGAGAAACTGAAACAGGCATCTGAAGGAGCTCATTATAAACAGGCTAAATAAAACAATTATTTTCCTGCCTTCAGAAGCATCTCGTAAGAAGGTGCATTTAAAGGGTCAGAAATGATGAACAGTCAAGCCACCCAAAAGTACATTAGAGGAAGAGTAAAGATTAGGAAGGCAAGGACAATCAAGAAAAAAGAAAGCACAGGTCTCGCGAATGCTGTTAAAGAGATTTCATTTGGGTTAAAATAATGAAACACAGGATAGCAGGGTTTTGTTTCTAGTGTTGGCACAAGAACCTGTTCAAAAGATTGTTTAGGGAAGCCAACTGTATTTATATTTCAGTGGGAAAACCGAACCACACTCTGGAAGTACTGGAAGGCCTTCCATTTTTAACACTGAGTATTCTCTAGTTTAGGTTTCCCCCAGTCTTCTTTACGTACAAGGTAGACTAGTTTCTTGTTCATGAAATCAAGACAGACCTGAGGGATGCCCTCAGCAGCAATAGTTATTTTCCAAAAGGACAATCAGAGTCAAATTCACTCTTGGCATAATGCAATTCTTCCTTACCAGTCCTGGTTCAAAAAACAAATAACACAATGGACTGCATTTATTTGCATCACTGCACTCTGCTAGATGGATGGTAGGCCTGCATAAGTATTTTTTCTGGTCCTTCTGCTGACTTTCAAACTTCTCCTTTAACTCTCTTGATAGAGGTCTGTGAATTCTACTTTCCATGCTGCAAGTTTGCAGTTAAATTTGTTGTCTGTGTGTCTATGTGGATGCAACTCATTAATTATAAGCCTAGATACTTACGTCTGGTTGTGCTGTACTTGACACCAGAGCGGTAGACAAAAGATGACCTTATGCTATTGTTGAGACTTTCTGATTCTGTGGCTGCCTGGGTGGAGGTGGCGTGGGAGGCGATCGAGGGGAAATGACAATTTTGCATTTGGCACAATTTAGAATAACCTTATGGAGGCTGCAAGTTGTATCCTGTCTATAGAGGTCAGGAAGTGCTGAAGTGTAGCTGCGCTCTGATATACCTCCTTTTCCCTGATTATATCCCCCAAGCCAGAGGCAGAAGTAGGGGCAACCTCTGTGCCAGTTGGCTGGCCCATTTGTACTACCGAAGAGGTGTATAGGTGCCACAGTCTGGTTTCCAATGTGCTTTTTTTTGTTAATTTCATTGAAATATCTCAGACACAAGCTATTACCACAATGCTACCAGTCTCAGCCAGCAGCAGAAAAGGGGGGAAAGTGAGAAAGGCAATAGAAAGCAACAGGAAGAGAAGAGGGGAAGTGAAATAAGTATGGCAGGGAGAGGAAAAGCCAAAGACAGATAGAAGGACTAGTAAAGGAGGAGAGAGAGGGGATATAAATGAAAATAGCAGAAGATAAAGAGAAGGAGAGAAGTAGTGAATGAACAGTTAGGATACAGAGAACTGCAAAATGCAAGCAAGGGTCTGGAAAAAAGAGAAGAGAGACTTAGATAAACAGGATGGAGTTGTGAAGAGATTTGAAGCCGATGAGGAAGACTTTGATCTTACTAAAATAAGGCAGGATGGTAAGAGAAGGAAAAATGAACTAAATGGAGCATATAAATCAAGAGAGAGAAAAAATAGACTAAACCAAAGTACATAGTACAAGAAAAAGAATGGAGAGATAGCGGTCTGGGAAATGTCTGGGGAGAAAACAATACAAGAAAGAAGAATAAATAGACACAAATATGGTGACATGGTGAATAGAGAACAGTAAGAGAGTGAAGAAAATATAAGAACTAGAAACAGGAGAAGGGAAGGAGGAAGTTTCAGACTGCACACGATATGTGGATTTTGTTTTACAGCAGGCTGAGGAAAGCATACTTCCTTAGTGCTTTTCAATGTACTGAGGCTGCTCAGTCAAGCTCTGTTGGGAACATGCATCTTCCTGAATAGAATACAGTCCAACAGCATTCACAAACATTAATTCTCATCCTACTGGCTCAGGCATCTTCCTGGTCTTATTTATTCACTATTTGTGATTATTCACATATCTGAGTTTTTGTTGACCCAACTGTTCAGGGAATGACAGTTGTTACACAAATACCTGTATTTTCAGGCAAATAAAAATATTTGTGCATGAACACGAAAATTAATGAATTGCTATTCATCATTCAGTATTCTTCTGTTTTTGAGAACTGTCAGTCATCCAGTTGGAAACAGGAACAATGTCAAAGGAGTCATGCAAACAATCTCACACTGATTAAATACTATTCAGAAAATACTTACAAACAATGGCTCTGGTCCTGCAAAGATTTACACATTTGCTTACCTGTATGTGCTGTGAGAAGTTCCATTAAGTTCAATAGGATTACTTGGAATATATAAAGCTAAATGTGTAACATAAACCTTTGCAGGACCAGGGCCAAAGAATACAGTTACAGACATCAGGAGCAATTTCTAAATAATGAACAACCAGAAATTTTTCCTAAATTAATTGGAGAATATATTCGTAATGAATAATTCTAGTAGCTGTGTTCCTGAATGTCTTCCTGCCCTTGAATAAAGCAGAGTGCTGGTTGCCTCTTGTTCAGAATGTAGTTAAAGCTTCAATTAGGCTTGCGTACATTGAAACTTGACACTCCAGTTTCTTTTACGTATTTGTACAGACAGAGAAGCAAGTCTGTATTCGGGTTGTATTTTTGCAGGGTTTGAAGTCTTGTTCAAAGATCTTGAAAAATTGAATGACTGAGGACATAAACTGGAATTCTGCCCTTCAGTTTATGTGCAAAATCAAAAACATGCAAAGTTTGGTAGTATCCGAGTTTCATCTGATAAGGCATACATTAAAGTATAAAAAGAAAGCCTAGAAATAGGAGACTTGTCAGTTTGAATGTTAGTTAAATAAGTACATAAGATAAACAGTTCAGTGAGGGTTATGTAGCTGAATTTTCAATCAGGATGCACAAAACACTCTTACAACACATTCTTCCATTAGCAAGAGCCTGCAAGATTTGTTGCCCAGAAAGGTAGACAGGGCTACCAATGGAAACTCTACCAGCTTTAATTCAATCCTCCCCCCCACAAACAAAATGTTGTCCACTATCTTAGAGCAGCCAGAATCCTCCAATTTGTTTGAATAGAGCATTTCCCAATCCTCAGATGTCTTAATCTACCATTTAATTGTCACCTGAACAATTTTTCTGCTGAAAAGATTGAATTACTTAGGTGGCATAATGTTCCATCACATATATGCAAACAGATATTATGTCCTCTCATTAGGATTAGCTGTATTATGCTACATTATTAGTAATATGTATTTTGTTTTAAACCCTAAAATAAATTATTGCTGCCCTTCAGATTAATATAATCATATTAATAACTGCAAGTTTTTGTAATATTGCCAAGTAATTTCCACCCAGTGGAATATGGCTGTTAACCTTCTTACTTTTGCATGACAATCAGTTTCAAATAACTTGTCCACAAGTCCACAGGCCTCACTCTAAAACAGGCAGAGCAGTTTCACTGGATAAACCAATATCTGGAGGCAGGCAGGACTGTTTGGAACTGCCACCACTCCAACCTACCCTGAAGAGTAGTGTTGTCAGCTGGGGGCAGAAGAATCAGGAGGATGAAAAAAGTGCGTGGAATAGAAAAGGGAAGCTGCTCAGATGACCAGATAGCAAGTGTGAAAAATTGGGACGGGATGGGGGGGCTATAGTAGGCACCTATATAAGACAAAGTCCTGAATATTAGGACTATCCCTATAAAATCAGGACATCTGGTCACCCTAGAAACTGCGAAGCCCAATGTACTCTAGTGCTGTTGCTTGTGGAGAAAACATCAACAGGCAACGTAGCTAGGAAAGGCATACTTTGTACCTGCCAGAACGGGAAGCAGAGCGACAGGGAGGAGGTAGAGGGAGGCCTTACAAGGCAATTTTTTGCAAGGGGAAGGAAAGAGAGAGCTGGGGGATCTGAGGGAGAAAAGAGACTGGTGGGAGGAAATGTGGGCAGTAGATACAGCTTGGGGAAATGTGATTATGAAGAACTATCTGGAAGGGAGATCTGTGTCCAGATGAGGAAGCTCTGTAGATTGCTGGTCCTGGTCCTCATAGAGACCTAGATGTCACCTTTTGGTCTTCCTAGGAGAACTTATTATTGTGTTTGTTTCTTAATTATTGGAACCCTTGGGTACTATGGCTGTGTTAAAAAGATTAAGCATTATATTCTGAGAATGATTGACTAGACTGTGGAAAACATTGTTCATTAATGATTATATATTAAAATATTTTACCATTGTCAACTTAAAAATCATGGGTCAGAGCCTCAGCTTGTATAAGCTGGTATCTCTCCACTGGCATCACATTTTAAAAATAACATCCTAATCTATTTTTACAAATAATTAGAAGTGGTCAGAAAATTTTCTCCTTGAAAATTTAGATGAAAATGAAAAAAAAAAAAAATTCTCATCGATTTTGATTTTTTGATGGAAAAAAACTAAATCTGAAATGTGTCTGCAGTGCCTCATCAGAGTTATAGTTTAGGCACCTCCTTGGTAGGCCGACCCTGGAAGCACCACTGTCTCCCCTCTTGGTGAGGGGAGGTCATTTATTATGGCAGTCATGTGGCCACAATGGATCATGGGAAATGAAGTTCAGCTTGGTCCATAGGGGAAAAAGGGAGCACGAGCCAACCAAACTCAAACTCCTATGAGAAAGGGCAGCAGCATTTCAGAATCAACATTTTTTGGTTTATGGCCTTTCAGTTATTTAATAAAAAATCAAAATTACCTGAACAAAGCAAGCGCTCTTGATGAAAAACTTTATTTTATTGAAAATGCAATTTTCTGTCACAAAACAGGTTTGTTGGAAAATTTCTAACCAGCCCTACAAATAACACATCAGATATTAGAACGGAAATTCTTTTAAAAAAAAATCTGATTTCCTTTTTTTTACATTTCTCCTATCTTGGAAAATTAAATAAGACTAGTCAGATACACTTTGTTCATTGTCAGTTTCTAGTATGTCTCAAGCACTAGTACAATGCTGCACTATTGGATACCAACACTACACAAGATGTTTTTCTTTGTTTTTAATAACTGTTTCCACTGAAATAAAGTCAATGAAAACATTTTTACTTACCTTGAGTTTTGTAAAAGCTAGTTTTCAAAAATCCTAAATTTTAGAACAAAATGAACAACATACAATATCTAAAAGTATTTTTAGATTACAGGAGTAAAAACCTAAGAGCTCATATTCAAGTGATGTAAGGGTAAATAAATTGAAGTGGGTATATGCAAAGCCAAAAAAACAATTTGTTTTCAAAAGTATAGAGAATCCGAATAAGAGAACTTCAGAACCTCTGTACTAAATTACCTTGATGTCCCTCACTTCTGTATGTTATTGAAGAAAGTCTATTTTGTTTAACAGCCAATATTGCCACTCAATCTGTAGAAATACACAGGGGCATCAGTTTATGGTGAATGAAATAGCAAATTCTATTTTCAGGATTGGAAATTTTAGGATCTTGTAGAGGCTTTGATTCTGTGATTTGTTCTACATTCCCATGCACACAGAGTTGTTCCCCTGTAAATCTTGTGTATCTAAATAGGGTGAAATGGGTCATTTAGGTTCTGAGTATGAACCACAGACTTGGGAATCCTTACCTATAAAGAAGGTATAGTTGGAGTGCACCAGTTTAACACCCAGAATTTTTTAACCCAACACATTGCTTTTGGTAGCTTTCCTAGATGATGGTATTAATACTTCTGGAAATGATGTTACGGTCACCAATATTTGAGGGTGATTGGCCTGCATTCCAGGACCAGGTGAATGAAGTAGGCTGATTCATTGTCTCAGGCTGCAGAGCTACAAGATATTTGCAACAATAGAATAAGATTGCAGCAATGAAGCTCTCCAAACACTTTGAAGCTCATCAGAATGTGTTGGTATATCGCATGCACAGCCTTGTATTATTTAATGATATCAGGGATCTCAGAGCACTTTACAAACTACAAACTTAGCAGATGGATATCCACTACACAGGGAACACTTCGTCCAACAATGAAATGCTGTGAAATGACCAGCACTTTAATAGCTCACAGCAATAATTTAATTAAAAAAGAAGTAGAGTATGCCCTTATTAACTGAAACTGTAGAGGGAATTTTAGGTAGGCAGAAGACAATTATCTGACTTGGGGTTTAGCCACAGTATCAGGTTTAACAGCCTTACTCTATGAGAAATCCCAAAGTGCCATCTTTAATTGCCAAAAAATGGACTGAACTGGCTTTTAAGTCTCATCAGCGTAGTACCTCGTAGCGACATACTGGGGTACTGATTCAGTACAGATTCAGAGGAGAGAATGGCACTACTGAATAGCTAACCCTACTTCCTAAAGCACCTGCCGAAGGTCTGCCTGGCCTGATCAGTTTACATTTATTTGTGAGGCATGATAGACTGCATTTTTGCTGGCTTAATCAAAGCCACTACTGCAAAATCCACCTAGAGATGTGGTCACACTGTACTTGCACTGTTTTCTCAACATTTGCTGAATGACTCCTACGTTATCAGTACAGTAGTATTAGTTGCAGGTTGCTAATATATTTTCATGCAACTGGAGAGCTTTAAAATACTGTGAAATCTGTCTTAGCCAATTAGCGAGGCTTCTATTCTGAGCTCTGCCTCTGACCTGACCTGCTGTGTGACCTTGCAAGTCACTTCAATGACTGCAATGTGTCACTAGATACAAAAAGCTAGAGCATCACTTGCTTACGTCTCCAAAACCCCACTCAGTCGCCAGTGCGATGTGTCGTTTTGGAATTTATGTTAATGCAGGATGCATCTGTCTGAAGTATTATAAATAAAGGGACACTCTAGCTAACCTCTTAAGGGTTGGAGGCCTGGGACCTAGCTCTGATGACTGAAGGAACTGCTCCAGCCCACCTGTGCTGCATTAACAGCCTTGATGGGACCTGATGGAGAGGAGCTGATTCCCTTATCAAGGACAGCAGGAAGCTACAGAGAAGGAAGAAGCTCAGGAAACTGTAGTGAGTGAGAAAGAGGCTCCTGCGGGGACGACCATACCACCAAGGAGTTGAGAAGTCAGAAACTGGGGGCTGAACTCCAGCAAGGTAAAGCCTGGGAATGACTGTTGAATTAGGGCCCAGCTTTGGGAAGAAAGCCTGTGGACTCCCTACTTAAAGGGAGAGTGACATTGAATCAGGCTTGGGGCCTGGAGGGCCAGTGTGTAAGGACCAAGTAAATTGAGCCGCATGAAGGGGATGTTTTAACAACCTTTGGATTGCGTGAGTTATTAAGGGGACCTGAGGAGGGGAACAGAGGTGCTGCAGACTGACCTCTGACCATGAGGGGGCACTCAGGAGGCAGCTGCTCTGTCTAGGCCTCCATGTAGTTGTTAATGAATAAGGTGTCCAATGTATGTCACCTCACATTGATTCTGCACTATGCAACTTCAAGAGGTCTTTCAAATGTAGTACCTAGGTCATAATCTCCCCAAGAGAGTAAGCAAGTAAGAGGATGTATAATTCCCAAATAGTTCCTAGGGGCTTCTACAGATTTACGGGACTCTACTCTCTATTAGAAGATTTCAGAAGTCTCCCATCATTTTTATAGATACTGTAAATATAAGTATGAAAGTTTGCAGTGTTGTTGTAGCTGTGTTGGTCCCACAATATTAGAAAGACAAGGTGGATAAGGTCATATCTTTTATTGGACCAACTTCTGTTGGTAAAAGGCAAGCTTTTGAGCTACACAGAGCTCTGTGTCTTTTACCAGCAGAAGTTGGTCCAATAAAAGATATGACCTCATCCACCTCATTTTCCTAATAAGCATGGATGTTTGTTTCTCCTGGCTTTTAACATGTGCAGTTTGCCTGGATTCTGCAGGTATTCTCTCTCTCTCTCTCTCTCTCTTTTTTTTTTTTTACATTTGTTCTTTGGCGTTAATATCTATCTTTTTTTTTGTAGAATATGTGTAAATAGATATGAGAAAACTGTGTAAAAGTTATTCAGCTACTCAGTGATCCATGTAATCTGTTGGCTTATAGAGACAACAGATAATAGAGTGAGATATTTGCTTTACACTGTGTGTAATATGTAGGCACAGAGTCAATCAGTGTCCTGTTGGGGCATGTTGCACCACACTATATTATCACTTTGGGGACAGACAATTTGGATAATGAATATGTGATTCAAAAGAAGAATGGATCCCAAATTATTTAGTATATCAGATATCTATGCAATGGGAATTTTGAACCAGGGTTTTGGCTTCATCCTGGTTAATTTCATGCACTAGATCTACTTTATCACATGCAAACAGTTTACTTAACTTTAATGCATGTAACTTGGAAAGAATATTGTTAACTAGCATCTATCTTTACCGTTCCCACATGTTATAAACAGAAATGACATAGGAAATGTTGCTATTTCCCTTGCTATGATAGGTAACATTGTGATATGAGCAAGAAACATTATCCCTACAGTTCAGTATGAAATTGACATTAAATGCACACTTTTGGCCAGGCAGCTGAAAATATCCACAGACTCTTAAATCACATTGGTGAGAAATAGTAATCCATACTAACCTTTACTGTGCTGGTTCCTTGGAATTCAATAGATGACCTACTATAGAAGCCCTATCGCTACAGTGCCACTCCAGCCACTGAAAACAGATCTACGTTCAGTTGTGCCAGTGACTGAGAGATACAGAGCTCTGACAGATGAGCCCTTCCTGTGCTATGCTTCACAGAGCCAGATCTTTGTTTTCTTTCTAATCCTTCTGAATAAAAATGTTACGAAAGATCTCTTGTGTGAGATTTCCAGTGCTTCTTGGTTCCGTGTGAGTGAAAAGTAGTCCTGGAACTCTCCCCCTTGGTATAAAACTTAATAGACCACCCAGTCCCTCTCCCAGTTAAGTATTTCCTTTTCAAGAGGTGGTCAAAAACAAAATTTTGAGGTTTTTGAAACTGAGAATAAATAAAACAGAGCTGGGCCTGAGCCAAACCTCAGGATCCTGGTACAGACTCCAAGGTATGCCCTTTCCTGTAATGGCCAAAACCCAAGTTTAGTTCCTCCTCCTACCCCAGTCTCTTGATCCAGCCTCTGTTGAAGTAGGATCTTTGTAGTGAGGGTCAGGCCAAGGATTTAAAATGCCCACATAAAGAAGGGAATATTTGTATCATGAGTATCTATGACCATAAGGAGCCAGAGAAGGGTCAAAATCTTTTCTCCCTTCTAACTTTTAGTGATCTGTTTAAAAATAAATAGTACAGGCTTTAAATGGCATGAGCAGCCAGAGGGCTTTCTCCTGATGTCTTTGATCTGTCTTTACTTGAGCAAACCTCCTACTGAAGTTCAGGGGAATTTTGCTAGAATAAGCAAAGACTAGAAGATTGGCCCCATAACCCATGTTCCCTTCGCCATCAATTCTCCCGTAACACCTTTGGTCTGCTTTAAAAATTGTTTGTACTTAAAAAAGCTGTACTGGGAGCATCAACATTACTCCCAGTTCAGCTTTTTTTTTTAAGTGAAGTTAAATTCCCATGCTGCCCAGTCTCTTCTCGGGTGTTATGGTGTGCCATGGCCCCGAGAATGATTCCTGAGAAGTATGGCTGCTTGAGCACTTCAAAGCCAGCTGTCAAATAATTTCTTTCACCCTACTGCTAAGCTTTACAGGCACCTGGGATGCTATGGAGAGTTCCTTTCACAGGGCTTTTAACATTTCATGTACAAGTGAGGCTTCCTATACCTCACTGTGGTTTTATAAAAGTGAAGTTTTCCCCAATTATTATTTATTATTTGCACTGCAGTAGTGCCAAAGTGCCCCAGTCATGGGACAGGGCCTCATTGTGATACACACTGTACAGCACAAAAAAAGGTCCCTGCCCCAATATTTGCCAAATAATATCTTCATGGTCCAGTGTGACTATATAATAAAAGATGCTTTGGAACATATATACACAAGGAGGCTGATTAATATTACTGTGGAAGCTCAGCCCTGAATTTCCAGACACTTACACAGCTCAATTCTCATTCTGCTTCTGTAAGACAGGATTTTTTGCAGATAGTTTCTTTGGCTTTCTTTTTAAAAGGAAAAACAATTTAGAAAAAGAAAATACACGAAGCCCCCTCATTTAGAGTTATGCTGTTCTCATGCCAACCATTCACTGGAAGTGGAATTTCCCAATGACAAAAGAACACTGTCTAAATCTCTGCCTTCCCCAATGCTTCTCTTCTCCTCAGCTGCAAGAGGTGCTGTTTACATGCTTGTGCACACACAGGTGTGAGGAAGTGGATGGGACTCGCAGGGCCTATATGCACTCTCTGTATCTGTGAAGAGCAACACTGGTTCACATGTGCAGCGCAGATTTTTTCTTTTTAAGCACTAGAGCCTTTCGAAATCTCCTGTTTTGTTTCAGTCCTGTTCAACTCTGGCCAGTTACAAAGCTGCCTTAGAAAATACAGTAACCTCAATCTTTAGCTGCTTTATGGGAGGAGCATCTCAGGGAGGAGACACCCTCCAGTGGTGTAGTCTGAATGTCTATCAGCAGAATGTCTCCCATGCCAACTCCCTTCCTGCAGCTGGCATAGGGCATGTAGCTGCGGGAAAGGACATATCGTGTTTCCCTTTTCCCCCAGTCATCCTGGTTGCTATAATGGAAGCTTGGGGTCCCTCGCATTGGCATATTGGTGCAGCCCTAGTGCTGGCCAGCCCAGGAACACAGGAGCACATAGGTGGCTTTCCAGCCCTGCTCCTGAATAGAAGTGAGCATTCCTCATTCTGTAGGCAAAGATCAGAACTGCTGTTGTCCAAGAACTGTGCATAGTGTTCACAAAGCAGACTAGGTTATGTTGTTAATCCCGCCTGTGCCTATTCATAGCTCTACAAATACTTCTAGCCTCTGAAAAACACTAGTCCCTGGTGTCACTCCACTGATTTGCAAAATTACACCAGTGAGAATTTGGACCATAACACTGGTAACTGCACTGACTTCAGTGGTGGTCTCCTGGGTCAGTATGAACCAAATCTAGCTATGTCCAAAAGCTTCCTGGGTGTGTGGATGTCGTGACAATATGTTTTGAATTTGATATCACTGAGGAGCTGTAGCAGAATTGCAGGCTTATTTCTGTAACAATATACAGGAACAGCGAGCATAGTACAAAGTGAAAGAGAAGCTAGAACCCATTGTGTGTTGTATGCTAGAAAATTTCAGTTCATCCTACATGTGTTTTTAATGGCAGTTGTTTTCAAACTTTCTTCTGTTCGATACAAGCGGCAAAACTTGTTCTTGAAGTAAATACTGTTTTATTCCGGCTTTTAGGTTAGAGCTTCTGCTTGGGTAGCCAGGGAATATATATAATAGGGCATGAATACATTCTTATAAGTATTAGAACAAGTATGGAAACGCAGAGGCCTTAGTGACCCCAATAGTCCTCTGCTGATCACTTGTGTTTGTTGTAGGAGGAAGGCAAACATAAGTATAGAAGTGTTATTGAACAGAAAACCCTTCAAAAATTTCACCAGTCTTTTGTATTCAAGTCGCAGAACAGTAGGGGGCCGCCCTTTTCAGAAAGCATACTTATGCAAGTATTAAGAACTGGCTGAGATAAGAAGTAAAGCTTAAGAGACCTTCATCATTAGCTGCTAGTGGTGGAGATTAGTGATCCTACTACAGGATTACAGATGGAAAGAGTGCTAGTGTTGGTTAATTGTTCATTAATGCTTGTAAAATAAGATAGCTGTAGTAAAACTTGCTATTGTGTGCTCTTGCAAAGTAAAACAAAATTGGATCTGCTCATCAATAGCACTATTGATGGTAAAAGGTACATGACTAATGGATCAGTTTACAGTGTAAACTGCTTTTTTAGCTCTACTTTAAACATTTAATTGGACACTATTACCCTAATAAGAAATACTTTATTTTTCTACACACTGATATTTTACTCTTTAGATTAGCGTTTAATATTTCAGGGTTTGCTCATGAATATCTATCCTGGTAGCCCTGCGTGGGTATTTGATTTACCACACCCTTAATAGTTCTATACAGTTACTGAAGCTGTAAAAAACCAAACCAAAACAAGCAAACAACACCTGACAGATTTTATGATATTCCATCCATGCCTATAGTTAGGGATAACATCTTGAACCACCACTCCCGATAATAAAGTCCTCAGGTGAGACTTAGCCCAGCGTTATGCTGATTTGTGCTGGAAAAAAACGACCCTAGCAACAGCAAATTCACCAGTGAAGGAAGTTGCTGTTACTGCTAGGATGCTGTAGTGGACCAGTACAGTCTGAGCAAGAGATGGTATTAAGTTGGCGGGGATCATACCCAAGGCAGCCAGCATCTTCTCATTTGGTAAGGCTCCTATGAAGCTCAGGCTGTAAAATAAAGCTACTTGTCTTACTCCATGATTAGAAAACCCAGAAGGCGAGAACAAGAGAAGCTGTGATAGCATCACCTACCCTTCCTCAGTATGGATCTCCTGGTGGCAGAGGGAGCCAAACTGGAATGAGACAGTTGACTTGTATCTCCTTGCGTCAGCTTCAGTAAACGTACGATTGCAGATGTGCTTGCTTGCAGGATGGTTGGCAATAAACGTGGGACTGGAGGCGGGAAGTTAAGGGACAACTTGTGATTGACCCTTGTGTGACCATTTGGGGAAGGGTCACAGGCAACCCCCTCCCACCATCCTAGTCCCACAGACAGGCCACCCACAATTGTAGTCCCAGGAAGCCACAATTGGGCTTCCTCTGTCCACTTGCAGCACCCACATAACCCCCAGGAGACAGGGGAGGTATGAGGAGCAGGATGAGTGGGCTGAGCGCTTCCCAAAGCACAGTGTAGCCTCCATACTCCATTTGTGTGCTGGGTAGCTTGAAGAGGCATCGTGACGCTCTGGAACCTAAGATTTGTGCAATGAAAAATGTTTGAAGAAACTTAAAAATATTGTTTGAATTTTTTTCTGTGAAAAAATTATTTCTCAGCTAACTCTACTCAACCCAGGGTTATGTTTTAGAGGCACAGGCTAACTCCTACTTTTCTACCTTACCACATCCCGCTGCCATATTATTCTATATATTGAACAATGATCATGTGTTCAACATTTACTATAGTGGAAAATATATAAAGTCTTTTCTACAGAATGCCCATAAAACTAGAAGAGTGGAAATGATGGTAAATGTGTTCCAATGTTTGTATATCGGCTCTAACACTGTATCAGCTATATTGTCTGAATGGAAACAAGCCATCATTTAAATAGCTTACAAGTAGGCTGCGAGTCTGCAATTCGGAGTTTGGAGCATGGATTTATACAAATATGAAGTAAACTCTCTGGTTCTCAGCCTTGCGTCTAAGGGAAAGACCCCCCAGTTCGCTTGGCACACAGAATAGATCACATGGGGGTCTTTATTTCTTTTTTTGTTTCTGACTTCTGTGATAAAGCCTACCTAGGAATCGGAGCTGGTTAAGTTAACGTTTGATCCCCTGGTTGTTAGAACTCGCTGGAAAACCCAACTTCCCCCATTGGAAATTTCAGATTTTTTGGACAGACTTTTTTTCCAGAATCGGGATGAAAAGCCAAAAATCCGAAACTTTTTCATGGGAGGAATGCTTCTGAACACTTCAGATTCAGGAGAACTGAGTGAGAATCTTTCAGCTTGCGCCTGGCTGCCCGACTCCCCAAATTGCTTAACATTCCAGAGGACTGTCCGCTTTGGGAGTCAGGAATCACTGGGAGGCAGCTGCCTAGGAAACAGATGTCCCAAGGTCGCTGGCTGCCTGGTTAGAGAGTGCCACGTACTGATTGCTGGCTCGATAAGGGACGTGTGTATGTCGTCATTAGTGCACATCTCTATTGGACACTGCTGGTAATGTCTGCCCAACTGCTTAGTCAATCAATGCCATAAAAAATGGGTATGTCTGACTGGATGTTGTTGATATCTTAGAACTCTTGCCCCAAATAGAAATGATTCCTAGACTTCTATCAGGTCACCCATTTTATGGAGCTAGTGCTATTGAATGCCATAACCATCTAGTATCTCCACAGCAGAGTGGCATGCCTGCAGGGTTGTTCCATTTGCTGGATACCAATGGGCACTTCTTAGAACAAGGTATTTCAGCCCCAATCCATCCCATTATCCAGGCCCAAATCCAGCAAAGCAAATAAGCATGTGCTTGACTTTAAGCATAGGAGTAGCCCCATTGAAGCATTTAACCTAAAGCTTATGATTAATTGCTTTGCTGGTTTGAAGTCTTATGAGTGAAAGGATTGCATAAGAATAAAACATGTAACAGAAAGTATTGCTCAGTCATTTTTTGCAAGTGATTTTAAAGATCGTCTTGACCTCCTCTGCCTCGCAGTCTCAAAACAATGAGAGCTTTTCCGCTCTTCTTTACGAAAGTCAGTTTCAAATTGTCATAGTTATGTATTGTATGTATTAAGTTACTTGTTTTTTCTGGTAGCCTTAATTTTACATATATCTTGATACAATGATGAACAGATTTCAAGTCTTTAGTTACTTTATATTATACTATGCATGGATATCTAAGTTTTCAGTAACATATTGTCTTAATAAAAAATGGCTAATTAAAATGAATGTGTTCCTGTTCCCTAAACTACCCTAGTCTTCACCCAATGTGATCCTTTTTCCATTGCATTCCCCAGGGGGAAGTGCATTCTAAATACAAGGGCAAACTCAGCACAAAAGGAGGTGCTCTAAGGTCAGAAAAAGCAACACATCCATATCCTATGAAAAGACAAGCTAAGTTAAGGCTTAATGGCAGGTCTAAGGTTCTCTGGCCATTTGTGCAGAATTTTATTCTAGCCCTTACATCAGCCTTGAGGCTTAACCATGGCATCCGCTGTATTCAGAGCAAGTTGACTGTCTTTCATAAAGCAAACCATATTCCGCCTAAATGTGCCTGAATACTTTAAAATAGAGTAACTTGGGGGCACACAGTGACACAGGTATGAAAAGATAATACAATAGATGCAATTCTCACCTGTCACCCTGATGTATTTTTAACAAATACAACTCCTATTTCAGACATAAATATCGTTGACAGTTAAATAATGTTATACACTAATTGTCTTAAAAATCCTAACCAATGGCTCATTAGTCTTAAAGATTTAAACTCGATAACCCTTTTTATGCAGTATAAAATGAGAAGTGAATAATTACATGCTGAAACCTGCCACTGAGAGATGTTGGTTTAAGATAAAGAAAAGCAATTGTAAAGGCGTGGACAGGCAAAAGAGAAAGTCCTTGGATATCAATTAAAATCTTGGTTAAGATAAACATGGTATTCAGTGGTCTTGTACAAACATAAAGTTCATCTAAGCCCTGTATGGTATATTTTCTGAGAAGCTGAAAAGATTGCATGACACAACCATCATGTGTGGAGGACCTTCCTCCAATGAAAATATTAATGAAATTGTAAACAATATCCCCAGTTTTTAACCTCAATCCAGAACCCTTCTGTTTGCTCCTAGAAAGGCGTGAAAAGTGCCTACAGAAGGGAGTGCTAGTGGAAGAAAGTGACAGATGCCATAGTTTCTCACTGATCTGCCAAGTCCATCTCGCTGAAGTCGATTGTGCTTGGGAACTTCCCCAATCAACATGACTATAGACTGCTCTAATTCTGGACCTAACATGACCTCTCGCCTGACCTTACCTAGGCACCTCACACCAGTGAACAGCAGAACAGGCACTGAAAGGGAAAGTCATACTGTGTTTTTAATTATCGGAATCCTCTGTTGAACAGATACTACTAAGGACATTGTTACTATGTCCCTCTGACTCCCATAGAAAGGTTACAGGACATATAAGTAGTTTACACTAACCTTCTGCATCTGCTACCTAAAATGTGAGAGTGGGCATATGGGCTAATTTGTCCAATAGACAAAATTGCCTACTTTTGGTAAATCACAGTCCTGGATGAAGGTTATCTGTTTTGACATACGTCTAAATTGTTGGCAAAATGATTTCTTTAAAAAATAAAAAACGATACATTAGGACTTATAAACATCATTTGTGTTTGTTTAAAATTTAAGCTGATAGAAGGAGTGGGGGGAATTCCCCCCCTTTTTTTTGGGTCAAACATCCGTATTGATAGAAATTTTCCAGCATCTCTAGTTAAAATACATACTAGATGCCAGAGTAACTACACCTGTAATGCTTGAAGATACCTCAAGGAAGTAAGTCTTGATCTGTAATGAGATAAGTGAACAGTAAGAAGAAACTTCTGAAGAGGAGTCTTGGCATTCATTCTACCTCATTATAGCTATCTGACTGATAGCAAGAACATTTCCAGTGCAGCAGCTCATTAGCAAGTGAAGACTCTGACATAAGTTAAAATGTTGATAGATGCGACTGATGGTGTGAAATCTAGATTGTGTTGTCAGGCTGAGGTTTATCCTATGTATCCCAGCCTTGTACTTTATTATATGCAATCAGTTTATGAAGTGTATATTGAACTGTTAAGGGGCAGTTCTGTACTGACACAGCCATAGTTTGATTGTGTGGACTATGGTGGGTTTTAGCATAGTTTGTTGCTTTAGCATCTTACAAATCACGTCTAAAGCTTCGCCAGGTATAGATGGATGGTATGAAGGCTGAAGGCTATTTTTTAAAGCTTTGTCTTGGCATTGGTGCATATACTAAGTGGTGGACTCTGAATGTGAATGTGACTGTGAATGTGACACTGAAATGTAAGCGCAGCATTCAAACTCCATCTCGAGCCTCCTCTTCCCTCCTTCTGTCTACACACACATTGTGCTGACCCTGGGTCCTAGGACCCCTTGGGAGTGGAGGGTCTGAGCTTGAGTCAAGCCAGGATCCAGGGTTCAAGCCTTAATGCTTTGCAATGTAGACACAGCCCCATTGGACTTGAGCTTTGGGAGTCTGCCAAAAGTATTCCACAATCCAGTGGGCCAACTTTCTTTGTCCTCTGGATAGTCAATTTTGCTGGACAGTCAATTTTTCCCTCACTGCTCCACAAACAAAGAGGTAGAGCAGCCACACTTTAGGAGGACTCTAGGAAGTCTGGGATTTGGGTGTTTAGACTCAGGCCCACATAATGCAGTGTAGATTCTGAATCGCTAGATTAGGACCCAAGATTCAGCAATTCTTAACTTGGGGTTACAAGTGAATGTAGACACTCAAGGCCTAGGCTAACAAAACCAGGTCTGCTAACTTGAGTTCTACTAATCCTGAGCTTACTCTTCAGTGTAGAAAGACCCTGATGTGCATATAGATGCCATAAATATGTATGTGTCCATATTACAGTTTTCTGAGGTTAATAACTTATTACTATTGGTCACATAACCTAACAGGAAACTAATCTGGATCTTGATATTCTAATGGAGCAATAATGAAGATTTGGATTTGTTCTCCATTTAAATAGTTAACAAGCAGCTTTGTGATCTTCAGGAACTTTCCCTTTATTGTAGTCTGGCTTTTCTACCCTGTGTGCCGGTTTTATTCTGCTTGCAGGAGACACCGTATGCTGAAAGAGTGCAAGATCTCTTCCTACACGATATATATATACACCCACACACTCTTTATAAAGGTCTTTCCCAGACTGCTGGCTCTAAGCAGCTGATCACTTCCTGTGATCCTTTGGACCAATATACTTCAGTTTCTTGTACACTACCGACATTCCCTCTTGCCTGCATATGATGGACAAGCCCTCAGCATATCTTGAAGAGCAGTGGAAGTAATAAAGACAGTAGATCTACTACATCTAACTAGCAACAGTGGCAGCAGCAGTCTCTGTGGCAATTTTGTTCAGTGCTCTCATTAACAGCTATCTGTGGAATCTATTAAATATGGAAACTATGGAACGCCTAAATGGCATTAATATTTGTCAGTATATAATACCACTTATGCAAAATTGTACTAAAAACTTACCAGCCCAGGCTCAAACTCTACTCACCTGTTACCAAGATGATGATGGAAATCCCACCCTGAAAGTATGAATGATATTTAGCTTGCCAATCAAAACAAATCACTCACACTGCTTGAATAATGATATGTGATGCTGTAATTTGCAAGATGTCACTTTTTAAGCTATTCGCTTTCTGTAGAAGACTCAATGCTCCCTGTCCACACTTAATTTTCATATGCAAACCATCTTATTCAAATTTTATACACGTCACTTTGATGTAATTCTGCTAATACAAACAGCATTTTCCTTTTAGGGGAAAAATTATATCTTGAACTGCTTTTCAGATTTTTTAAAAAATAAAAAAGTAAATAGAGCAGAAAAATCTTGGCACTTGTATATAGTCTGTGTGTGTGTGTGTGTGTGTGTGTGTGTGTGTGTGTGT
>ML675646.1:29058312-29093312 GCA_007922155.1 Mesoclemmys tuberculata
TGTGTGTGTGTGTGTGTGTGTGTGTGTGTGTGTGTGTGTAAATAAAAGAACTGCTTTCAGTGCGCCAGATTCTGAAGCCCTTATTTAGGCATCTGACATAAGAGTGATTAATAGAGCTCAGAATTTGGTCTGTTAATTTTTGTTTATTTGCAAACCATTTGTCTCAGCATAGAATACTGGCAATAAGCCTAGTTTTAAACAGGCTGACCTAAAGGTTGAGTGGTAACACAAGTTTACCATGCAGGAGAAATCTGAATTTATATCCTAAATACTGTCCAGTGCTTGTAAGCCAGTGCTTTGTACTACCATGATGGCCTTTCCAAGTGGATTAGAGGGAGAGTCAGTACTTCAGAGGGGACTTCTTAGTCTAGAACACATACAGCACCAGCTGTGCTGACCTAATGTTGGTGGAAGTGGTGGTTTAGGATTAGCAAGCTAGCGGGGTGGTATTAAGAGTGTATTTAAAAATCTCCTAGAAGACGCCATTTGCAGTGCACGCCAAGTAGAGGGGCACTTGGATGCTTCTGTAGGATGAGCTCTTGCACACGTCAGGGGCTTCTTGAATCCTTCCATTCCCACCCTGTGAGAATCCACCCAAACTCCCTGTGTACCACTCCCATCTCCCTCTAGTTCAGGGATTCCCTGCAACTCTTGACAGCCTTCTTATACCAGGTCCTTTCTGTGCCCCATGTTCCTCACTCTGCCACATGTTAGAGACTCTGAGCCTTTTTCCCACTCTCCCATCCCAGCGTCTCTGTGCCCCTAACCCACTTCTCCTATTTATCCCCTACTGCAGTTCAGAGCAACTGCGCCTGTATTTTCCCTCTGCAGCTTATCAAGGGCACCTGCTCCAGGTTCCTCAGCCATCATCTCGCCTGGGCAGAGACCTTCACCACTCTATCCCGAGTGGTTTTTTCCAGGTTGCACAATTCCAGGTTGCTTCAGCCGGGGCTGTGATAGGAATCCTTCAGAACCCACTAAGGGGGTGTGCGTGTGTGTGAAGAGCTTCTTAGAGGGTGGGAGTCATAGCTACTTAAGTGCAAACAAGCATACCCGTGCATAGGCCCAAGCTGTATGAAGGAAAAACTAACTTATCTTCTGATTCCGGGAACAGGTAATTGGTACACAGTAGCTCCCTCTTCTGGGAGTATCTTCCAAAGGCTGGGTTTTTGCATAACTGGAGATGGGAATTCTGCATTCATCTCCCTTGAGAGATTCTCCCGGCAAACATTGTCCAAAAACATTCATTGTCCAAAACATTCTCCTGGCAAAGTTGTCCAAAAGCCCGCATTTGTCTGGCCCGCTGAGCAGCATAGTTCTTTGAAGTTCATAACACTTCCTGGGATTCAGAATACCACATAAACTTTGCATTTAATACAGTGGACTCCAAAGGTACGTAAACTTAATTCAACAGTTTTTTTTTTTCAAGGATATTGCAGGAAATTGCTGTATCAGTCACACCATTCCTCCAGTCTCCCCTGCTGAGATCTGTGTGCCGCATTGCCTCCTCCCCCTCCCTTGCCAGGCTTTCTGTGTGAATGCCCATGTTCTCCTTCTCCTATATCAGGTGTCCCAATTCTTCCCCAATGCCAGGAGCTCTGTTTGCCTCATTACCTCAGACCATACATTTTTGTTTGTTTGTTTTCTGTCTGGTAAATACGTCATTCAAGGTGTCAATATTTTTAACTACTGAAATGATGGACAGAGTTGAGATGGTGGGTGTTTTTCAAGGATGTGTTAAGGGCTGTGGTCAACTGGATCACGGATCTATAGACAATTGCACAGGTGCTTGAAGCTGCTGAATCGGTTTACGAGTTGCAAAATGTGTCATGACCCTTCCTGAGCTCTTTTTTCCAAATTTCACCAAAATCAATAAAGTTCTGCCCACTGATGCTTAGAATATTCTGTGAAATTTTGGAGCTGATTTGGATGCAGTGTTCAGAAATTGAGTGACAGACTCAACCTGATGGCATTCCTCTGTGGGTAAGGCCCCACAACCTCACCCAACAAGCTTTATTGTTCCTGCAAAACCCAGGAACATAGGTTTTGACATATTGGATCTCACCTGAAGTCCATCCAGTCTATCTTATCTCAAACAGTGGCCAGCATCAGATACTTCTCACACCTGCCTCAGAACCCTGAGGAAGGCAGATGTGGAGTAATGTGTCCCTCACATTAGGTCTTACCTTGGTCTCTAATAGTTAGAGATTGGGTTAAACCTGAAGCATTTTTGTACCCATTAATAGGATAGCTATGGATATGCTTGATATTTATGCAAATGTCCAAGCCACTGAACTGTGCCACCTACTGGCACTTTTCACTTTATGTACGCAGAGAGTGCTCCCTGTCAGGTGGACGTGATCCTTGGTAGGAGTAGAGCAAGGATTAGAAGCACATAACAATATCTGGGAATGAAACCATTGGGACATTTCCTCTTCATGTGTCTCAAGCATCCTCTTTCTCCTCTTAAATTGCTCCTTAGAACACACTTGTGCTGTAAGGACTTTCAGCCATAACCCACGACATGGAGAATCTTAGCAAACCTGTACTATTTAAAGTTTCTTCCTGTGTCTTATGGACCATCTGCATCTGAAGGATGTGTTTACTATTGGGCCCAGTCTTTTGATGTGAGCGGTCCCTGCAAGTCAATGAAATCATTTGTGTGTGTAGAGGCTAAAGAATTGGGCCTTTCATTTACAAGATGTTTGAAGAAGGGCCTATGTCTTCCTCCATGTTTGTACAGCACAGAACACATTTGACGCATAATAACAAAGGACAAAAATCAGCCTCAGGCTAAGTATTTTTCATCTGCCAATTAAACCAATGTGGAATTGTACTTTTTAAAAAAATTGTTTTTTATTACAGGGCTGAATTTGGCCCAGTGCATTGTTATTGTGGGAGTTGAGTGAAATCTCACTGAAGTTGGCTGGCATGATACGTTTATCCTGAATGAAGGGAAGCTAAGAAACAGTTAAGATACTTTTTGGAATAAGAGCTGGAACCATAGGAGTCATCACTCAAAATACAGGCAAGGGTGGTCAGAAGCTGAGCAATATGGGTGGCGGGGTTTCACTGGTGGCTAAATGCAAATTCAAGAGCTGGCTGTGGTAGTGGAGGTATATGCGTCTGGGGAAGCAATCTCCAGATGCATCCAGCAAGAGAAGCACTGGTAATATGGCCCTGAGAGAGGGCCAAAAGGAAAAGTGTCTAGGGTAGTGTCTGGAAAAAGACTTAAAACTGTGTAAAGGAACTGCCTCCTGTTTGAGTCCTACTATGTTCAGGGAAACAGGACTTTATGTACACTTGTAATAAGCAGGATTGTATCAAAGAAATACTCATGCCACTATTAATTTCTTTTCCTAATAGAAACAACCCAAAAGACCCTGAATATTTACTAACTGCTTGGGTCAGAAGGGGTAACAATATTAAAAGCCTTCAGGGGGTGGGGGCCCACTATCTTTGTGTTGGATTCTGACTCCTGCCTACGCCTGGTCAGCTCAGAAGACCCCCAATGGGAGGCTAAGGCTCCGAGGAAAACTGGCTAACCATTGTGTTGTAGCAGACTGGCTCAGAAACCTAAACAGAAACCTAAACATTCAGAAACCTAAACATCAATAAAAATGGTTAACTTTAGACCATTCTTCAGTATCTATTTGGGGTATTCAAAAGAATGTAAATTACATCTATTTCAACGGCTAATTTCAAAAGGGGTGTAATGAAACCCTGGTGACCTGAATTATTGCCAACACTTTTTTTCCCTGAAAATCTCCCATTATTGGAAAATATCCGAGGAAGAAGTTTCTCACCCTTCTACTATTATAGACTCCCCGGAATTTGTCTTGCTGACATCTGTCTCCCAAACAAGAGGCAAGGACATGCTGTGCTGCAGGTGCTGTGAAATTTTATTTTTGGCACTTACCTGTGGGTGGTGTTTTGTTTTGTTTTTCTCCATGCTCATTTTAAAAACAGCACAACACGAAGAAAGCAGCTTTTTTTTTGGTGTGGGTTTCCTCCCCCTATCTTACCACCTGGGTTGTCACAGGAGGAATAAAACAGATGTAAAATGAAATAGATTGCTGAATCTTTAAAGGGTATTAATTCAATGAGATAAACTGCAGTTAAGTAACTTTTTTTTATCAAACTAACTGGGTTAGGTGGTTAAAAGCAAGAAAAAAATTCTCAAAAACATACATTAGGTAGCAGTTTATGTGTCAAGAAAACTGAGAGAAATTTTGACACTCTGATGTCTAGCAGATAGCACTTAAATCATTTTTCTCCAAACTTCAGTCATAAAACTTCAAAGAGTTTTAGCCATAATACAAATTTTTAGACTAAGAAGTGGTGTTTGAAGTTACTTTATAGGATTTTGCTGTAAGGGCTCCAATTGATTTGTAGTAAGATAAAAGAAGAAAACTTTATTTTCGAAGCTTTGTCAGAAAAAGCTTAGCTTCCATTGGTCGTTTTGCCAATATGCCTTGAGGGGATGATGATGTCGACATGGATATTATATGCCTATACGAACTGAACTGAGTTTACACCTCCTGCTGTTTGTGTTATGGTTAAAATCTGTCACAAAAATGGCAGTGATTTATTAAATGTTTAATGAAGTAAGACAAAAACTTCAAGAACTACAAACAGAAAAATAGAACATCACATTAAAGTATAATAATATAGGTTACATTTCTGAATTTTTTCATATTTCTTTTGCTAAAAATGTGAAAAACACCATTAGAAATCAAGGGAGTATCAAAAGATTATGGGGGAGTCACAGATCATTCTAACAAAGGTGGTGTTTTAGTTTCTTTTTAAACAGAAGAGTAAAAAGAATATGAAATATCACTTTCTTTTTTTTAAAAAAAAAAGGCTGAATCACAGAATATCAAATCTTGCCTGTTGAAAAGTTTTCAGCATAGTAATAACACATAAGACTTAATGCTATCTTAATATTACTGCTGAATGTCTCCTTTAGAAGCAGATTCTAATCAGAGATGTAAGATTAAATATATCTCTCTAATAAACTGATTTAAATTTTATTTAATGAACTGAGTTGAATTTACCATTTAAATTACAAGCTAGTGACTGCGTTCAAATCTGGAATCTATTTTATTTTCAAGTTTTCAGGAACTGTTTTTTCTCCTGATTCATATCCAATGTTTCAGCATTAAAATAAAAGATAATATGTGTTTAAACTCGCCTATCTATCAGAATATGTGAATATTAATACTGAGCCAGTGTATTCCCTGCACTTTTGTGGCAGTGGTTATTTACATTTCATTGTACAATAAGACATTACTCTAGATTTTATCTCACTTTTCATGTAAAATGTAGTTCATGTTTGACTTGCCCGGTTTGCTTACGTACACCCTGAACAAAAAATTAATGAAATGGGACATGATGGGGTTTCAAACTGCAAAGCCATATTTATTCTGATATTTACCTACAAAAACATCAGATACCAATATGTCCAGATAAGCACTGTAATTCAAAATGAAACTTTCATGGAATTTGCCAGAACTGTTATGCTTCATAAGCAGTTACATTCCAATTTGCTGTACAAAGTCACTTGTCCAAGTTGTCACTCTCTGTCCAGCGACATCTTAGAATCCTAGCATGCGTCTCCCTTGAGGAACACCAGAAAGCAGCAATGGTAGCCAAATTTAATTTTTGACCTGATTTCCTGAAATATTTGCCAGATATTTTGTATCTTAAATGAACTGGTAGATGTTTGATATGTTTAGAAAACTAGCAGCACAACTGTAAACGAAATCCTGTTCCTGATTAATTGAATAACATACCATTAAGGGACTCAGCATAATATTTTGTTTAGTACTTGTAAATGAATACATTTACTAAATAAGCAAGCTGAGCTTTCAAGCAGTGTAATTAAAGTGAAACTTCAGACTGCTACCTACTGTAATATATGATCTTAAATATTTGACCCACTCTTTTTCAGTGTAATGCCTTTCAGATGTCTGCTTTTTGTGGCATTGTTACAAAATTTAAAAATCCATGATATGAAGCCATATTTTTCTCTCCTTTAAGGCATTGGTGAAGCAACCTAGATGCAAAGGAACAATGCACCCAACAAAATTCCCCTTTTAAAAAAAAATCCTTTAACTCTTAAGCTGCTGCTATTTTTTCCCCACTTTGCCAATTGAAGAAGCACAATAGGAGACTGCCTACAAGTGTTCATGGCTGCCTGAGGGTTATTATAGAAAAGAACCATTTCTTGAGATACTTATCAGTTAAGTTTAGAAGTAGCAAGAAAAGCTTGCAGTTGATCACTTCTGCCCTCACTACTAGATGTCACTGCCTGTGGCTACTGTAGAGATATTCAAGGGTGCTGTAACTCAGCAAACCAAAAAAGGCAAATGACATTGGAGATATCCTTAATCCCTGGCCTTATATAAACTAATTTATTGGTTAATTTTTGTGTGTGCATGGTTTGTTGTGTTTTTTTTTTTTAAAAAAGGGTTTATTCTTCCATCAGATATTTAGTTGAGTGGGTACCGTGTAGTCTCCACTTTTTATCTGATCATATAATAATGCAAGCAGATTATTATACTTAACATATAAAAGTTCCCATCTTGCCCTTTTAATAACTTCTTGCTTTTTAAAAAATATCAACCCTTCTCATTAACGGTGCTGAGCACATAAGAGATCTCTGGCAACTGGCTCCCGGTAAATGTATTCAATTTTTTTCTTAGCATGGGTGTTTGTGATATAAGCCTCCTTGTCTCGTCAGTGTCCAGTTGTGGTGTTCTGGGAAGCCACATGTTTAATAATGCTGCCCTTCCCTGTGGGGATTGTTGTGTCGCACCATTGAAAATGCACCTAGCATTTTAAACTTCAGTTCCAAATTTAAAACTGATTTATCTGAATTGTTTCAAATGTTGAATGGGCTTCCCCCTCCCGACTTTGTGAATAGTGCTTTGAGATGCTTGAGTGTATGAAGCCATTTTAAAATTTAGGTGCTTTTTCATGCTTAGGGACATCACAGTTGAAGAATGTGTTCAGAAATCCAAGATGCAACTTTGTCTGAGGCAAAAGCCAAAGAAGGCAGTGCCAGCGTCCTGCTTTTTAAACGGCAGGATAGCCATATTCCCAAACTCGGGACAATTTTATATAAAATGACAGAAAATAAAAGTCAACTTCAATTTGTTTTTGCAGTCATAGAACTTAAAATACAATATCAGAAAATATAGTATGAGTCACTGCTAAAAATGGACCAAATTCATCCCTGTTATACTGGGAATGAATTTGGTCCCAGTGTTCGTATTTTCATTATGTATTTCCCATTAAAAAAAAAAGGCAATAAATCGATCCCAGGACAGAACCATCCTTGTGATAAGGATATCATGTGCATGAATATATGCTATGCAAGAATCCATTGTTTGAAAGAGATTTTTAGAATTATTTTGCACATGAGCTTTATGATTTATTCTCTGCAGAATAAATGGCAATGTATATCTTATCTAACATATTCTGCTGCTCTGTATGTACCCTTGTTTATATTAACATGAAGTATAAGATAACATTTTAGATCAGTGGTTTCATAAACTCAGGTTTACATTACACTTGAAAACACTAACTTAATGCAAATGTATTCATCCATTTCTTCTGCTTTTGTCCACAGGACATCTAGTGGCAGACTGTGCAATAACACCAACAGAGCAAGGCTCAGAGTTTGATTCTGCACCTTGTCACTGACCACCACTATGGATAGAGAATTTGGTTTTGATAGCATTTTTTACCTCGTTTGCACAGGAACAAATGACTGCACACAGTGGAGAATAAGGCCCAGACTACTTAGAGAGACATCTATTCACTAGGATTTTGCGTGTGTGTAGAACAGCTGGAAATTTTGCATACAGCCTGGATATCAAAAATGCAAACAGAAGGCCTGTTCTGTTGGGGTACTGACACCTTCCTTTGAAATTACTGGAAGCCGAGGGCGTTCAGCATTTTTGCAGGATTGGGCCTTTAATAGGGTTAAAATGTAGGGTACATTTGAAATAATAAATATATTTATATGTGGTGTAAACGAAAAGCCATGAGCTGATTTGAATTTAAAAGTATATATTTTCTTTAGAAAGATTTTTTTCAATTCAACAACTTTACAGGGAATATTATGGAAAATGTGTATTGTTGTGAATCTAGGTGAGCAGCCAAGTACAACACCATAACACTGTAACTGGAACATTCCGACAAAAGGTTTACCTACTGAATCTCGGCATTTCTTTAAAAAAAACAGTGTGCTATAGCACTAGACATCACTATTGCCACTATTTTACTGGCATTTTCCTAGTGGAAACAATGTACATGTAGGGCGCTATCCTGTTTGTTTTTTTGTTTCCAGAATTCTTGGTGAAGTCAATGAGTTCTGGGTGCTAAAGGAATCAAGGATCAGCCTTGTGATTATAAAGCAGCAAACTGATGCAAACAACAGTCTCCTTTTCTTAAAGTTCAGAAAAATACCTGCTTATCAGCATGGATTTAAATGATCACATTCCTTTCATTGATTTTGATTTTAATGCAGTATCTGAAGTAATTACAGACAAGTCCTATGATATGGCCATTAGCAGGTTAATTAGGTAATAATGAGTGAGATGCCACAGGTTATCATAGACTTAGCACAATAGGACTTGTTTCAGCATGAAATGAAGTTGAGTGTTAAAATGTAATCTCTATGTGCTAGAATACATACACACACCTTCTTAATTATTGCTAAAAGAACCTGTCTGTCTCCAGATGAACAAACAGATCATTCAGAAATAGATTATGTTCTGTAGGTGTCTACACAAATTAGCTTCAGAAAACCTGCACAAAACATGTGAAAATTGTAAGCGTCCAATTCTGTGTGAGCTGCCGAGCATCAATTCCTATGGTCCTCCACAGGAGCGGGGGGGGGGGAGTGTGTGTCAAGCACCTTACAGGATTGGGCCCTACGAGCATCATTTGCTTAAGTAAATGATTAATTTAGTGACTCAGCCTGTTCGCTGACTATTTTGAACAAAATGATTTAAAGTAGGATTTAAAGGAAATATTTTCATCAGAGGGAAATATCAAATCAACCTGAGATGTGTGGGAAATTATATACATAGAGATGAGTTGGGTTATTTTTCTTTATACGTTGTCCCTATCGTGATATGGAGCCATACTGTACCACCTCCTGGGGTGAAACTCAGAGCGAATGGACAGAGGAGACTCTTGAAATCACGTTGTAGAGTTCTCAGCAAGTGGCCTCATCAAGAGGAGGAAGAGTAACGGCATGGAGGAGGCAAGGGTATGGCCTCAGAGTCTGCAGCTATGTGAGGGAAGGAAGCATAACCTGGCATAAATGCTGTTCCTCTGTGCAGCAGCATGACCTTCTTTCCCCTTTAGCTATAGGGCTCACTCAGGAACCATGCTGCTAAGAGCTCTTCTGTTGCTGTCACCTGACTGCCTCTCACCCCCAATTCTATGAAGGTGTTAAGGACATTGTTGACTCTCACACAGGCATCCATTCTTCCTATTCCAGCATGACCCCCAGTGCGGATGGAGAGGCTTCTGAAAGCTCTGTGGTGAGGAGCCATGCAGAAGAAGTGAGCCCTTTCCCATTACACTATCTGTTCTAACTACACCAAGTCTACCACTTGCTTCCTCCCACAGTGCACGTTGGAACTGAAACTAGTAGGGAGGGATAGTCAGTCTGCAAGAGCCTGTTTCTATAGGACCATCAGACAAAGCTGCCCATGTTATGGCTAGGTCAGACTGGATGCAGCCCACAGGGTTCAGAGAATGTTCATGGGATTTGAGCAGGGGTCATAGCTGCTGCTCATGTCCTATTCTGCAAATCTATATTTCGCTACTGACCCCTCCTTATCCCTTTGTCCTTATCACATGGCATTTGAAGTCTACATACACGTTGCTTCTCCAGGTCTTCATCAACAAAATACCATCTATTGAGCCTTTGATGTCCATGATTTGGATTCATGAGAGGGTCCCAAGGGAGGATCCCTCAGTTTTGTCTCCAGAACCGTCACAGTGAAGAGGCTACATTTAGAACTGGTTGGAAGATTTTTACCAAAATGTTTGTAGAAAATGCTGGTTCATTTTTTTAAAACCAAATCATTTGGTGGAGACATATTTCAGCAATATTTTCAAATGCAGAGGTTTTGGTGGAAGACCTGGATAAAAAACCTGACCGCTCTGATCTGAAAACAGACATTTTGACAAACTTCCATTTCATGAAAACTTTTAAAAGGTTTGGTTCTCATTCTGATGTAGAACAAAGACAAATTTGAAAACTCTGAAAGTCTCGGCCAAGCAGAACTGTTGGCATTTAGTCAGCTCTAATTACATTTCCAGGAGTAATGTCAGGAACACCACTGAAGTGAGTCAATACACAAGCTAGAAACAAAAGTGTTACATAAGGGATCTCTCTGGGAAGTAAAAATTCAGCTTTTTAGCATCTAGGTAATCATGGTTACACTTATATGAGCTCATGTGCATCCATTTACTATATCATTACTGACAATAAGCACATAGCATACAGCATCTTGGAACTTAATCACATATAAGATGCATGTTTCCTGAAGGAGTGTTTTGTTCATCACATAGGCTTTTATGTGGCTAAATCTGCTCAATATATTAATTAATATAAACCTCAAAGCTGATCTGGTGCTGTTCATCGACCCAAAGCAGCTCAGTGTTCAAGTATCTTCTTTTAAATACATTGTTCCGTTTCTGCTATGTAACACAATCAAAAGGGATTTTATAATTCCTCTCCTGCATGTTGTCTCCACCGTATCTTTGCTTTTGACAAAAGACCCAAAAGACACCGAGCTAAACTTACAAGGGGGCATCTACTAGGCAATCTAAGACTGAACCTTTAATTTTGCATTCACTAATTCTTTTGTTGATAATTCCACTTTGTTCATATTCATCAGACATCAGAATTTCTTTGGATATTTAATTAAAATCCAGATAAACATTTTGTTAAATGTCTAATTTATATGTGAACATCTTCTGGACTAGAATTACAGCTGCTGTGAAATTCCACTTGGATACAGAGCAGCAAACAAATTAATATCTCCCAAACAAAAAACTAGGTGGGTTAGATTTGCAAAACAAAAACCCCAAATCAAGAATGCACATTTTTTGAGTGGGCCTGGCTGGCGCACAGTCAGCATCTGATTCATGCCTACACACCTTTCTGTATGCGTGCAGAGATTTTTTAAAAATCTGAACATCCATTTATCTTCGAGCCCATTTAAGCATAATGTAAGCACAGTTCCAGTTGAGTATAACAGTTTGAAATATTTTGGGTAAGAGCCCATCTGAGACCTAATTCTCTTGCCTAGAAAGAGGCTGAGGAAGTGATGTTTAGAACCCGATTAGATTTTGGCCATTTCAGATTTAAGGCCAAATCAAGGCTAAATCGATGCCAAAATCTCTCAAGGCATGCGCATGACAATGGTGGCTCAGACATCAGGCTCGCTGATTTCAGGAAATTCCCATTCTTAATGTTGGAAACATCTCGTGAACAGCAAAATGTTGGCCCCTGCCAAACTGGAACCAGAAAACAGGTCCTGTTAGTCTTTGCTCTGACTTTCGTACAAGGGCTGTTGTGCTGACAAGCCTGCCACATTAGAAAAATGACAATGGCTCAAAGGTGTCAGCTTTTCAGCAGGCAGCCCCTGAGCCGTGCATACTGGCCCAGGAGGAGGATGGATAGGGATGTTCTGATTTTTATCTCCTCATAAGCTTGCGGAGCCCCAGGCAGTACTTTAGAGCTGCCTCCTTCTGGCAGAATCCCTGCGGGAAGAGGGCAGCAATGGAAATACCATCTTCTCTCCTTCAGGGGCAAATCAGTCCGTGGCGCAATGGGTCAGGCAGAGGCAGGAAAGTGCAATTTACACCATCTCCATCAGACTTTATTTAAACCTAAAACTCATGTTTTATCTGTAGTAAAGGTGCCTCTGAACTTAAATGGGAGTGTTCCAGTTGGGAAAATCCTGTGTGCTGCAATTCAGCCTTGGAGACAACAATTCCCATGATGCCTTGGGGGGGGGGGAAGAGAGCAAGAGATAGAGCGCTCCTTTTCCAGGGAGACCCTGGATGGTGTCTGCTCTATTTTGGGAAAGAAGCTGCTATTGCTTCTGTGGAGCTCTGTCCATACAAGGAGCTGCTGCTAAAGTGCTGCTAGGAAGCCAGAAACTGCTGCTGAGTGCCTGATGGGGCTTTGATGGAGCAGGGAGCTTCGGAGGTGGTTGCTTTGGTGCCAGGTTGCTGTGCCTAGAGCTGACTGAGGTTGACCCGCAGGAATGCAGTGTGATTAACCACCACCCTTGTTTGGGAAAGGACTTGCAAGGGAAGGGGCAGAGCAAAGAGACTTCAAGGGGTTGTCTGAGTCCGAGGAGAGACAGAGCGGTCTTCTCATTGAAGCAGGGTTGCTGAGATTTGGTTAAAACAACGCCAATCTTCACAGGGCATATTCAGCTTGTTGCCATGGTTGGATTGATTCACTGGACCAACAGAATGCTATCTCCAACTTCAAGACCTTCAAGCACACCCACACGAGCACTTACAACTCTGAAATCTAGAGGCGTGTACCCCCCAGGGTGGGGGTGAAGGGTGGCAGTGTAAATGTAAGTTGGGTAAGTTTCATTTACCACTGTAAACTATATTTGTTAATTGATTTATTGAACTGCTCCCTGCTGATTTAAATTAGTGGTGACATGTTTTCTTACCTTAAGTAAAGGTGTGTTAACTTTAATCTAAATGTATATTGTTTATAATTGGTATTTTTGAGTTAGACCCATTGCACAGATTCTTAGGTTTGTTCCTGGAGGCTTCTAAGGCACACCATTGAGTGTGTGCAGGGTCTAGCCAGGTGGAGCCACTGCCAATTTTAATTTCCTTTACAAGTGAAAGGACTGCAGCAGAGGGGTGAATAGAGGATTTGAGCTATCCAACAGCACCACTAGGCTATGAGGTGACAACAAGAACCAGCTTGCTGTCAGGTTCGATTATATGGATCCCTCAAATAAGGAGCGACAAGGGTTGCTTTGCATACAACTTTGTTTTACTTGCAACAATCTATAAATCAACAATTACAATTTAAAAATCACCATTAATTCTTATCTAATACAACAACTTAACTACTTAAAACACAATCACAATTACAACTATATGATTATACTTATAAAGCTAGCTTACGCTATAGAGTTATACTTACACAATTATACTTACACTGCAACAGTGAGGTTTGCCAGCAGCAAAGCAACACTCCAGTATTACTAGTTTGATTCCTGGGTTTGCGCCTGAGTGGAATATATTGTCACACTCAGGTTTCACAGCCACATGCTCTATACTCAGGTTTGAGCGGCAAACTGGGGAGAGACGGGTAGGTAGATCAGGCCTCCACGTAGAGCTATTCTGGTGCTCTTCCTTATGATACGGGACTTCTCTGTTTACTTCCTGATTATGATCCCCTTATATTCTCTTCCTCAAAGCCATATGCCCACTTTTAGCCAATTATGAAGTTTCTAAGAGCGATGAGGTGATCGGGGGCTGCACCCCGACATAGCCAACCGTGATTTTATCTTTCCTGATTGTCCAGCTATGTGCTAGACAGACTTCTGGCCCCCCGCTAGGGCAGTTGTGCTCTTTCTGTGGATTTACTCTAGCTGTTGTCTGCTGTTGACAAAGGATCACTCACTGCAATACATGTCTGAATATTATTTTAAATGGAGTTTACTGAGTTTCAAGTCACAGAGGGCCCATACAGGTTTACCAAAGTCTACAGACCACATACTGATTGCATCTTGATTGTCTCCAGTACTTAATACCTGCTGGGATTCTCCCGGTGCTTATCACAGAGATTCCTGACAAGACAAGGCTGGATGTGGTTACAAAGCAGTTAACATTTTACCTCCAGGCCCCATAAGTTTGTATGCCTATTAATTTAAAATGGAGTTGGGTCACTTTAATTATAAAATTAAACAATGTTACAACAGGCCACTTAGGATCTTCTTTTCTGTCAACAATATCAGGCGTCTGTGCACACAGGTGAGTGTTACCTGCTACCGAGTAACCAGAGGAGAAAAGGAGGGGGGGAAGAGAGAGTTTACACTCATTAACCCTATTATGCATATTGATTGACTAAAAAGAGAGGTGCAAAATTAGTTGGCACCACAGAATTCATTTAGTAACTGAAAATGGTTTGGAAGGATTGTGAATGTATCTAAGCAAAACTTAATAAAAATAGGTGATGGGGAAATATGATGGTAATTGAAATTCAGCCTATGGTGGCACTCTATAAAGAAGAGTTCAAACTATTTATACACAGTATTAACTTTATAAAATAACCAAAATAATGATCCAGAAGACCAGGTAAATAGTGCATGAATACCTATCTCTTATCTAGCATTTCTCATTCATAGATCTCAAAGTGCTTCACAAAAGATGAGTATTCCTATTTTACGATGGGTAAGCTGAGGCAGTGATACTAAATTAGGAAATGGTGAGTGTGTAGGGCCAAATCCTCAGGCCTAAATCAATTTTTACTCAGGGAGATTCTTATTCACTAGACAGAAGTCTGTCTGAGCAAGGACCTCAGGACATGGCCCACAGTGAAGACAGAAAAAAACATATAGCAAAGAGACAGGACAGAATTAATAAGCGTAGTGTTTGCACTTTACATTAAAATGCTTTATAAATATGAAATGCTCACATAGTCCTGTGAAATTGGTGGTAGTTTCCCTCTTATAGATGTGGAAACTGGGATGCAAGAAAGTCAATTAAATAACTTGCCCCACACACAGTAGCTCAGGAGGGGAGCCAGGATTAGACAACTAGTTTGTCTAGACTACAACACCCCCTTGCCACAGAAATAAAACAAAAGGACTGCAAAGATTAGAAATATGGGAAGGAAAAAGACCAACAAAATGAGATTCAACGTGGATAAATGCAAGCTAAAAACACAATGGCAAGCACGTACTTTGAAAGCAATGCTAAGGGCTAAGAGCTGGGGTAATGGAGGACACTAAGTTAGACACGAGCTTGCTTTACTAGAGTAGAGTACAGGGAAGAAGTAAATGTGTTTTGATCTGCATATGCTGAGGCATAACATAGACAAGGAAAATGATATTCCTTCTTGTAGTCCTTTATAAGTACTGGTAAGATGGCCCCAGAATATATATTTACATTCATATATGGAGAGATACTACCATATAATCGAGCTGGTCAAAGTATTTAAGTAAAAAATTCAGCAAATACAGTCTCTTCCTTTGTTTTTGAATTGCTCGTGAACCAAAAACTATGAATTCTCCCCCTCACCCCCACACACTTTTTCTCCTCAGCATCTCACTTTAGATCCACCCCACAAAAATCCCCCCCTGATATTTTATTTTCACATTCCCTACCCCTCTTGAAAGCACTTCATTTATACCTTCCCCAGGCATTTCATTTAACCCCCTTCCTACTTCTCCTGAAAGTATATCATTCACTCCTCCACGCTCTTTTTGCAGGCATTTCATTTTATATTCCCAACATATTTTATGTTTAGCTACATAGTTTCAAACCAAAGTCTCATTACTACCATCATTCTGAGGTCATGGAGGTCCCCCTTGTGCTAGGTGTTGTACAGACACAGACCAGAGAGAAACTGCTTACAGCGTAAGTAGTAACTGCTTACAGTGTAAGTAGTAACTTGTAGGCTTTTGTATTGAATCCATCGAAGCTTCTGATAAATTAATGAGTTTATCATTCTATCACCCCTGTCTGATCTTAGGTTAGTCACCTAATCGCTGGCTCCCAGTCCAGTGCCCTGTCCACTAGGCCATGTTGAGACAAAAGAGGGACAGACCTTAATGGGGCACTATGCAGGCATTAAGGTCCATCTTCATGTTTCAGCTTGTGGGATTAGAGCTGTATAGCACAGTAGAGTCTGAACTCTCGCCCTATAAGCTTCCCATTCTAACATACTGCTAGCTTGTCTCCCTGTTTACTGACCCCAATTCAGGGTTTGATCCAAAGCCCACTGAAACCACTGGAAATCTTTCCACAGGCTACAATGGATTTTGGATCAGGCCTGGTATGATTGCCCCTTTCCCCAATGCACACGAACACATCCCTTCTCATACAGTTGGTGTTGCCCAAGCAGTTCAGATACTCAGGATGCTACTATATTTATTTTTAAAAATAACTGAGAAGAAACTTAAAGAATTTGTTTACTGCTCTTCTTTTAAAAACCTTCCATGGTGAATGGAGAAGCTTCAGAGGGCGTCTGTTTATCAATTTCCTACTGGTAACAGCACCTCAGCAGCAATAACTAAAGCACCTTCCCATTCTTCTCTCTGAAACCATTAAGCCTAGAAACATGCTGGTTTTGGCAATGCAGAAATCAAAGTGGTAGCACAGCAGAGAAGATCTGTGTTAAAGAACAAAAATCCACAGGCTGCTTCAAATATCAACAAGGAACCCTGAAATTTTCTATCCATTTCTTTTCATGGCCTTGTGACATTTTCAACTTAAGACTATATTGCTTAGCATCAAGGCACTTTGAGAGAGCTTCAGTTGGAAAAGGTAATTTTTGAGTGAGATTCAGCAGAAAAAGGTAATTTTTCAGAGAGGTTCACTGGAAAAAGGTAATTTCAGAACCAATTGCAGCATTCGTTTGCTGTTATTTTGTCTCTTTTCTAAGTAGCCCTAATGTCATTCATGGGCACACTATGTCAATACATCAGTACTGGGTAAGTCATTTGTGCAAAGTAAGTTTACAGAAACTGTAGCTTTAGGCTATGTTATTCCAGGACTGTGAAGATCAAACAATGCAATTTCACTTGGAAGTTTCATCAATTTTGCATCAATGTTGATGCTAGAACAGGAGACCCACGCACTGAATCATAATTTTATCCTACTAAAATTTTGTTTTTGATGGAGAATCTAATTCTATATGATGATGCATTGTGAAGTAATACCGCATCTCAGTAATGTAGTTCTGCCAGAGACATGCTGCTTTGCTGCAAATTGACGTGAAAGAAGAGAAGTTTAATAGCTGATCTAAACCACATCAATTTTTACTGTTTTGAGATACTAACAGCAAAATAACCAGTTTTAGAATGCATGTTATTATATGTTATTTGTATAAGTGGAAGAAAAAGAACCATAAAAAGCCTAGACCTTTCATCTGCTTATTTTCTGAGAGCTGTAGAAAGGGAATAATGTATTTCAGCTTTAATGGCTTGAAATAAAGTCTAGAAAATTATCAGGCTTCTCATATCCTTTGTTGGGTATCCTTTGATTGTAGTTCAACAGAGAAAATGAAATCACTCCTACAATGCACGAAGGGAAAGTTGAGGCATGTAAAAAGCAACATTTTAAAACCTCTTATTTTAAAGTAAAATAGCAAGAATTATAGTCTAACAGTTTAGTCCACCTTTTAAATTACACTTCCTTTATATCACATGAATAGCAACAGGTTTTCGTTCGTTTTTTACTTTCTTTAATACAGCTTGTAAAAAATAGCATTATAGTACATCTGAGCCTATTCAAAGAAGCACGTTCTCAGTTTAATGTGTGCATTAGGCAATGGGTTAAGATGCTCCACTCCAGCCACTCAAGTGCTGCCTCTATATCAAGGTAGGCCGCAATAAAAATCAGCTGATCCTAAGTTCATGAAAAGCCTAAGCCATTCTATTTTAATAAAGTACATGGCATCCCAGGAGCTGCTTGTCCCTAAAATCAGCTCAAATTATATTTACAACTCCAGAAACACATCCTGCAAAAACTTTCCTGGGTAACTTGACTCTTCTGAATAGTTACATATACATAGGTAAAGTCACTCTTCTGGATTGTCAGCACTTTGCTCAGAGCTCTATTATCAATTAGAAATCACCGCTTATATAAAATCTACAATTCACGTTTGTGCACACCTCTCTTCCAGTGGTAATCATTTCCTTTAAGCATGGGAATCAGTGCTTCATCATACTGGAGGCTATTAAGACATAATACTGTACTATTTTTAAACCATTGGAATTTCAGCCTAGCTAAGGGTCATAGTCATGAAAAAGTTACATAGCATTTACAGTCGTATGTGGGTTCTTTTTACTTGCACGCTACTCTGAAAGCACATAAAGGAATTTTTTTAAAGTAAAGTGTACACTTTTCCAATCCATTAAACTTCTTTTTCCCAGGAGCACAAGTAGCTACCTTTCTGCTATGCTCCCAAGTATAAGCCAGGCATAAAAGGGGCAGGAGACAGCTAAATCCATTACTGTTTTCAAATGCCCAACTACAGTATGTTAATGAAATACAAAGCTTCTGAAAGAGACCAGTGTGTGATTGAGCGGGGGGCTCATGTATTTTGCTCATTTAATTTATCTTCATGCAAGAGAACTATTGTTTCATGACCGTTCAGTGGAAAATGATCACTCCCGAGAGAACTCAACATCGTCACATCACAGCCACGTGCTACTGAAGTACAGAGCATCTTTATGAAGAAATAGAAGAGCTCACTTCTACAGGCATACTTACACAGAGCGGCCATTTGACTTCAGTAGGAAAGTTCATGTGAATAAGGGCAGCAGGCTTGGGCCCAGACTTCATATTATGTTCACCAGTTACATTTTTCTCTCAGGTTGATAATTTATTTTCTGATCAGCATTTACAATTTGTCCAGTTTTTAGAGTCTGGGCCTTCAATCCTCAGTCTCCTCAGAAGTCCTTACCCACAATAAATGTGATGGCTTGAAGTCAATGGAGTTACACTGGAGTTAATAATGACTCATGTGAGTTAGGACTTTTTGAAAATGAAAGTAAAACTCTGTTGGGCCCTTATTTTTCATCTATTGCTTTATTCCATAATTTGCTGCACACTTTTCTTGATCTATTTAATGTTTAATGGTGAACAACTCTACAAGGACAGAAGAAATATGGATGATGCATAGAACTTAGGACTGTCAACTTAATCACAGTTAACTCAAGCAATTAACTCAAAACAAATTACCTCGATTAGTTTTTTTAATCACAGTTTTAATCACGCTGTTAAACAATAATAGAATATCAATTTAAATATATTATTAATATTTTTGGATGTTTTCTACATTTTCAAATCCATTTATTTCAATTACAACACAGTTGTACAAAGTGTACCGTGCTCACTTTGTATTATTATTTTTATTATCAGTGTTTGAACTTTAAAAAAGATAAACTGAAAAATACTATTTCTTTTATTTATCTCATACCGCTACTGTAGTGTAATCTCTTTATTGTGAAAGTGCAACTTACAAATGTAGAATTTTTTGTTATATAACTGCACTCAAAAACAGAACTATCTAAAATTTTAGCACCTACATGTCCACTCAGTCCTACTTCTTTTCAGCACTTTTGTGATATAGAAATTGCATTACAGTACTTGTATGAGGTGAATTGAAAAATTCTATTTCTTTTGGTTTTTTTACCGTGCAAATATTTGGAATAAAAAACAATATAAAGTGAGCACTACGCACTTTGCATTCTGTGTTGTAATTGAAATCTATATATTTGAAAATATAGAATTTGACTGTTTTCTATTATTGTTTAACAGTGTGATTAAAACTGCGATTAATCACGATTGCTTTTTTAAAAATCATTTGACTACCCTAATAGAAATACTCAAACTAATAATTTCAAGATGGAATTTAAAAATATGTGGGTGCTTCCTAAGAACTTTACACATGTTCTAAAAATCTAAATAAAAAGATTTAAACAAGAATATCTTTGTTTCTATTTTTTTAAAATGTTTACTGATGCCTTTAAAAAGGTGGAGATTCTAGTCAGAAGGAGATTTCACTGCATGTTTACCCAGCTGGTGGTCTGAGGTACAGGCTGCCTGAGAAGGGGCAAAAAATACATCACAAAAGTAATTTGATTGAACTGATTTTTTGCAGGGTGCTAAGCATCTATTATGCTTAGCAGTGCACTTCCTCTGACTTCACTAGGAATTTGGAGTGAGGCTTTTGAGACAGTGCATTGCAGAGTGACTTAGCAGCTCCCAGGAGCCAGACAGAGGAGATCTAGTGATTAGGGCCTAGCCTAGGACTTGAAAGATTTAGGTTCAGTTCCTTGCTCTGTCACAGACTTCCTGTATGACCTTGGGTAAATCACGTAGCCAGTTTGTGCCTGCATTCCCTAGCTGTAAAATGGGGATAATAGCACTGCCAGAGGTGTTATGAAGATAAATACATTAAAGATTGTGAGCCAGTTTGAGATCTCCTGAGGCAAAGCAACCCTACAAGAGCTAGGCATTATTACTAATAAGCCCTATAGATCACTTGTTTTATCAAGAAAGCCTGAGTTAATAGAGCAAAGCATCACCACTCGCTGTAGTACCAACAGTCCCTTTGCTTCCGCTGCTCAGTACCACCATTGCCCAGCTGCCACAAACGGCGCTAGCGAGGAAGTTTTTCTCAGGGGATTTTTCTCATGTTGGCAGCCACTCTAGCACTGAAGACCACAAGAGCACACCTTCCTTCTCTCCTCTTCTCAATGGAATGAGCTGTTCAAATGCTAAGATCAATAGAACTGAGGGTCAAGTAAAAGGGGAATGTCTAGAGTAGCATTTGTGCCTATCTAGTTTTTAAACTTAAATAATATCCCGACTCCTTAGGCTGAAGTAAATAATAACTCAGTCCTGAAAAGTGCGCAAGGGTCCCTCTATTTTTTTTTTTGAGGTTTGAGAGTGTTGTGGAGGCGGGCTACTTAGTGCTACCTGAGCAATGCTCCTTTTCTTTTGGTGAAAGGGCTGCAGCACTGCTCTCCATTTTCATTTTCCATACTTGTCAGACATGTGCCCATGTATTGGTGCCATTGCTGATCTATCTGCAGCACACACCATGTGCCAGCTGCTTGCCTTAGAGAACATCGGGAGGATGATCGATTAGAGAGACTGCAGCATAGACTTAAGGCATTTTATTTTCTGCTTGCTGCTTGCTTTTTATCTCCTCTTCTCATGTGGCTGTCTATTTTTCCTGCCTTCTTTGACAGTGGCGCTGAATGCTGATCACAAGATGGTGCAACCCCAGGCAGTCATTTTTTGGCATATACATTCAGGTAGCTAACACCCGACCTTGTGGGGGACATAGGTGGATGTGGTAATTTTATTACTGAAAGATAATAATTCTGTGTCTCTGGGCACCTATTTGGGTAAAGAATGTCAATATGTATCTATCTCTAATGGCTACTTTTGGGGAACAGAGCAATAGAAGGTGTCAGGATGAGCTGATGTATACACTATTCATGGCCCTTTCCTGTTTCAGTGTTACTCGGTTTTTAGGAGTTTCTAAACTCCGTGTTGCTAGGTAATTTATATGATTAGGGATATTCTGTCATAAGCAGAAAGGAATGGAGGGGAGGAGATAGTGGAAACAATGGGCAATATAGGCACCCAAACTATCAGGTGTTGGATAAAGCCCTTGCATATGTATAACATTTTAAAATAAGTCTCTCCTACCTGAAAATACTTGGATATACTTGCATTATGTCATAATACAAATTCTGGTTGTTCAACAGAATAACATGTTGTGCGCCACGATACATCAGGTTTCCTATTAAGATGGCTATGCAGCCTATTGCCCACCCATCTGCCAGAATTCAACTACACAGTCTCAAGATCGCCACAAGTACTATTCACCAAAGCATCACACCTCGTTATTCTGAAATCGTACGCAGCTATAGAAAGGACATCACTTCACCAGTTTATATATTCAATGTTTCTTTTCTTTCAGAGGTTTTTAGTAACAATGAGTCAAATTCAGTTATCCATTACAGTGGCATAAATCCACACTGAAATCCATGATTCAAATGTTTTTGCATATCACTGAGAGGGCAACTTTGGGTTTATCTACTTAGGGAAATTAATCCAAATTAAGGTGTAAATAAAGTGTATAAAAATGGATTAGTTAAACTGCATTAAACCCCTGTATGGATTCCTCCTCTCATTCAGAATTAAAGTGGCCTTAATTCAGGTTAGCTAAATTCAAGAAATGAATTAAAATAAACTAAATCAAGGCTACTTTAATTCTGAATAAGAGTGTCCACACAGGGGTATAATGAATCCACTTTTAATGTGGATTAACTTTCCTGAGTGTCCCCCATGTAGCTAAACCCTTGGTGAGTAGATGCCATGAGTCAGTGAGAGAGAGAGAGCAAATGAGTGGATGGGTGAACAACCCCCAGGATTGAGTAAGGACCAGGTAGTGAGTAGAGGGGATCAGTGACAACAGTGCAATGAGTGCACTGCTCTTAGATGTACAGTAGGAAATAGACATAGTTCTCTTCAATTTTAGGGTTCAAAGGCCAGACTGGTCTTCTCCAGTAAGGTCCTAAACATTAAACACCATAGCAACAGAGGGCAATTTAGGGAATGATATGGCAAGAAAGCAACCCCTAAAAAACTTCAGATGTTTCATTAGATGAATGGAGATAGAGTACATAATACAGTGCAGCACAGACTAGATCAGAAAGAAATAGAAGCACCGTTATAAGAAGTGCTTCCTTTTTATTTGTTTTAAGCCTATTAATTTCATTGGGTGACCCCTGGTTCTTATGTTATGTGAAGGGCTAAATAACACTTCCTTATTCACTTTCTCCGCACCGTTCATTATTTATAGACCTTTATCATAGCTGTGCCTTGTCATATCTTTTCCAAGCTGAACAGTTCCAGTCTTTTTAATCTCTCCTGGTATGGAAGCTGTTCCATATTGTTAATCATTTTTGTTGCCCTTCTCTGTATTTTTTTCCCCATTTTAATACATCTGTTTTGAGATGGGGTGACCAGAAGTGCACACAGCATTCAAGATGTGGGCGTACCATGGATTTATACATGATTTATACATGATTTATACATATTTATATGATCGTTACTGTCTTATTATCTATCTCTTTCCTAATGGTTCCTAACATTCCGTTAGCTTTTTTGACTGCCACTGTACATCGAGTGGATGTTTTCAGAGAACGATCCACAATGACTCCAAGATCTCTTTCTTGAGTGGTAACAGCTAATTTAGACCCCATTTTGTATGTACAGTTGGGATTATGTTTTCCAGTTTGCATTTATTACCATTCTATTTCATCTGTCATTTTGTTGCCCAGTCACCCAGTTTTGTGAGATCCCTTTGTAACTCTTCGCAGTCTGCTTTGGATTTAACTAGCTTCAGTAATTTTGTATCATATGCAAACTTTGCCAACTCACTGATTATCCCTTTTCTAGATCATTTGTGAATACGTTGAATATGTTGAACAGCACTGGTTCTAGTGCAGATCCTTAGGAGCACAGCTGTTTGCTCTCTCCATTCTGAAAATTGACCATTTCTTCCTACCTTTTGCTTCCTGGCTTGTAATCATTTACTAAAGCATGGAAGTACCTGCCCTCTTATCTCATGACTGCTTTGTTTGCTTGAGAGCCTTTGGTGAGGGACCTTGTCAATGGTTTCTGAACTATACCTTCTTATATGTTTGAACATTGGCTAGTACAATAAAGGTCCCACTCATAACTGCTAGTGAAACCCTTAGGTATTATAATAATTATAACAACATTTTGCATTCAGATTTTTTTAAAATTCCTAGAATGCATCATAGATTTAATGGCAATTTCTGAAAAAAATTCTGGAGAGCTTAATTTAGTAATCTGTTTTCTCAGTTTCAGTGATCCCACTGATCATGTTAAATATGTTGAGTTTGTGTTTCAGCAAGTAATTTCTTTCCATCTAATCCTGGCTGGTCATCAGATACATCCCATCTGTCTATCTATCCATCCACCCATCCATCCAATCTATCATCAATCTCCCCTTCAGCATAAGATAACTTTACCAAATAGTTGTTCAAAAGTTCTAACATCATCTTCCTCTGCTGCCTGATACATTCAAACTTACCAGTTTTCCACCTTCATTTATTGTTCTAGATATGGCAAAGACTGCCGATAAATCATCATATCTAACAATTGTAGACTGAACGACACAGGTATGTGACCAAAAGGACATACTGAGAAGCAGTTTTAGGATACTGGGATGTTATGCTATGACTTTATGTAGAAGACAAAGACTAAAAATTAACAAGTTTGCTCTTTTCCAGGACAACTGCAGTAAATGGTGTCAATGTAAGGAATCACTTTGTGTCACTCCAAAAATGGAGACATTTTTCAGTAAAAACAGTATTATTTGAAAACAAATGAAAACAAATGGATTTGGAAAGAAGCCCAGAATATCTCTAACGAGTTTTAGAATTAAAAGAGTGTTGAAGGCATTTTCTGGCTGCGATCATAGTGATGGGGATTCCATTGTAGAGATCAGAAAAGCCAGTCCTGTTTTGCAGCTAGTGTGTGGCCCAATATTTTCGTTTTTAGATTTCCCTGAAGAATATATAAATGACCACATTCAACTCCATTGAATAGCAGTATGTCAGTGTGCACTAGGGAACTTTTAGTGAGCATTAGTGCAAGGCACGATGGAGCTCTGTAGATTTACCTCCCAGCTTGCCGTGCACTAAGGCCATGTCTACACTGCTCCACAATGCATACTACAGGGGTGTGAAATATATCGTTTTCTAGCATACTGTGCTGTAACTCCCCCTTGTGGACAGTACTGCTGCAAACTAAAAGAGACCTGTTTCACATTAACTAAGTTGAGTAGGAAAGAGGGCCATGTTAACAGTAGCATCCACATAGGAGAGTTGCAGCACTCCCAATTAGTGTGTGCTGAAGTTCACACCCCCTATTCTGAAATGGGGGGCCATGTAGACAAACCTTGTCTCTGTGTAGACATGCCTTCATTTTCCTGCCAAAGTATTGAGGGCCAGACTTTGACACCCTTATGTCTTGTTGAATAGAGCCTTACTACATGAGTAGTCCCACCTCAAAAGGACTCAGCTCTTAGAAAACTCCAGTGTTATATGTATTAAAAAAAGGAGGCCAAGACTTTTTCAAAAGTGACTAGTGATTGTTGGATGCCACAGTATCTGAGTGCTCAAATTTGACCTATCTTAGAGAGGCCTGATTTTCAGAAAGTACCAAGTGCCCATTACCTGCAAGTCAAACCCCTTAATGGTGTCCTAAATTGGGCGCCCAAAAATGGAAACACTCCAAATCACTAGTCAGTCACTTTTGAAAATCATGGCTGTAAAACTTAAATATAACACAGAACTGTGGCAGATCACTTTTCAGGAGAAACTAATTTATTTTCCTTCATGGAGCATGAGAGACAACTGAACAAGGAGAAAAGAATCTTTTTATCTCTAGGTCACTGGATGAAATCTGGTCCAAGGTACTAGTGAATGAGAGTTGTTTCCCACCAGTCACCTAAAATAAATAGATGACCTTAGTCCAGGTTTAGATAAACAGTTAGCATACCGCTCAAATTGTCACACGTGTCACAAACTAGTAGCACATCTGTTTACTGTAGACAAATAAAGCCAAAGACTGAATGAGCATGGAAACTGACCTATCCTCTCACTGCAGAGGTGGTCTCTTCCAGTAAAGTTGGAGGCAAAGTGGGGAACCATTGATAAAGAGAAGAGGACTGTCAGTCCAGCACCTTGCCCATGAACTAACTTCACTTAATGAAAAAACTGCCAAGACCCAAAATATAGTCTGGTTTTGTCACCATGTGCAGAGTTTTGTTTGACAATCTGGCTCAGAAGGAGTTTCCTGTGGATTACGCTTCCCATGAAATGCATATTCTATTAACATTTATGTTTATAATTATCCTGTACTTTTACATAGGTTCAGTTGAACAGAGGCAAAACATGGCACTTTTCTCACAGATCCGAGCAGCTGATGGGCAAAGGTTAATTTGTCAGTACATGGACACATTAGCTTGTCACATCTGCTATTAATTGCAAACAGATATATTAGTCTAATTAAACATTGCAAGGAACTGACCTAAATTGTTCAATGGTCTGTTGCTACATATATTCTGCTATTAACACACTTCATGTTTCATGTTTAGCTTTTGTATACTGATGAGAAGTAGCATTCTTAATTGTAAAGCTAGCTATGCTTCTTGCAGTCACCACTTACTGCTGGTACATTTAATGTGCTCCAAATGTAAAAATAAAACACATGTGACACAGCCATGTGAATTTTCTGTCAAATCGCAGCCATTCCTACTCTGTTGTCTTCATCAGTTGTGTTCTTAAATGATTATTTTCCTTGGCAGCTGTCTAAGTGGCTTGTCGCAGTCTAATTTCAAAACTCATTATTAGGACAAACAGTTGCAGTGCATCAATAGCCCATCAGGATTAATTAAAATGGGAATCAACAGCTGTTAATCAGATCACTTGCAGTTGATCAGTGTAGAGACTGTCATCAACGTATTACTGTATTCATTTGTTATTGTGTGTCTACAGCTTGTAACAAACTGAATAATGGCCTGCTATAAAATATTTGAGTTGCATATAACAGCATCTTTAAAAAGCATTGTAAGATGCAAATTATAGTATTTAAAATAAAGTAACTTGAAACTGTACCTTTCTGTTCCAGAGTCAGTTTCTTCTACTGTGGTATTGACAGCTCTCCCCTTTTGAAAAGGTGTATTTTGTTCTAAGGGTCAACAGCAATCAATTTATCAAATCCTTTATTTTTGGTCCTACTTTTCAAAAATGTAAATAAATAGTTTCGCAAAAACACAGGAAGAAAAATATTTTCCCAGCAGGTGCTGGATGCAAAACATATTTTAAAATGTAGAAATATTGTGTCTTTGCTTGATAAATAATTGTGACCAAAATATCTTATTACAACAAAATTGTGAGTCAGGAAATTTGTAAATCACCGTTGAAAAACCCCACTAGTTAAGAAATAATACTTTTAAATGAATTTAAAATATGGAACCTGTTCCTTGTTTGTTTGTTTTTTAAATTGAGCAAATGTTTAACTAGCCAACCACTGCTCAGTGCTTGTAGACAAGTACTTTTAGTTTTTAATTTAACAGAGTAACTGCTAAAAAATTCCATTTTTTTATGTCTAGACCAGCGGTTCCCAACCTGTGGTCTGTGGAGGCTACTACAAGGAGTCTGCGGAAAAGAAAAATAATATCTTCAACCAAGGAAACGTACAATTTCAAATAAAAAATAATTTCATATAAGGTGTGTACATTACAAATTATTACAGAGTGCATATTATTTCTTTGTTGTTATGTTGGATTTCCATAAAAAATGGAGTGTAAAAAACAACTAGTAGCATGTGGTGGTCTGCAAAATGTTTGGAGGTTGAAAAGGGGTCCGCACACTCGAAAAGGTTGGTAACCACTGCTCTAGACTATAATCAGATTTGAAAACAAAAGGTAATGTGCAGATACACCCAGCTAGCATAGCTCTGATGCTTCTAGAAATTGTTTCATACATATTCTTGAAACAAAACAAGGCAAGAGTGAAAAGAGATGGAGAATAAATGAAGAGAACAGATACTGAAAGGGTGTTCCAGACAGAAGCTGCAAAAGAGAAGGTTTTTGCATCAATTTTGATTAACTTGTATGAAAGGACAGATGGGAGTCAACTCTAGTCAGTGACAATTCAGCTGAGAAGAGTGAAGAGACAAAGTATGTGTCACAGACTTGGACAAGTCAATGGAGATGGTGGAGGTGCAGGGGAGGCTAACATTAAAAAGGAGGGAAACTTTTAACCCAGTCATCAGATAAATGGAGAGTCAGTGCAGATATCTAAGGATGGAGGTGATAGATTGGTTCTTTGTACATATGAGGTATGAGAGGCAGGAATATCATCCTAGTTCTGATGCTATATGCACATTATTAACAACAAAACAATGATAGACTATGGGACTTGGGGAGTCCTAGATAAGAAAATTACAGTCATTAAGGCGCTTTTCTTTAGACCAGTCAGTCTACTATACATTTTTGTTGAGATTTGAAGAGAAAACAGCTTTCTGTAGAGTTGTAAATGAAAACAAACAAGGAGGCAAGAAAGAATAATATACATGTATGTGCATATAGGACACACACCAACACACAAGCCTTTGAATTGCATGTCTGTTGATACATATGTGAATAAATGTGTGCATGTATTTCTATGTCCCCTCAACCTCCAAAAAAAATTATCAGCTTACGCAAAGTTGCTCAAATGTGTTTTCTATAAACTGGCACTAAAAATTAATGGAATCACAAATTTCATTCCACATGCCTTCCCACCCCAAAAATATGCAAGGCATGCTATACAACAGGAGAGTGGGGTGGATAGGAGAGCTGATCTTGTGAGTTGGAGGAAACTAGGTAGGCTGACTTTCCATTAGGGCGGTAAGCCCCACGTGAGGCAGAAGACACTTGTAATATCCTTGGGGCTTCCAATGAGAAACACTCACATGGACAAGATTGAGCAGCTTATTTAAATTCCTCCTGTGTGTAGTTTCAGTTGGATAATGCCAGGTTTGTTATGGCTCACACTGCATGATGATGTAGTAGAATGTTACCCAACTCGAGCATGTACCACTAACACCTGGCTGGATGACATGGAAGGCACCGCTTTGGCATAGGTAGATCTGGGGAACTCAACAATTTGCCAGCCTCCTGTGGAACGAAGATGATGGGCTGCAGCGGTAATATTTTTACCCTGCTTGAAATGCAGGTGTTTGTATGACACAGAGATTGTTTATGCAATGCTCTGGCCATTTTCTGTGCCTCTGGAATAGCCACCCATGTAATGGGGGATTCGAAAGTGAATTCTCCAGCTAGTTTTAGAGCTGGTATTTGGAAACCTTACAGCTTAGTGGTTCCCAACCTTTTTGGCTTGATGGCCACAGATATCATTTTTTCCAACACTGAAGGACTACCAGTCTCTGTCAGCAGCTACCCTCTGCAGCCACATGGAAGGAGTGCAGCGAGGAGCTGCAGCAAGGAAACCGCACATGTCCTGTAGCCTCGTGCACACCACGTGGGTCCCTAGACAGTGGCAATTTTCTGCAGCCAGGGAAATGGGAGATCAGTGCTCCCCTCCCTCTGGCTCCAGCAGGGACCCCAGCGCCTAGGGACCGAGGCCGAGCGCGTTGGCATGCTCCCTGCTACAGCTAGGGGGCAGGGAATGCTGATCTCTCATCCCCTTAGCTGCAGCAAGAAGCCTGCACCCATTTTGTAGCCCCACTGCAACACGCTCCACCTGGGTCCTTTGGCAGCGGCTCCCTTCTGCAGCCAGCGGGAGGGGTGTGGCAGGCCACTTTGAAAGACCCTGTGGGCCACCTTTGGCCCGCAGGCCGTGGGTCAAGAATCACTGTTACAGATTATCATCCTGACGATGAGGCAGGAAGGTGTTTCTCTCTGTTGAGGCCCATCAATGAACAGTATTATAATTATTAGCCTATGGCGATGTGGAAACGCAACCTTTACCTTTCATTTTCATAAACCTGGTTATTGTCATTCACCATTAAAAGCCTTTGCTGCAGCCTGCAGATTATGCAGAATGCAGCAGCCTGTTTCCTCACCAGCTTGAATATCATGCCCGTGGTCTGCCCATCTCGCTCCCTCGGTATGGGCTGAGAACAAAGTGGCCCTGTGAGGGGGTATAGAGGACAGCACTGGGCCCCAGTAGTGTTGATCCTCCGGCCTTGCTGAGCCATGCTCCAACTGGAGATGGGGCTGAAAAGGGAGCAACCCAGTTCAGCTGGCGGAGGCGGGAGGAGGACAGACCAACCCTGAAGGCTGTGACAAAGGGGCCTGAGAAGCCTCCCTGAGGGACTAGCTGCTGAGCCCCTTGGGAAGAAATGCAGTAGCAGGAAGTGACCCAGAGAGGAGAGCTCAGAGAGTCCCCACCCAGAGGTCAAACACTGCCGACCTTCTTAGAGCCCCTGGGTTGGTGTCTGGCAGGCCCAGGCTCCTCTACCACTGCCCCCATGACTGGGTGGGTGTTAACCATAGGACCCTATTATGGGTACATTGACTTGAAACTGGCATTTTTTCAATGGTATAGGCCCATACTGAGTTCCAACCGCTTCCTTGAGCCTTGTGCTCATGGCTATTTGGCCTGATGCACCACCTGTGAGGCGCCCAACAGCACATGTTCGATGGCTGGCCAACTACTGAGGTAGGCCCTAAAATATGGAATTTGCCTTCTCTGACACCATTCACCATTTCTCACTTATTTTATAAAGTCATTACTGCAACCTACCAACCCCTACTGCTTTTTGCTTGGCCCCATATTTATCACTTCCCCTCCCTTGAACAGGCTGCCTTCCTCCATCACTTAATGTTAGGTTCCTACATCATCAATTGGTTATATAAGGTTGAGTTTTTAGGCGGTGGGTTTGTTTTAAATAAAAACAACTATTTAATTTGTTTGATTTTTAAATTGAACCTATTGATTTGCTCCAGGCATACATACAATTAAAAACAAGAATAGGTGTAATAAAAGAAAGCAAATAATCATACAATTTAGTCTACATTTTACTGTTTGAATTTAGTTTGTATTACATTGTACCTCAACAGGAGAAAGAGGGGGATATGCTATAAATACATTTCTTAGCAGTTGTATATTATATTAGCCCAGATGATAGCAAAAGCTGCTTAAAAGTAGGGAGAAGGGCTCTATTTATACCATGATGATGAGCGTGAGCTCTGATATGGATACTGAAAAGGATCTCCGAGGAACTTTAAAAAGTGACCCAGGCAAGCTATAAACACTTCTCCCATCCCTTTCCTGTGACTTACAATGCATGTACATAGTTAATACTTAGTGCATTGCAAAGAAAACAGGAACAGAATTCTAACTGGGACACATATGTCTGGGTTCAGCAGACACCAATAATTCTAATGTGTGCACAGTGGTTTCATTTTATGAGATTACCAAGATGGTTAAATAAAATGACATTTTTACTTTGTTTAGCCAATAGAAAATACCCCATGGGGTGAAGAGTATGAGGAATATGTCACTCCTCCATACATTAAAGCAAAAAGAGGAAGCTGGTATTAGGAGAGCAGAATCCCAGTTAGGCTTATATTTTGCCACCCTATCACTCTCGCTGCCGTAGGCCGATGCCATGGTCTGCTTGCACTGTAAGGCTGGCCTTAGTAAATGGTTATGAAAGAGAACTCAGCATGTGCCGTGGGCATTATAGTTTTAGGTGATGATGGGGGTCAATTTTTTAAAGCTATATTCCCCATTTCTCTTGCTATGCTAAAGTTAGAGATGCACATTGTAAGACATACTGGGGAACACACTTCATCCCTTAGCCTGGATGACACACGTCGTCTTAGTGATAATTGCTGGAGGAACTGTGGAGGCCATGGTGACTAATGTTATGCCCATATGCTCTGGATTCACCCAGTAGCACAATCATTTTTGCAGGCAATCTTTGATTTGCTCTTGACGCTGATGAGATGGAAATTAAATTTTATATGCTCTAATGACATTGTCTGGAGCAGAATTTCAAAAGGACCCCCCGTGCAAGGATACTAGCAGTGACTACTTTTTGCAGCTTGATAGACCATGAGCAATGGAGTTTTTAAGGTGGAAATTATAGAATTTTACTCCTATTTCATTCAAGCACAAGTTAGCATTCAAATTTCATTCCAAATACTGACATATAAGAAAAATATAAAACCAGAGAGGAATATGGCCATAATGCTTGGTCATGTGAGTAATACGAATCTGTAGTTAACTAACCTCTTACCATGAGAGGGATGCTTTATATTCCCTCAGAGCTTGGGATACAACCACTGTATTTTGGATTCTGTCTGGCTCTCCAGATATGCTTCAGTAATTTCTGTTTCTCATGATGCTGATATGTAATAATGGGACTGAGTAATGCCTGTTCATTGCAGTTCTATCTTGTTTAAAAGCTGTATGGAATTCTCTTTTTGAGGAGAAAGGTGTCTAACAGGTCTGCGCCTACCCTGCTTTGAATATAGTACACACTGTGCAAACTCTGAATTTACCCTCTACCTGAGATTGGATTTATTGATCGTTTAAGAAATAATACAACAAGCTTCAGCCTGAACTTTCACTGCAAGCATCTTTATTTCTAGGGGGTCTGCCCTTCATGTCCTAGTCTCTAAGTTTCTCTGCCAGTAGGAGGTGCTTGAATCCCTGTTGTATCTTGGTTGGAGCTACCTAACCACCTGCTAGTATGACTCAGTGATAATTGCACCTGATAACTAGCTGACTCACCCAAGGAGCCCTACATCTCTATGCAGGGTTTCAGAGTCTGCCTTTCTTTTGCAAGGGCCCTGGTGGATGTTTTTTCCACAGTTAGTCCTTTCACTCCACTCTCAAAGCCTCATGTAGTCATCATGGTCATTAGTCAACCAATAAGGACTGGATGAAACTCCCAACAGAGTCATTCAGTGCCACCCTACAAATGACCAAAGTACCTACCACTGGGCATCAAGAACATGTTGCCTCTGCAGAGTTTTTCAACCTACTTCTTAGTTAGGGAGTGTGCAAATAGGAAACTGTATTGAAAATGCAGCGCATTACAACCACCAGGCTACCAGGATGGCTAATGGAAAAATAATTGCTAACCTCTTCCCAAAATGTAGCTTAATTGGCTGTTGTATATGAACACCTCACAGGTAGATAAAGTATGTGGTTGCATTGCAATGTAGGCTTGTCCTCAATGTGCCACTATTTTAGACACTAGACAGGGGTATTCCTGACCAAGAGTGAGACAAGGAAGCAAGTACATCCTGCTGCTTCTAGATGCATGTCAGCATTACAAAAGGATTGATGTATTTCACTCACATGGCTCAGCTGGCAGGCAGATTGACAGTCAGCATTTGTTCCTCAACTACCAAGACTTTTGCCAACAGTTTTATGAATAAAAAGCTGCTTATTCTGGACAACAATAAGTGAGTAGGGCCCAGATCCACAAAGGTAAATAGGTGCCTAAACCCCAGATGTAGGCTCTAAGGCCCAGCTTTAGGTGCCATTGCAAACCTCAAACCTCCCACTTGGCTGTCACTTAACCCTGTAGGGCCTAAACTCACTTGGCCCTTACATTTTTTTTCTGTAAATGTTCCCTAGGTGCCTAAGTTTCTGCCTCTGGGAATGTGCACTGCTTCTTCGAGGCATCAGGACACCCATCTCCTGCCTAATTCCAGTGTGATCCATGAACGGGGGGAAATAGGCAGCAATCTCTCCCGGGGAGCCTGATCCTGTAAGTGTTGTGAAAGGCTGTCTTTTGGATCAGGTCTCATTCAAAATCTGGCTGAGGAGGCATGGGGGGGGGGCTCATAGCTTTTATCCCAGTGTTTAGAGGATGCACCTTGGATGTGGGTGAACTGTGGGTTCAGTTTTCCCCTCTGCTTGAAGAGGAGAAAGAATTTGAACTGGGGGGGGGGGGCGGGAATCTCCCACCACTTAAGAGTGCTTCAACCATTGAGCTACAGAATATTCAAATGTATGGCTCCCTCAGTCTCTCCTGTTGAAGATGTTGCACTATGGATCAATACTTAAGTAGTCATTGGGCCAGTGAGAAAGAGCATGTTTGTAGCCTGGTTGTTAGGGTGCTCACCTGAGGGTGGGAAACCCATGATCCAATCCACCGGCTCCAATGACTCTTTATTTACCTGAAGCAGAACAGCTTTAATGGGAGTGATTGAGGACTTCCTCTCTGACAACAGAATATCCCCTTCATCCCTGGTTAGAGCACTTTTCTGAGAGGTGGGAATTGAACTTGGGTCTTCCTCATTTCAGGTGAGTGCTCTAATCACTGGGCTAAAAGTTATAAAGAGGGTACGTGACACCTCCTCCTCCTCTGGCCATTTTGCATGGAGTGAGGCAGGTGCCTCACAAGAAATGACTTTGGCGCCTAAGCCACCTGACTGTGGATTGCTCACAGAAATAGGTGCCTCCCTGCAGCACAGATTTAGGTGTCTATCGCCTTCAGAGGTGTGAGGCTTGGGACAGACCCCTCTCATTGACACTTCCTATTGGCTAGATTAGGCAGCTTCCCACCTAGTGTGCTGGATTTTGTGGATCACATTATTGGTGCCTATCTCTTCCCATTCATTGTATAGAGACCTTGGGCACCTAACTCATGCTTTATAGGTCACACTGTTGTGTTGTTCCAATGATTATCTAGGTGCTTGAAAGTCAGACATTGCAACACCTAAATTCTTTTGTGGATCCAGGCCTAGGTGACTGTCAGCTGTAGCTGTAGTACAGCTCAGGCATGGGAGCATCAAGCAGCAGGTCAGCAGGGGGCTTGTATGGCAGATTTGAGTGAGACTATAAAAGATACCATTCACCTTTCCCTCTGTTCTATTCTTCCAAGAGAATGTTCCATTCTGAAGGTCTCCAAATCAGCTGTAAAATCTCTAGAGACACTGATTCAGGAACTATTAAAGGTTCTCTCCATACACACACTCGATCTGTGCAATACATGTGATCTATTTCACTTGTCAATATTAATACTAATGGTCATGGGTAAAGAGGTGTAGCTTAAGTATGAGCACAGCCCCGCCTGTTAAAGCCTGTGGGGACTGTTATCATGTGTTTAGCACTGACAATTCTAATTCCAGCTAGCAGAAACTGACCACAGATTGGCATAGAGAGAGGGAGGCTCCCTTTTGTCTCACCTGGAAGATCTGCTACTTATATACATTGTGACCCCCCCTACAAGTACCGGCTGCAGAAATGGCCAGGAGACACGTAAGTCTGAATGAAAGACATGACTGTTCAGGCCTTGTCTACATGACCATTTAGTTCATGGCAAGCTGGAGTGTAAATCTGCCCTGCGCTAGCCTGCCCTGCACCAAATGTCTGTGACAGCCCTGCTGCCACGGGTAAAGCCTAGTGTACTTTAATCTACCCCGCTTCAACATGAGAGTAGACCCAAGCACACAAAGGAATTGTTAGGGTGCATCATCTGGGTTCTCATGGACCGTTAGCATGCTGCAGAGTAGATTTATGCCCCAGCTTGCCATGAGCTGAATGTTTCTGCGCCCTTCGTTACATCCATTCTAGACTCTGGCCTGCAGCTGACAGGTGCCAGACACTCAGATAAAAGTCAGATGCCAGAAGTAAATAGACAAGCATAGGAAC
>ML675646.1:29098312-29116095 GCA_007922155.1 Mesoclemmys tuberculata
ACCCCAAAAATAAATGTGTGTTTGATTGGATATTAGTTATGATATAATTTTTTTCAGTGTACAGGCTTTTCCTCTTTGTTTATGTAGGTCTGTTTCACTGTTTCTGAATTTCTACAGAAGAGGCGGATTCAAAGGGTGGGCAAAATAAAGTAGTTTTTGCCAAGCTAGCTTGGAATTCAAAAATCTCCTGCATGGGACTCAAATGTATTGCCAACTGGCCATGGGTGAAAATGTGATTTGGGTAAAGAAGATCTAATTCTTTGTATTAGTTGAGGTTGAGATGTTCAAAGGTGGCCAAAGAAATGAAGCACCCAAATTCTGTCAGGTTCTTTGAAAATCCCAGTTAGAAGCTCTGTAGCTATGTAAACAGTTTGTTATTTATTGCTCAAAGATCGTGGCCTAATCCCTCAAATTTTGGACCCTATTCTACCACACACACCATATGAGCAATAGGGTCATTTGTGCACCAAGAACTCCCATGGAAGCCAGGATGCATTTTGGGAGCCCAAGGAATGTCAAAAGATGCATTACAAAGAATCCATAACAAGGAGGGTTCACCTATCATAGAAGGAACAGTGGTAACGTAGGTTAAGCATTCAATTGGCATGGTATACAGTGTAACATAGGCTCTTCAGTGGAGATGAATGAACCAGTTCAGGTACAAATCAGAGCCAACCTGAACAAGCAAAAAACTGATGTCCAAATCTGAACTGAATAATTTTGAGGGTCTGTTCATTTATTTTATTGTTTAAATTTTTTTCATTTTTACGCACCTTCACATTTTCTAACAGGCTGAGACCAGAGGCAGAATATATCTATATTTGTGCATGTATCTGTGTATTAAAAATGTGTGTGTATATGAGTGAGTGTAGGTGTAGACACTCCCACATTGATTTTGTTATTAAGATATAGGATTAGCTACATAATTTTACTTGTAACCCCCCACTCCAAACCAAAACTGTCACTTACTCCGGTATTATTACACATTAGATTATTTGATAAAAAGATTTCACTGCATTGTACATTTTTTTAGGGAATTTAATTGAGCACAGTCTTTATAAGCTTTATAATTTAAAAGCTTCAAAACACAGTTTTAGCCAGGTCATCCTTGCAAGAGCGAGACTGTAATTTTAATAGGATTTTCAGCAGGTTAAGGAAATAAAAATAATTGAACAATAAATAATTTGTAGCAAGGATCTTTTTCCTGTTTCACTTACTGGTCTTCTTGTCTATGGCTTTTTAGCCTTAACAATAGGTCCAAAGTCTGTTCTCAGGGTTTGATTTTGTAAACCCTGATCTTCACCTCTTTTTTTAACTGCTTTAGCCTCTGTGAAAATAAGGGTGGGGGGGGAAGGGGCGGGAAGAAATATGCCCATTACAGCTGGAAAAGTTAACATGCATAAATGGCACTTTTATAAAGGGAAGGTTGTAATAAGTCATGTGATTTAAAGTAAAGGCAGCACAGCATGCAATGGGAGCAATTTTCTGCCCCTCAAACAGCACTTCAGGTGATGTTGTTCATCTTTCTCTGACTTGCTGTGTCAAAGCATGCCCAGAGCTGAGGTGTTCAGGGATCCTACATGCAGTAAGTGTCCAGCTGAAAAACCTGGGAGATATCCCAGGGCTCCAAGAGTTCACTTTTGCAGTTGCTCTGATTTACTTCAGAATGCACCTCCAGGGAATTTGTGTCTTCCATTGCTTTAGTTTCCCATTTCCTTTCTTGTCATCTTTAAAAATCCATTAAAGATCACAAAGACAGTTACTACCAGCTTCCATTTCTCAGGGTTTGTGTAGCTTAAATAAAGTGTGCTGTTTCAGAGGTGAGCTGACTGCTTTCGTGGCTGCACCTTGATGTTCTTAGGACGACATTTTAATTAGAGGTGGTGGTCACTGCTCGAGAAAATAGGCTGACGCTAGCAGGGAAATAAACAATTTTCACTCGCAAGAATTGCATGATTATTGGCTCATAGGAAAAGTGAGCAATGGAATATTAAAATCCAAAGGTAATCAAAATAAAATGTGGTTTTAATATTCCATATTTTATCTGACAGATATAAAATTACCATGTTAGTGTAAGAAATTAAATTGATTATTATTTATTATTAAAACAAAGGCTATGAGTTATCCCTTAATAGGCCAAATCTAATTTTCTGTACCAAGAATTTTACCTACCTCATATGCTTCCCAGGCTTCATCTATTTGTACAGTATTCATATAACTTTCCCTACAGTACAGTAAGCTTATGGTAAAATGCCACATCACCTATCATATCATATTAATTCAGATTTGTCTATCATTTTGTATGGTTGCTGCCTTGCCTTAGGTTGTTATAATAGCAATACCTTACCTGTCATCTCCTGCTAACATTGCATCGCCTATAAAACTGCTGTAATGCAACCTCAGCTCTCCCAGGTTTTACCATCACCTTACCTATTACAGCATTATAAATGATCACTTATTGGGTGCATCCACATATAGTTTTATTACATTTCAACTATATTGAGACAGCAGTTGCATTTTTGCATTAAAACAGAGTGAATCATTCAATCTCTGCTTGATAGATTCATGTTTGGAATATCTCCTTTCCCTTTCCAGCTATGCCCAATCTAGTTATGTGGCATTTGGAAGATAATGCTCCCAAATACAGGAATAAGTAGTCAGAGTAATTATATAAATAAATAAATAAATAGAATTTAGAAATGCTTCATTTTTTCCCCTTCACGTAGCTCATTTTTTCTTCTGTAGAAAATCTAATTTTTCTAGTTTAGTCTTTGCCAATAATCATTTGCTAAATATGAAAAGAACTCACACCTTTGATTTTATTTTGTTTCAAGTTTATTGGAAGTTCAAAATACATGTGACAGACCAGTTAGTAGGAACATAGGCAAATGTTAATGCAGTGCTACTTTTTCTACTTTAAAATGAGACTCCGTTTAAGCCAAATGGAGTACAACGGTACACCCTGGTCCCTAGCACCAGTTATTCTGACTGGGATAAAATTAATCAGCATTACTAAGGTGGCACCTTGAAATGGCCTCTTCAAGGCTGCACCCATGGACAATTTGTGGAGCATGAACTCTGCACGTTTTTGGGGAGCCAGGTATGTGCACATGAAGGAGGCTGCCTGGATTTGGCCCACAGTATTTAGCCAATCATCAGAATTATTTTGAAACTTTTTCGGTATTTTGGTATCACTACTGGGCTTGGCGATCCTGCAGATAAAAGGCAATTTTTCTTATGCTGAAAAATGGCTATCAATAATTGTGCACTTTGCCGTGTGCTCCTGCAAAGAGTTGAGCCCCCTGCACCCAATCAGGACAGAAGCCCCATCTTGCAGGTGGGGTTCAGGCACATAGGAAGAGACAGTCTGGCCCAGATCCTCAAAGGTATTCATTTTAATGGGAGTTTAGGTGCCTAAAGATCTTTTAGGATCTGGGCCTCCCTGGCCTGAAATCTAATTTAAAATAAGATGTAATAAATGAATGTAACAAACAACCTAAGGGGGGGGCGAGGAAGAAAACAAAGAAAAGAACGTGTTAGTCTATGAGCATAACCTGACGGTTCCATATTTAACCAGATGTGCTAAATTAGTGCATTAAACCTTGTAAAACAAATGGCGTATGGAAATGCTGCCACAGCCTTGTAATATATACCATGTTACCCAGGGTAACATGAGTTTCTCACAGGAAATAGCATCTCATTGGATACCAAGTCTCTAACACTGTGTTTTCACATAATTAAACTGGACATGGTTTAGAAAAAGAAAAAAGGCTAGGATACAACGTTAAGCTGCAAATAATATTAAATGGCATTATCAATAACAGAGATCCCTGGATTTGCATATTAATTGTAAGAAGGTGCTAATTTGAGTGTTTTAAGCTCGCATTCACAAGCTTGTTTACATGCTTTGTTCCACCTGGACCTGTTTGGAGGTTTGTCAAAAACCTAACAAGCAGAAAAAGATTGCATTTGAAAACACACATGCATGTTTAATTAAGCTAGGGCCACTGAAGATTCCTCAATATATTTAGCTGTTGAGATTTAAGCACCACTAGAGCATCAGGCATTATCACCTTTTGAAGTATTGCAGAATCTTTAATATTTAAAGCACAAAGCAGACTTTAATATAAAATTCTAGCAGACCATAGAAGATTAAAGACGCATTATAAATGTGACAGTTTGTAAATGGAACACCAGTATTAAAGGGAACCCCCTGATATTTTACAGCATATTTTTCAGGTGTATGCTAAATTATTAATACAATTAAATAGCTGTAATTATTCTCTAGGAGTGGACAGCAATTTAACTGTTAAAAATAGTGATTAACGGAAATGTAGGGAAGTAGTAATGTCTGTGTACCAGACTGCTCAAACATTTCAAACTTCGCATGGAAGTGGCATCTTATGTTAATTTAAAACACCCAGGACCTTCTGACACAGAAATCATCTGCTCCCTTCCACCAGGCAGGAACCAGAGATGGTTGGTTTTCCTACTCATTGGCTTCAAGCTTGGCTTAAAGGATACAACTGTTTTTCATTGCTAAAGGTGCTCCTTACAGAAAATTGCAAAGGAGTGGAGGGAGTCCATATGGGAATTTGATTTCTGGCTTCTGAAGAATTTTAATTCTGAAGTCGGATGACCCAAGACCAGCTTGCCATAGCCACATAAAGAGTTTTGAAAGCCAGAAAATTAATTCAACTTTATAGCAGGAACCATTGTGATCATCTAGTCTGATATCCTGTATAAAACAGTCCATAGAATGTCCCCAAAATAATTTATATAGCATATTTTCTAGAAAAACATCCAATCTTGATTTAAAAATTGTCACTGATGGAGACCCCACCATGACATCTTGGTAAATTGTTCCCTTGGTTAATGACCTTCGCCATTAAAAATGTATGCCTTATTGCCAGTCTGAATTTGTCTAGCTTCAATTTCCAGCCATTGGATCATGTTATAGCTTTCTCTGATAGGTTGAAGAGCCCCTTATCAAATATTTGTTCTCCATATAGGTAATTATAGACTGTAATCAAGTCAGCCCTTAACCTTCTCTTTTTTAAGCTAAAAAGATCGGGCTCTTTGAGTCTATCATTATAAGGCATGTTTTCTAATCCTTTAAATATTCCTGTGGTTCTTTGAATCCTCTCCAATTTATCAACATCCTTCTTAATCTGTGGAGACCAGGACTGGATGCAGTTTTCCAGCAGGAGTCGCACCAGTGCCAAAATATATACATAAAATAACTTCTCTATTCCTACCTGTTTATGCATCCAAGGGTTTCATTAGTGACCTGTCCTCTTCATTATTTGGCACTCCTCCAATTTTTGTGTCACCTATTATAATGGGTTAACTTTGCTATGTATACGTTTTCAGATCAGCATAGACTCATGTGTAGTAGGTTTTGCCACCTGGCACTGTTGCAGCTGGCATCACAAGATATTGATGTGCTAAACATTCATATGCCCTTTGATGCTTTGACCACTGTTCCTGACGACATTCATCCATGCTGATGGTAGGTTCTGCTCAATAATGCTCCAGAGCAGTGCAGACCGATGCAGGTTCATTTTTATTCTCTGAGTCAGATGCCACCAACAGAAGGTTGATTTTCTTTTTTGGTGGTTTGGGTTCTGTAGTTTCTGCATCAGTGTGCTGGTCTTCTAAGTCATCTGACAGCATGTTCCACACCTCTTCTTGCTCAGCTTTTGGCAGGCACTTCAGATTCTTAAACCTTGGCTCAAGCGGTGTAGCTATCTTTAGAAATTTCACATTGGTCCCTTCTTTGTGTCTTGTCAAATCTGCAGTGAAAGTTTTCTTAAATTGAATATGTGGTGGGGCGTCATCCAAGACTGCCTTAACATGAAATAAAACCACAGAGCAGGAGACATACAATTCTCCCCCAAGGAGTTCAGTCACAATTTAATTAACACATTATTTTTTGAGTGAGTGTCATCAGCATGGAAGCATGTCCTCTTGAAGCATAAAGGGGCATACAAATATTTAGCATGGCTGACACATAAATATCTTGCAATGCCGGCTACAACGGTGCCATGTGAATGCTTGTTCTCACCTTCAGGTGACATTGTAAACAAGAAACAGGCAGCATTATCTCCCATAAATGTAAACAAAATTGTTTGTCTCAGTGCTTAGCTGAACAAGAAGTAGGACTGAGTGGACTTGTAAGCTGTAAAGATTTACCTTGGTTTGGGTTTGAGTGCAGTTACGTAACAAAAAAAAAATCTACATTTGTAAGTTGCATTTTCACCATAAAGGAATTGCACTACAGTACTTGTGTGAAGAGAATTGAAAAATACTATTTCTTTTGTTTATCTTTTTTTACCGTGCAAATATTTGTAATAAAGAATAATAATATTAAGTAAGCACTTTACATTTTGTATTCTGTGTTGTAATTTAAATCAATATATTTGAACATGCATAAAAATATCCAAAAATATTTATAATACATTTAAACTGGTATTCTATTACTGTTTAACAGTGTGATTATTAATCACAATTAGTTTTTTTTAATCGAGTTAACTCAAAACAAATGAATCGCTTGAATTAACGGAATTAACTAATTAATTGGCAGCCCTAGTTCTTTTTATTAAGCTTTAGTACTATGTAATATGTCACACAGTGGGTTTCATCTTCAGAGCCCTTTGCAAACACTCACTAACATCCTAGTCAGGTAGGTAAGTATTTACGTCTCCACTGGGAAAACCCTAGAGTGAGTGAGAAACTTGAGTGACCATTCAGCGAGTCAATGGCAATAGCTGGGGTTAAAACTCAGTAGTTCCTAGCTTCTCTTCCTCTGATCAGGCCATTAGATGAAGTCTCTTTTTCTCTCTCTCTCTCAGCACTTCTTCACCTTTGATTGAGGACGGTGTGCACTTAATCAATTCTTTCTATTGTTTACATTGATAATGCCTTCAAAGGCAGTTGGCCTGCAGCATTCAGACCAGGAGAGCTCACTGCCATGTACAGATGTCAGCTAACTCATTAAGCACAATTATCAAGGTCCATCTGATGGCACCATTGATAGCTATATAGGAACAGAGTCTATGAAGGATCTACCTAAGGAGGAGCGAAGAGAGGAATTTTAATGTGGCGATTAAAAGCACAGTGAGTCAAACAACTTAGTTTCTGGAATGACTATTAAACTCTTTGAGTGCTAGGCCATAGCGTTCCTGTCCATAGCTGAAATTGTGCATGAGTCAGTTGAGCACCGAGCATACCAATGTAGTAAGTAGGACCATTTTACTACTAAAATGTGGCAAATTCTTAATGCTTTTATTATGAGAAAAGAAAAAAGAAATCTTATGTTATTCAACAGAACTCGTTAAAACAGAATTTTCAAATGAAAAAATAACACAAAGGGTTCTGAGTTATACTATTCATTGCAGAAATAAAAAATAAATTATACATATTCTCCTAATAGCAAGATTAAAATGGATAAATAATGAAAAGATTACAATGGCTATATTTCTCAAGGTTTATTCAGGGTCTATGTCATATCGTTAACCTAGATAGTATATACTAGAAATGATTAGGCACGCTACTCATATTAAAATGCATTAAAGTGAATATTAAAGTGCATCTTCTATGCATAAAAGCAATACTCAGGTCATGGTTTTCCTCAGACTTTGTACGAGTTGGATTGCACATGTTCTGCATGTACCTGGAGTTTACAGTCAATTCTTTATACAAATGGAAGTTCAACATGTGTGAAAGGGGAACATAGATGAGGGAAAAATGGACATGGGCAATAGGGAGAGATTTAGGCTGATTCTCCTGCTTCGATGGAGGGTTTTTGAGGGATTTCCTTTTCACAGTGCTCAAAAGAAGACTTCACACTTTCATTCTGTAAGGTCCTGCATCCAGGACTGGCCTGAAGGAATACAAAGTCCCCTAAAATCACCAGAATAAAACAATCTAGCACTTTCATATGGCATTCAACCCAGGCACCCATGGTTCCAGTCAAGGGCTCAAGCCACTAGGCAATCCTTTCTGCCCCTACCCTGCCAGCATCTCTCAACCCCAGACCTCCATAGTTATGCTTACACAAGACAGCCACCAACCTGGTTGATTTCCACAACAAGTAGTAGTGGCACGAAACAGGGACAGCCAAGTCTTAATATTTTTGCCTTTTAAATTGTAGTTATTTTTAAAGATCTAAGGCGAGCCTTCTCAGTTCTGCTGTTTGCTCCCATCTAGCTCTGTGGTGCAGCCACAGCACAAAGATGGTGACAGTTGATTCATAAGACATTATACCAAAAAAAACCCCAAAAACGGGACAAGACGAAAAGAAGAAAAACAACTGTTTACTTCTGAATCCCAAATAAACTAAAAGAACCCAAAAACTTGGAGGAATGTGATGTTCTCCAACAAACCATGATCTCCCTCAAGACAAAGTAAAGAAATTAACACAGAGGGTTTGGAAAACAGGATTCTAATTCTCTATCCCATGTCACAGATTGGGCTAGCTCCTGATCCCACTGACTGGGAGCAGGGTCAGATGCTATGGTAAAAAGGCCTCTTTTTTTAGCATGAGAATGGATAGACTTGGTAGGTAAAGCCAGCAGGTTCAGTTAGGCCTAAATTTGTCCCAAATGCTGTTGCTGCTTTAAGCAGCTTTAACTCTTGTGAAATCCCCTCAGCAACTGTTACTGTGCAGTCAAAGGGGATTAGCCAGTGGCAGCTGGGGGAAGAGGGAAGAATCGAGAAGCAGCCCCAGCAGGGAGTGAGCCTGGCTTTCTGATGTTTGGGCACTTCCCTGGACCTCAGAGACTGGGGTGCTGCACAGCTTTCTCCATGGAATTGGAATGATGGCTAAGAAACTTCCTGGTTAAGAAATGGCTGAGGAACTCCATGAGGTGAACGTGATGCTTTCTTGGGGCACCCAGACTGAGAGTCACCCCCAGATGCCCTTATGAGGGAGTCTGTCTTGCGGTAGTTGGGTGACAGCTCTTGCACACCACCAGCCTTTCACCCACTCAAGCACTCTTCTCAGGACTTTGCCTGTCCTAATTTTGCTTTGCAGGTTAACTTTAGGTGCACCCCAAGCCCCGTGTAGTATCCAGTCCCTGTCACTGAACAGTCACAGAAATTCCAAGGAAAGATGCCTCCCAAAGAGACTACATACACAGAGCTGGAAGGGTTCCAACTCAGGTGTCATACCTCCCTTATACTGCAGCCCTGAGATGTATTCATAATAAAACAAGAATATAAGTTTATTCACAAAAGTAGAGATTTAAGAGCTAATGAATAAGGATAATGGAAACAAATGGTTACAAATAAAACAAAGGTATAACATGCTTACTAGATACTAAAACTTTAACAGGCCACAGTTCTTTGTCTAAAGCAGTTTCTCACCCTCAAAGACAAACCAGGATCCAAGTTTTCATGAATCACTCTGTCAGGTTGTTCCTCAGTAAATAGATAACAAAATAGCTTTTGGGCTCTCCTTATATTTCCCAACGTTTTTGTCTTTGTCCCCAGAGTCAGGATAATCCCCTGTTGGTTTCCTCCCTGGCATGGTGGCACCAAGTTGTCTTCTCATTCCCATGTTAACTTGCTTTTCCTGTTTACTTCAACTGCAAATGTAGCTCTCATTTTGTTTGGCTTACAATGCTTAATTAACAGATGACAGAGAGATAACTACCTTCCTGCTTGTCTGGAAGAAAGCAGTTTTTCCCTTTGTTTGGATACAGATTTTAAAGTGTAATATCAGTAAGCATACGTAATTCCTTGCATAGTGTTAATATATACATTTCACAACAATATTAATGAGCAGTGTGTCAGTGGATTTCATGTGATCCCTTGTAAGACCTTATTTATGCATAAATACTATTAAAATGATCTGTTATGTATCATGAGTTTGTCCAACCTGCTAAGAGTTGCTGACACCAGTGAACCTTATTGGATCTTCAAACCCTTTGAACTCCTCCCATGCTTTAGTCTGTGACGTGGCCCTATTCTTTGTTTGAAGAGCTTCTTATAGGCCTCCATCACTTCTGCTATAATTAGCCTCTGAGTCGTTTCCAAAGCATTAAATAGCCCAGTCATGCAATAACTATAATATTATATATTATAATATAAAATATAATAATAAAAAAGTAATAGTAAAAAGACATTGTTGGGTGGAAGCCATCAAGAAGGAAGCACTTTCCTGGTTAAGATGTAAACAAAATGTTTAATGCTTGAAATTATGATTTTACTCTGCTTGTTAAATGGGATGGAAACTGGTTTACAATCTCCCACACGTGGTTCTGAATCTGTTAGTGTCGTCACTATTCAGTAGTGTGACTATCAGTGGGCAGTTCAGAAATACTTATTTAATTAATACTTTCCATTTCAAATACAATTTACAGCTGGCATGTGGTGAGAAATGCATCTCACCATGTAAATTTGCATGATGCAGCAGTGAACAGAAAGGGTGTAGCTTTCCTTCCATGATAAAGCTTGAAATGCATAGTCAAGGAGACATAAACATCAACTATCCGTGTAAGAACTATATTAATTTAAATCTATTACTACAGAATCCCTGATCGATTTATTTGTGTGTGTATGCATAGCAATGCTGCTTAATAGCAATCTCTTGGTTTATAGCAAAAAGTTGCTATTATCCACAAGCTGCCAATAAGCAAAAGGCACTGTTTTCAGGGGATACATAGAAAAATGAGAGTGGAACAATGCTACATTGTACAGAACAGTAGCCGTGAAACTGATTATTAACTGTGTATTAACTTTCAGCACTAAAGAAGAAAACTAAACAATGATGCATAGTAATGGATACGCTGTATAATGTGCAAAATAGGAAATCTCAGCTTGCCATGTGTCACAAGGACTCCAATGGCACCCAATTCTGTGAAGAAAAAGCACTTTAAAAACACCAAAGAAAACTTACATTGTTCTTTGTTTGATATCTGTATGCTGAGTGGTACCATACATACTGTAGTGCTCCTTATGTGTCACTCAAATGAAAGCAGCAGCAGATTTCCCCCACAAACTAAAAAATGTTTTTAAGAACAAAATGTGGCTTTTGTTTCCTGCTTTCCATGGTTCGCATCTCCACCTGTAAATCCTCCTCAGTTTTGTGTGCAGTCTCATAACTGTACTCAAAGCCACGACTCCACCTGGAAGATTCCACCTGGAATATTGTGTGCAGTTCTGGTGTCCCATGTTTAAGAAGGATGAATTCAAACTGGAACAGGTTCAGAGACGGGCTACTAGGATGATCCGAGGAATGGAAAATCTGCCTTATGAAAGGAGACTCAAAGAGCTTGGCTTGTTTAGCCTGGCCAAAAGAAGGCTCCGGGGGGATATGCTTGCTCTATATAAATATACCAGGGGGATTAACGTTAGGGAGGGAGAGGAATTATTTAAGTTTAGTACTATTATAGGCATGAGGACGAATGGGTACAAATTGGAAATTAGGAAATTTAGACTAGAAATTAGACGAAGGTTTCTAACCATTAGGGGAGTGAAGTTCTGGAATAGCCTTCCGAGGGAAGTAGTGGGGGCAAATGACTTATCTGGCTTTAAGACTAAGCTTGATAAGTATATGGAGGGGATGTTATGATGGGATAGTTTAATTTGAGCGATTGATTTTGGATTATCGGCAGATAAGTCTGCTCAATGGTCTGTGGGAATGCTGGATGGGATGGGAACTGAGTTACTGCAGAGAATTCCTTTTTGGGTGCTGGCTGGTGAGTCTTGCCCACATGCTCAGGGTTTAGCTGATCGCCATATTTGGGGTCGGGAAGGAATTTTCCTCCGGGGCAGATTGGCAGGGGCCACGGAGGTTTTTCGCCTTCCTCTGCAGCATGGGGCATGAGTCGCTTGCTGGTGGATTCCCTGCAGCTTGAGGTCTTCAAATCTCACTTTTGAGGATTTCAATAACTCAGTCATGGGTTCGGGGTTGTTATAAATGTGTATGGGTAGGGTTTTGTGGCCTGCCTTGTGCGGGAGGTCAGACTAGATGATCATATTGGTCCCTTCTGACCTATGAGTCTATGAGTCTATGAGACTCTTATGAAAAAAGTCCAGTGCACGTCGCCCCTCGGTGAAGGAAGGCTCTTCGGGCTCATCATCCAATGCACTCGCCTCTTGTGCCTCATCAGCCCATTGATGCTTTACAACCGCTACTGTCTCCAGAAATTTGGCCTCAGAAAGCTCCCCTTCTGTCTCCAATTGACTGTCTAACGCAACAATGGCCTCAAATTCCTCTGCTGCTAGATTTTCTGGAACAGAAATGCCAGCCAGCACGTTGATGTCTGCCAGGCCATCATTTTCTGATGCTGACAGGAATCCTCCTTTCCTGCAGCATTTTAGAATCATTTGTGGGAGAACAGCAGCCCATGACTCCTTGGCAAGATGAAGCGCATCAATCAGAGCGGAGTGTTTTGGCAACATCCACTGCTCATAGGTGTGGGGCAGCAGCAGCCCAGAGAGACGATGATGCATGCAGCAAGAGGAGCATGGTAGTGACCTTTGACGGTTTTAATGACCCCTCCTTTGCCTGCATTGCTGGGATTGCGTTCAGTGACAGGAATGTTAACGCAATGTGTGATGGCTCTACACAAGCTGAATGAGCAGGGCAGATGTTGGTCAAGAGGCACACGTCAGCTTTGTACTCACAGCTCCCATTTTCCAGGTCTTAAGCCACTCTTGTCATCCAAGCATTGTCTGGATTTCTGTATATCATAGGTCACTTGGAGTGGTCCCTAGGGAAACAATGGGGGCACTTACTCTTTCCAGCCAGCAGTCTGATGCATTGCACTCCTTCCCCATTCTTCCACCAGCTGATTCGCTTTCTGGTTTAGCATTGGCCTGGTGAACTGAGCACCTTGGCCAAGCTTATGCTGAAAGCAGAGCCAACTTCTTCACATCAGCCCTTGCGGCCTCAGTTTGAACTGTTTCCATGCCACTGTAAATGGTTATGGCTGTTCTTCTGAACGTGCAGAACAACGGACTTCGAGACACCAAACCTGTTGGCCACTTTCACCCGCCAGGAGCCAAACTTTATTGGTGAGAGTTAGGTCCATGTGTTTGGCAGGCATGGCACACAACAAAAGCACTCGGAGTCACAATATTGATTACAGGTAGGACCTCTTCTAAAAGGTTGCTAATAAGCAGCATACCTGTTAGCAATATCTAAATCAGATTGACATTGATGTCAATGGGACAGGATTGGTTGCTGCCAATGTGTTGCCATTAACCAGGTGTGTTATTATCAGGATTGCTGTTAAGCAGACTCTTCTGTAATTAGAAATGGGATAAAGTTAACTGAGAAGGTGACGTATAAATATTAGAAAGTGGGTGAAGATGTCCCGTTTAGATCTAAATATGCTTTAAAGAAGGGTTTGAGATTCAAGGTTGCACCAGATTTAGTGGCTCCAAAGTCTCACAAACTTTTTTTAATGAGATTCTTGTCAAAATGGCAGAAATCTCACAAGAACAGCTGATCACGCAATACTTCCACTATTCAAGATCAAGTGATTCCTGTGACCATTTCATAGAGTTAATTAATAGATTTTAAGGACAGTAGAGATCATTAGATTATGTAGTCTGATTCCCTGTATACATCACTGGCCATTTACAATTAACTCAATTGCTCCTGTATCCTGCCCAATGACTTGTTTTGGACCAACGTATAACACTTATTTTACAACCTCTCTTTTCTCTGTGCCGCACCTTTATATTTCTACGGACTCTGCCTACATGTAGGGACAGATGCAATTTTGAAATGCAGAACTTGTGAGTACACAACTCTCTCACACAGTTCTCCTATATAGGAGCACAGCTCTTCTATATAGACTTGACTTCTCTTAATTCCTCTTTTGTTTTTTTTTCTCAATTTAACTAAAAAAAATTCAGACTTAAAATATAAGGTTGCTTTTTATGGATGAGAAGACATTTCAACCGAAGCTCAACCATTTCAGTCTGATTTCTTACAAGATCCAATCATGAAATTTCAGTAACACTGATCCAGTGTATCATGATCAGTGAAACTGGAGTCAGAGGGCCCATGTTCCCTGGAGGAACTGCTATTGAGGGGACACCATTGAAACAGGAAGCTTGGAGAGTTATGCTGGAAGCAACCCAGCCATGTGAGCAGAGTAGTGCACAGGCTTTGATAAAGTTTCACTTGTTCATCTTAACCTGCATTCAGCTTTACCCTTTGTGATTGAAAAAAGAATGCACTAATTCAGTCTTCAAACTCTAACCTTGTTCAGATGCAGATTCCAACACTATCTCCTCAGTCCACATCTAATATAAATCAAGGCTGAAATCCTTGAGCTGCTGAAGTCAACAGGAGTTTCCATTCCATTCTGCATAGGTTCTTATACTGTGCTCATGGCTGTAGTATCTGAGTTCTGCTGGGGGCTTCGGTGCGTGATGATTTCACCCCTCGTGTCTCAGTTCTTGCCTTTCTTTAGTCAGAAGCAAAGGGTGAATAGTGTAACTTTTCCTTTTATTGTTTAAGCATCCATGTCAATATGAGAGTCTAAATTCCATGCAACCTATAAGGTTGGTTGAGGTACAGTATTGGCCCAAATTGGAAAGACTCCTACTGACTACTAAGGGAGCAGAATCAGGCTCTAATGAGTGATGTGAAGTCCTTCAAGCTATATTGGCAATATCATATCTCCATTTTCTCTAAGGCTGTACACTTACAAAGCAGGTCTTTGGAGCTAGGCATGTATGGCCATATCATGAGAGAGAACTTCATTGGGGCTTGTGGGTGCCGAGCCCATAGTCAGCACTGAGAACAATCTGCCCTTGAATTTAGAACCTAACCTAGATATTGTACTCTAAATACATGCCTATGAGAAATCTAGGCTATTTGTGCCTATAGGTTATGATTAAGCAATGTAGCTGGACTTTAAACATTCATTTTAAAAAGCAGTTTTAATAGTTATTTAAATAACAAAAGTGGGGTATTTGAAACATCTTTGACATTTCTGCCCGGACAGCTTTGCATCTCACTTTGAAACTTTTTGTCTAACTTTTCTTTTCCTTCTGTTAGTTTACTAGGCAATGCAGTGGCTGAAATCCTTTTAAATTCAAACGTAGCATCTACAGAACTACATTCAACACAGAATGATTCTGGGTCTCTTCCCCTCCCCCACTCCATATTCTGGGTGAGCATATACTTAGATCCCCCAAGCATAGTGATAATTTCTCTTTACCAGCAGAGCCAGTCATTATTTATTATATCACTCTCTCACTTCTTCAGTATCTCCTAGTGGGAACATTGCAGTGGCTGCTGGCTAGAAAATTAGCCAAGGGAACTTCTTCTGTTGGTCTCTTTCCTCATTATACTAGTAAAAAAAATTTAACTGTGACACTCTCGCTTTCTCTGTATATATATATATCAACACAGGTTGGAAGCACACTGTAGGGGCTAATAGAGAGTAATTTAACTGTGGCTCTCTCACACATTTTACTCTCATTCTTTCTCCAGACTAGCAGTAGAAGACCTGCATGTTCATGTATTGTTACTCCACATTATAAGCAGACCTTGCAAGTTTATGTGTAATCTCACTCTTGCTACTGGGTTGTTTGCCATGTGGATGTGATAGCATTTCTTCCACTGTCAAGGGGCTGCTGTGGGATATTCAGGTAATTCTTAAATAGAAGTTTTTTTCCAAAGTGTATTAACAGGAGAATCTGTCAGTGGAATCAAGTTCTGCACACAATTTGAAGAACACACAACCTAATGTCATTATACGCCAATGAATTTAGCTAATGAATACTCATAATTAGACAGTAGACTCATGTATGGAAAGTCACTGAAAGAAATGGAACTCAAGTTATCAGCTACTCAGCTGTGATACTTAAATTAAAGGAAAAAGTTTCGTACTAAACCCAGAAGGGATTTGCAACATAGCTAAAGCCAGAGATTAGTCTTGATATAATTTCAGGAAAATGAGCAAGGGCCCAGTCCTGTGAAGACAGCAAATGTTCAACCATTCATAGGAGCACTTTACAAGATCAGGCCTTTGTGATGCTGGCAGACCAGATGCTAGCTCATACCAAGATCCCCATGTTTCCACTGAACACTGACAAACACATACCTGGAACCAGTCTAGCTCACCTGTGTGTTAATATTGTTAACATAAGTATTAGCATTATAAGAATGTGTTTAGTGTTTAGACTTCATGGAATGCTTTTGAGTAGCTGCATGCATTAATCTCACTGATAACATCTGTATCCCCTGTTGTCCGGTAATGTTTGAGTATTTGCATTGTAACTGTGTAAATCACCGGACAGGAGAGAGACATTTGCTAGTCTGAAATGCTGGTCTCAGCAGAACATGTTACATCTTGCCCATCGAGGAAGGTCTATTGACACCAGATGGACTAGACTGGAACATTAAAGAAGACAACAGACTTTGTTGCGTGCTTTCCCCTTACCCCCATGAAGATGCGTCATACAAGTTAATTCCTCCCACAAGTTGAGTTTGCAGCTCAGACCAGAAATGGGGAAGGGAATAAAAAGCCCAACAAGAAGGAACTGCATCTTTATGCTGCTTGGACTCTGGGAGTCAAGGATTACTAGGCATAAGCAAAAGATCCCCAGTGCTTAGCCTGGGTTAGCCCTAAAGGCTGACGTAGAGCTTGCTTATTATAGAAGCTTCCATTACTTTTTGAAATTTCGGATTGTAACTCATTTTTGTGTATATATTTTTATCTACTTTAACCTTGTAATAACTCTTGTTTCCTTTTCCTGTATAATAAATCTTTAGATATTTTATTATAAGCTTTTCTATTAGCTTTGTCTTTTCTGTGCAATTTTAAGTGCAATTAACCTGGGGTAAGTGACTGGTCCTTTGGGACTGGAAATAATCTGAATATTGCTGTGATTTGTGGTGTAAGGAACTATCTATCACAAAGGCAGGCTCACCTGGGTAGCAAGACAGATCTGAGTATCCAAGAGGACTGACTGTGATTGTGACTGCATAATAAGTCCATTATAGTGCCTGAGGAGTTTACACTTGATAATTGGTTGGTGTGAAATCTAAGTACAGAACTCACAATCAATTTTGGGTTTGTGCCCCGCTTCATAACAGTCTTCCCTGAGATTGGTTTGCACACCCTTGAGCCACTGCAGGACAGCTTGACACTCCTAATTTAGCAAAGTAAAAATATCTACGCCAAATCCACATGAGCAGTTCAGTGGCATTGAGAGAGGAAGGAGCATCCTACCATTCTTTTTACTCAGGCAAAAAGGTGAATGCTGATTCAATATCTGGTATTGTGACACGTCATCTGGTCATGTCATACCAAATTGTGTGGTGCTCCATCAAGTCATTTATGGAAACAACATAAAGTGTAGTGGGGATGTAGGGCTAGGGGTTGAAAGAAACTAGGGGTTGAATGTTTGGATCCAGAACCGAATTGCCACAACATTTTTGGTGCTTATATCTGGGGACTTGGTTTGGACTCAGCTTTACCTGCTAGAAACACACATCCTGATATGAACTCAGTAATATTAGGGTACTCTGTATTATGTTTAATATTGTAAACAGTGAAGTCTGCTTACATATTGTGCAAGAAGTACAAGACTGTGAGATTAAAAAGAAATGGAAATTAGAAGGATTGAGCTCAATTCTCTTCTCACTTACACCTGTTTTACACCAGTGGCATAATTCCTGATTTATGCCAGTGTAAGAGAGAGGAGAGCCAGGCCCTTAGTCTCTCAAATTAGTTTTACAGCAAACTACTCTCCATCAGAAACATTGCCATGCCAGTAAGTAGCAGTTGCTCTTGCCTGCATCT